>PVIA01000740.1:105262-367007 GCA_004024845.1 Tonatia bakeri | reverse complement strand
GACAAACCACACAAACCAGGGTTCCAGTGCAAAGAAATAAAACCTCATCATCCGAATGTAAAAACCTGTGTGTGTTGAGGTGGTGGGAGAAACTCTCACAGGAGAGTTTGTTGGAGAGACCCACAGGGTCTAGGACGTATACAAACCTGGAAATCAGCACCACCAGGACCCAGTTTGCTTGTGGGTAATGGAGGAAGTGACTGAAAGCTGACTCAGAGCTAAGCGAGCAACACTGTTCCCTCTTGGACCCCTCCCCCATGTATAGCACCACAAAACAGTGACTTGGGTTGTGCCACCCTGGCCAATACCTAAGGCTTCGCCCCTTACTACATAACAGACATACCAAGACAAAAAACAAAAAGGTCCAAATTAAAGAACATATCAAAGCTCCAGAAAAAATACAACTAAGTAATGAAGAGATAGCCAACCTATCAGATGCAGTTTGAAACACTGGTAATCAGGATGCTCACAGAATGGTTGAGTATGGTTGCAAAATAGAGGAAAAGGTAAAGGTTATGGAAAGTGAAATAAAGGAAAATGTACAGGGAACCAAAAGTGAGGGGAAGGAAACTAAGATTTAAATCAATGGTTTGGACCAGAAGGAAGAAATAAACATTCAACCAGAACAGAAAGAAGAAACCAGAATAAAAAATTAAGGAGAGACTTAGGAACCTCCTGGACAACTTTGGATGTTCTAACATATGAATCATAAGGGTTTCAGAAGGAGAAAAGGAAGAGCAAGAAATAGAAAACTTATTTTTTAAAAAGTGGAGAACTTTCCCAATCTGGCAAAGAAAATAGACTTCCAGGAATTCCCAAAAGCCTGGAGAGTCCCAAAGAAGTTGGACCCAAGGAAGAACACATCCAGGCACATCATATCATTATCCAAGATTAAGGATAAGGAGAGAATCTGAAAAGCAGCAAGAGAAAAGGAGACAGTTACCTACAAAGGAGTTCCCATTAAGACTAGCAGCTGATTTCTCAAAAGAAACCTTGCAGGCAAGAAGGGGCTGGAAAGAAGTATTTGAAGTCATAAAGGCAAGGACCTATAACCAAGAAAACTCTATTCAGCAAAGCTGTGATTTAGAATGGAAGGGCAGATGAAGTGTTTCCCAGATAATGTCAAGTTCAAAGAGTTCATCATCACCAAGCCCTTATTATATGAAATGTTAAAGGGACTTATCTAAGAAAAAGAAGATGATCAAAAATATGAACAATAAAATGGCAACAAACTCACAACTATTAAAAACTGAACCTAAAAAACAGAAACAAAAACAAGAACAAATTAAGCAAACAATTATAATAGGAACAAATTGCAAAAATGGAGATCATATGGAGGGTTATCAGCAGGGAGCAGGGGAATGAGGGAAAAGGTACAGGGAATAAGTAGCATAAATGGTAGGTACAAAATAGACAGGGGGAGGTTAAGAATAGTATAGGAAATGTAGAAGCCAAAGAACTTATTTGTACGACCCATGGACATGAACTAAGTGGGTGGAGGGGAATGGAGGTGGGACAGGGGTGCAATGCAGAGGGAAATTAAGGGGAAAAAATGGAACAACTATAGTAGCATAATATATAAATATATATTTTTTCAAAAGATCTTGAATAACTTAATGTCATCTGCAAAGTTCCTTTTGAATGTGAGATAACATTCACAGGTTCTGGGGATTAGGATAATGACTTTTTGTTGTTGTTTTCGTTGAAGGACATTATTTTCTCTACCACAGCTAATGATGTCAAGTATCTTCTCATGTGTTTATTTGCCATTCATATATCCTCTTCAGCAATGTCTTTTTGTTATACTCTAATGGATTGTCTGGGTGTTGTTTTATTTTACAGTGGAGTTATGAGAGTTCTTTGTATATTTTAGATAAAAGGTCTTTGTTAGATCTAAAAGAATCGATGGTAATTTTTGACATTAAAAGATTGTCTTCAATCTTCAGAAGATTGGGAAAGTGGGGAACTTATCTCACTTTCTGAGTTTGACATTTTTGAGAAGGAAGAAAAAAAGTATCATTTTTTATTTTTATTATATTTTATTTATTTATTTTTAGAAAAAGAGAAGGGAGGGAGAAAGGGAGAGAGAGAAAAACATCAATAGGTGGTTGCCTCTTGAGCACCCCTGACTGGGGACCTGGCCAGCAACCCAGGAATGTGCCTTGTCTAGGAATTGAACTGGTGACCCTTTGGTTCACAGGCAGGCACTCAATCCACTGAGCCACACCAGCCAGGACAAAGAAAACTATTCTTGATGGCAATAATAAGATTATTATAAACTACCAATTTGTGAGGCAGGTAAGACTTCTCTCTTCACAAATATTCATCCACAGAGTCACACATTTATGAATAAGATAGGTACATTAGTTCAACTTCATGCTGGCAATAAAGGTTAATATTATTTTTAAAACCTCAGGTAAAAGGCTTATCTTCCTGACTCCTGCAGAAAACTCTGTGTGTTCATGTGTGTATATACTAATAAAGAAGAAATATTGATAAAACATTAGAGATATGTCAGATGAAGAGAAATCAACGCACGGAAGCACTTACTGTTAGTATGCTTGATATCTTTCTCAGTTTCCTTCTCCTCTTGGGATTGAAACTGGTTTGGTGTGAAGACTAGAAAAAAAGAATAATATTTCCTCTGGTTTTAATGACAACACAAGTCTTAATTAAACAACCCACACGTATAAGGAGATCACGAACAGATTTCAATGTCTCTGTTCCTTTAGGCTTCAAAACACATGTATGCCATTGTAATTCCCCAAGGAGGCAGCTTTTTGTTCCATAGCAAAACCAGATAAATCAATCTATTTTTCTACACATAGATTAAACAGTTGCATAAGCAGCACTGAATTAATCTTGAAATAGCTTCATCACATTTCTACTTACATCTAGTATAGTTCCTAGTATTAAATAGGTGGTAAAATCTTTTTTACAACTAAAAGACTATGTTATCAATTTCCAGATAAATTCCCCTTCCATTGATCATTATGGTGGTACATTTTCCAATTTGCAGTTTAACAAATTACAAGACAGCTTGAATCAATTAATGGGGTGCCATAGATGTAAATATGAAAACACCTCCAGATTGGTATGAAAATATTCACTGCCATATTAAATCAAATAATTGAGAAGTGATAGATATATTAATTTATTAAATGCATACATCGGGCACTATTTTTAATTCTTAAGATATGTAATGTTTTAAGAATTAAATTTAAAAATTAAATTTATAATAATATAAATTTACTTTTGTATTGTCTAAAGTTATTTCAACTGATTTGGATTTATTGAATCTAGTTTTTTTGAGATGTAAAGTTAAAAAGAAAAAGAACTGTACCTCAGCATCTAGAAATCATGAGATTTTGTATTTTTTTGTAGCTACATATACCTCTATGAACACTTACTTAAACTTTCAATATTAATAACACCTGCTACATAGAATTTTGGTGTGAATTCCAGAGGCACAGAGCTTAATAAGACAAACTGCTTCAGAAATTCACTATTATGAGAATGTATAATGATGCAAGCATACAAATTTAAAATCATGGTCTTATCTGAAGTGCAGAGTAGTCCAGTGATTTCCCACAGGGAGACAGGGTGAGGGAGGGAAATTGTTGCCACTCGGGACATTTGGCAATGTGTGGAGGCATGTTTGGCTGCCACAAGTAAGAGGTGAGGAGAGGGAGTGCTACTAGTTTCTAGTGGGTATAGTCCAAAGACACACCTGAACATCCTGCAGTGGACAGGAAAGACCCCACAACAAAGAATTATCCAGCACAAGTTGTTAATAGTGCAAACGTTGAAAAACTTAAGTAAAAGCAAGAATACTGGACACCCTGGATTAAAACTCAGATCTGTTGACTCAGATGTGATCATAGGATAAATTATTGAGTCTGTCATCTTCTTATGGAACATATGATAAGTCCATTTTGCAAAAATGGAGAAAATTAAACCTGCCTTAAAGAGTTCTTATGAAGATTTAGATGACAAACATAAATGTAATAAAATTTCCTGTTACTCCTCTGCTCTAAAAGGAGCTCCAGTCCTGGCTGGTGCAGCTCAGTGGATTGAGTGCCAGCCTGCAAGCCAAAGGGTCACCAGTTCAATTCCCAGTCAGGGTAAATGCCTGGGTTGCAGGCCAAGTCCTCAGAAGGGGGCACTTGAGAGGCAATCACACACTGATGTTTCTCTCCCTCTCTTTCTCCCTCCTTTCTCCTCTCTAAAAATAAATAAATAAAATCTTTAAAAAAATAAAATAAAAGGAACTCCAGGACTGAGTGAAATTAAGGACTTTACTTTCTGCATTTTCTATTTTTTTTCCAGTAATAAAGGTAGCACATCTGGCCCTTTTCTTTAAGGTTGCTCCTAAGCACTCCCTCTAAGTTGATTTACCAGAAATCTCGTAACTTACCTCAGCCCCAGAAATAGATGTATCTTAGACTCAATTTAAAGTTTTACTACATGTAAAAATTTTTTTAAATAAGAAAATATATGTAAGATATCATTAACTTTGTTGTTCAGTTTAAAAAATAAAACATTATCAGCCTGTGTGTCCCACCATAACCACACTCTCCTCCTTAACCACTCGTGAACTTTCACCCTCCCCAAATAGTGATATCTTGATGTGGTGTTAATCATTGACACGTTTTAGTTTTCATTTTCTGCTACATTTATATGTATTCTTGATAATAATATTGTTTGAATCTTCCTGTGTTGATCTTCATATAAATAGCATTATATAGCCTACATTTTTCTTGGACTTATTATTTGGACTTCTTTTTTTCTCATAACATTATATTTTTATAATTTCTCCATGTTGAAAATTAGAGTGATTTTATTCCCTTTCATTACTATTTCATTTTCTGGAGAAGCATTTTTATTGATGTTATATTTTTGTTCATTTTACACTGGTACTTATTTAGGTTGCTTCCAGTCTTTTGCTATCATAAATAATGTTGTCTTGAACATTTATTCTATATTTTTCGAGGTGTATATCTAGGAATAGAGTGTATAGGTGTCAGAGAGTATACTTCTTTAACTTGATTCATTAATAATACCAACAGAAAATGAAAACTTTTATTGCATTAATTCTTGCTAAGTCATTGCTATGCTTTCTTACTTTTTTCCTAATTTAAAAGATATAAAATGCTAGTGTTTTTTAAATTTGTGCCTTATTTATAACTAATGAGATTAATCTCTTGTTATATGTTTATTATTTCACTGTGATTTCTTATAAGTAAATTGCCTGCTCCTGGCCAATGTATCCATTCTTTTCTAACTGAGCTATAGTTCTTGATATATTCTGCATAATAATCCATTTGTTATATGTATTACAAATATTTTATTGCCTTAATGGTATCTTTTGTTAAACAGGAAACTTTAAATTTAATGAGACTAAGTGTCCTTAATCCATTTTTGTGATAATTTCCAGCTAGGAATTTAATTTTATCTTTTCCAAATAAACAATTGGGTTTTCCCCCACACTTGATTTTACATAACCCATTCTCACTGATTTGCAATGTGAGTTTTGTCACATGTTAAAATGCTATATATGTATGGGCCTGTTTTGTGGCTCAACTTCTGTTCCCTTGGTCCTTCTATCCGCTGTCCCCAAGCCAATGCCACAACTCCTACAGAACAGGTTCTCATCACCAGTGTATGTCATGCACCCCTCACGCCTTACATTCATTCTCTTTGTTCTTCTTCAGGACTGCCTGGTTTTTTAAGAAGTGCTTTGCCCTTCTTTTTAAATTTTAGAAGCATTTAATAAATTCTCATTAAAAACATTTTAAAAACCCCTGTACCATTTGATTGCAATGCTATTGAGTTTATACATCAAACTGGGGAAAATTTGACTCATCATATTGAGACTTTGTATTCATGAACATAGTATTTGTCTCCATGTATTTAGGTATTTAAAAAGTTTTAATAAAGTTTATGACATTCTTCATAAATGTCTAACATATATTTTATAGATTTATTCCTAGACATGTGATTTTTGGAATACCTTTATTAATTATATCACTATTAACTAATTTTTCCAACTATTACTTATCTAGAAAGATGTATTAGAGTCAGGTACCACTTACCATGAGGATACTTTCTGAGAACTGCGACATTAGGTGTTTTGTCTTTGTGTAAACATTACAGAATTCAGTTACACAAACATAGATGGTATAGCCTACAACACACCTAGGCTATATGGTCTAGCCCAGGCGTGTCAAACTCATTTTCATCGGGGGCCACATCAGCCTCGCAGTTATCTTCAATAGGCCAAATGTAATTTTAGGACTGTATAAATGTAACTACTCCTTAACTAGGGGCAAGGAGCTCTATATTCTGCCCTTTGAAGGCAATCACAAGGCTGATGTGGCCCCCGGTGAAAATGAGTTTGACACCCCTGGTTTAGCTATTGGTCTAGGCTACAAGCCCATGCAGTATGTTACTGTATAAAACAACACAAGATTAAATCAAGTACAAGAGAATATGATGCAATCAAGAGATACAGTAAACATGAGATGCATGAGGCTGCTGCCAGTGTATCATGGCATACTGTTCCACAACACACTTTTTCTGTAAGTAGAAAGAGTACCTTCTAAAATAATTATCAAAGGTATAGTAAATACCTAAATCAACAACATAGTCATTTATTATCATTATCAAGTGCTATAAAGAGGTCTCTATACGATACTTTCCTATGACTAGCAATGTAGTTTGTTTATACCAGCATCACCATAAACATATGTGTAATGCATTATACTGTGATGTTATGGTGACTACGATGTCACTAGGCAACAGGAATTTTTCAGCTCCATTATAATCTTATATATGCAGTCTGCCGTTGACTGAAATATCATCATGTGGTTCATGACTATACTATGTGACATATTCTGTGTGTAGAAAATCAATATGTCACTTACGATCTCTTGGTTATGTATAAAGTACCTTAAAAAATGTTCAATGTATTAGGTTCTCTTCCATTCCATGGGTAATATTCATTAGACTTATCATTGTACTAATACTAATTATCTGAATTTTGTTTTTATCCAGAATATGTTTCATCAAAGCAATCATTCACAGAGTAATGTCTTTTCATTTTGTGGGGACAACATCCTTGTTTAGAACCAAATTCTTATATGGATGTCATATATAAATAGAGAACCTATTACTGATATATTGAAACAAAAATAGTAAATTGATTCATTGGGGTCATGTTTATATTTTTATTGTAACCTACATAACATTTGTTTACGTCAGTATCTCCTTTAATTACATTTACAATAGCCCTTCCCTAAGAGAGAGTGGACTTGAATTTTATAAGAGAATGTGATTTTTTTGGTTTGATGTTTTTATTTATTGTAGGGAATGAGTCTAGACCTAGAGGAACACAATCATTTCTTTAAAATGGTAAACTCTTCCCTAATGTAAAATTTTACTGTTCCTCATATTTTTGAAAGAGGATCTTTAAAAAGATTCAACTGGTAAATTTTCTAGAAAATGTCAAGTGTCTTGTTTTAATTTACCACTTCCACTTTTTCTTTCTATTCTTCCAGCTGTACACTAGCAAAGAGAAGTAGGTAGCCTAGAACTTTTGTGTTGTCTCAAAAAGTACACTTTAAGAAATAACACTGGGGGAAAACCTTGATGTTTTAAACTGAAAGGATGGGCCCAAACTGCCTTTTATGGCTTACGGGCAGGAAAAAAAAAATTAAATAACCACTAACCCATTCATTTCTCCTCTCAGATCTAAAGGCATTTCAATTGTGTTTGGGTCCAGAAGACTTTATTTAGCTAATTCTGTTTTTATTGTCCAATTCTTTCATTATTTTTATATAAACTAATCAATGTAAGCCCTAGTCTAGACAGAAAATCAGCCAGAGTCTCTTGTACGCACCTCTGTCTGACATCCATTGGCTGCCTCATGTATTTCCAAAGGATATCTATTAAAACTTTCTGTCACATTTATTAGAAATATGAATAAGGATTAATAAAATATTACATACTTTTTGCCTTTTTATACACAATTTTTTGCACCTAATATTATTCTTAGTTACTGCTTTTCTTGTTTCAAGCCTCCTTCATGTAGCCTCTGCAGACCAGTTATAAACTTGGGGATTAAAGATAGTTACATAATGACATAGAAGACATTTCTCTAACCCGTTGGAGGGGGAAAATTCATGTGATACCCTTTTCTCTACGTTCTAATGAAGTCTTTGTTAATACTGTCCACGATTTCCAAAGATCCAACGCAGCAAAAATGGAGGAACTCCAATATGTTTCCCTCTTTGCCTCTCTTTTATGTTTTTTTTCCCGTTTCATAAAGCAGAGCAGGACAGAGGGGAACTGCTGTTATTTCTCCCAGATCAGATGAAATAAACCTGACAGGAACAGATGTTCAATTGAAACCTATGAAAAGTTAACACTATCTTCTGCAAATGAAACCTTAGAGAGGAAGGCTTGAGGTACTCCCCAATGGACATAGAATACCAATGCAAGAGTTCATCCTTGCACCTCCATCCTAGGCAGTGGGGGTGGGCAGGAAGTGACCTGCCCTAATGAACAGAAGACTTCATTCAAAGGGGACCTCAGACTCCATGGAACCCAAAGGCCCGCCTTTTTCAATGGACCTTTCCTAGGCATTTTAGGCAGGAGAGCTGTGCCAACATGTATCTCCTTCACCAAATAGACTCCTGGAATTATAATTTTCTAGATCAAGGAATTTGCCTGCATGATGGACACCCATGTCATCCATTCAGACAAGAGCTGCTGACAATATTATGGTCATTCACCATTTTTGGTGATTTTTTTTTAGTCCCATTGTCACTCCTTTAGCACTCTGACCCTCTGACTCTTTATTAGGAAGTTCCTCATGAATACATTTTGGTTTGTTTTGTAGAACCTTTTCCCTTGTTTGTGTTTGGGCACACAAACAGTGCTCATTATGCATAAATCAAACTTCTGTGTATATGTCACTTGTGAGTTTGGAGTATACAGGTACAGATACTCCACTTACAAGTTTTACAATTAAAATAACTTTTATTTATTCTTTATTTGAAGAATGTTAAAAAATACATTTGAAGTTATTTATATTTAAGAACTGTGACCTAAGGGGTTAGGGGTTAGAATTATTGCTTCACCTATTTCCAGATGTGTAATCTTGGCAAACCAGTTAACTTCTTTATGATTTAGCTTTCACTTCTGTTTAGGGCTAACTCCCAGCTTTATTTTGATGATTAAATGTGCTAACACATGAAAAGTACCTACTACAGAGCTTGGCTCAAAATAAGATTTAGAAACAATTACCTATTGTTTCATAATCATTTATCTTGATTTGCATTATATATAGACTAGTGACTCTAGTTATTTTAAGAGTCAGGATACAATGACTCACTGGTACAGTGAACCTCTCGTGCAATTTGTCACACAGAGAAAATCACAGCAAGCTCAAGAATTGTTTTTCATTATTGTTTTTGTTAGTTTGTTTGTTTTACCTATGAAGATATAGTGATCCTGGGCAGAAAGGAAGACTCAAGTTCAATTTAACTATATAGATGAACAGAATAGCGTAAAGAAATTCAGGACAAAATCAAGGGACAGGATTATTCATATGTCTTATATTTGTGGGCAACACATTTTAATAAAAAGTATGATGCTGTTCAACCCCTAAAAAGAAATAATTATGCATTATACTATATATCGATAAATATATCAAATTAACATGTTGTACAAGTTAAATTTACACAATGTTATGTGTCAAATATATATCAATAAAATTTTTTAAATATGATAATGAACACTCTCCAGGACACATAGGTCTGAAAAACAACTGTACTGGAACTTTTGCTGGGAGAGTAATTATTCCCTCCATCCCTGACACTAAGAATGAGAATTGCTTTCAGAACGGTTGCAAATAAGTCTTAATTCTTAGGAGGAAGGGGAGAGGAAAGGACCGCAGAGGGCAGAACTGGATCTGCAGTGGGAGCTGGGGAAGAAGACGTGGCTGTAAAGGTGCCCACGTGTGCTGGTGCAGAGAAAATGGCATAAGCAAACGGCGAGAGAGGGGAGCTCAGGAAGCCACTTCTTCATCTGCGCTTTTTCGTATTTCCCTCAGGTGTGTTTCACTAGTTACTAAGAAATCTCCTGACTCCTGGCCTCCTTGCCAACCTACTCTCACTCTTAGCAAATCCCTCTTCTTTGGTACCTTCAGTTACTGGGCATTTTTGTTCTTTACTTCATTTATCTCTATCTTTAAATTTTGATTGTTTGCCTCTAGGGTAGCACCAAGTTCTTTTGAGTTCTGTGTTCCCATCTTGATAGGAGAAAAAAAAAATGCACAGATATTTTTGCCAAAGTATAAATGAAGCCTCACTTTTGCACTTATATTTTTCCTGTTGGATCATAAATCGTTCTGAAACTTAACTATGCAAGATCAATTCTTTTTAAGCCTCACCTGAGGACATTTCATTGCTTTAGAGCAAGAGGGAGAGAGAGAGAGAGAGAGAGAGAGAGAGAGAGAGAGAGAGAGAGAGTTATTGGTTGCCTTCTTACCCATCCCTACTGGGGACTGGGGATCAACCCACAGCCTGGATATGTGTCCTGATGGAGAACCCAACGGAGATCTTTTGGTTACTCGGTGATGCCTCAGCCAATTGAGCCACACCAACCAGGGCAAGATCTATTTTTAATTATGGTCCTATTAATTTAAAACTTATAGCATTATGGACCTACTAATTTAGAATTTAGAGCATTGTCCAGGTTTTTTTTTTCTTTTTCTTTTTTATTGTTGTTCAAGTACAGTTGTCCCCATTTCCCCCCACCACCACCACGCACCCAGCCCCCCAAGCCATCCCCTTCTCTCACCCTTGTACCTACCCCCTTTGGCTTTGTCCATGGGTCCTTTATACATGTTCTTTAATGACCTTTCCCCTATTTCCCCCCATTATCCCTCTCCTCCTCCCCTCTGGTTACTGCAGTGTCCAGGTTTAAATATTGCATTCTATTCTGTTCTTTCAGTGTCTTGCAGTCTCACTCCTTCTCTTTTCCTCCTTCATTTATAGATCTTGCTTCCTCCTTGCCCCACCCCCAGAAAGAAATTCTGCCTTCGAAGAATTAGTGAGGCATCCCCAGTTAGGAATCAGAACTCTTAAACAGCATGGTGTACTGTTACCTGAGTTTGCCAGGGCCATCCCTACACCTGACATGGAATTGTGAATTAAGTGTAGTCTAAATCCCTGGCTGCCAACAGCAGGGCACCCAAGGAAGGGAGCTTCTGCTCAGACCAGTTTCTCCTTCACAGACAAAGGCAGTAGTAGGACTCTGCCTATTAACACATACCCAGAACAGGAAGTGAAAACACTGTGCCAGGTGTTCCGGCAGTTAACTTTTCAGCTGGTTTCCCTTTCCCATTTACCACTGGAGTTATTTCGGCTTTAGGGATCAGAGTTTTTCCATAGTGCCCCCTTTTTTCCACTTGTGAAATAGAGAAAGTGTATTTCAGTGAGAAGGACTCAGAACATGTATCAGCTTCCTTGAATTCTAAATAGAAAACAGAGAATCAATTGGCCACTGTAGTGGTTATAGGACTAGGAGAAATTATTTTTGTAATTCTCATAAAACTCTTAGCTTCTCTGGGGATGGTAGAGTACTCAGGAAAGGTGATTTTGAGGGATTTTTCACTTTTATATTTTGTTTTTGAGATAGTGGATGCTCTGTTAAGGCCACCTCTATCCCAACAACTCAGAAATGTCTGTAATGTTAAAACCAGGCAATACTTTATTGCTGTGATTGTATTACTTATAACTAAAGATTTACCTCATTAATTTTTAAAATATATTTTATGGATTATACTATTACAGTTGTCCTACTCTTTTCCTCCCCTTTATTCCCTTCTTCCCTGTAGACCCTCTGCCCCCCACTTAGTTCATGTCTGTGGGTTGTACATAAAAGTTCTTTGGCTTCCCCATTTCCCATACTATTCTTAATATACCCCTGTCTATTTTGTACCTACCATTTATGCTATTTGCTCCCTGTACCTTTTCCTCCATTATCCCCACCCCCTTAGCTGATAACTCTCCATATAATCTCCATTTCTGTTATTCTGTTCCTGTTGTAGTTGTTTGTTTTATTTCTGTTTTTTAGGTTCAGTTGTTGATAGTTGTAAGTTTGTTGTTATTTTACTATTCATAGTTTTAATCTTCTTCTTTTTCTCAGGTAAATCTCTTTAACATTTCATATAATAAGGGCTTGGTGATGATGAACTCCTTTAAAGGTCTAGGGATCTTGATCAAGCATTCAAGAGCTCTTTAAATTATCTTTCCAAATTCTTCTACAAATACTCCTTAGCGTTGGCCAAACCAATTGACTTTCTATTTCCTTCAGAATTTTTAAATGTTGCATCCTTATCTTTTGTATTTTCTTCCCACCACTGTATAACCCTGCTTATTATTCAAAACCAAGTTCAAACCTCATTCATCTATGCAGTCTCCTTTCCTGATCATCTCAACGAGCTATAATCTCTCTGTTCCACTGCTTCCTTCTAACCTTCTAGTAGTTTCATAAAATGCAAAATTTTGCAAACTTCAGAATGCCTGTAAAATGCAGCTTCTGAGGACCCATGACCATGAATTTTTGACTCAAATCTGAAGTAAGACCTAAAAATATGCATTTTAACAAGCATACTAAAGGGTTAATATGATATGTAATGTATAGACCAAATTTTGAGAAGTTTCAAGATAATATTTTATGTATTTGTTACTTTATAAATGTGTATGTTTGATTTCCCCTATCAATTATATGCTATTAGAGTGAAGAAATTATATTTTATACTGCTGTTTATTTCACGGTTTCTTATATTTAAATATTAATAGCATTAATTTATGTAGTTCTTAGACATGCCAAAATCATTATTTTACATTCAGTACAATATCAGGAAAAAGGTAGATCTGTAAAGTTATTCAAAAGATAAAAATAAAGATAACAGCAATATTGGGGTTTTTATCACAGAAAGAAGGCAAGAATGTCCAAACCAATGGTTATAATTAAATATTGATTTTTGGGGGGTCAGATATTCTCCTAATATTTTGGTATACTTCCTTTTAGGGGACATCCAGGATTCTCTATTTTCTAAATGTCATTGCTTGTGGTAAAAAAAGTGAGTACTGAAAACTGAAACCTAAAAATTATAAAGATGCCGTAGGACATCTTGTTGAACGGAAACCAATTTTCCTGGTGAGAAACTTGGTTTCATTTTTTATTTTATAAATGTTGGCTTAATACTGATTATGTGTCATGGAAAAGCCCCACAACATTCGCTACATCAAATGCTGTGAAAATTATCCCACTCATATTATACCTCTAAGCACTTCACCAAAATGTAATAATTTCCTGAAACATAAGAGAAACTTTTCCCCATCTTTATTTTATGTCAAGTGAAAGTACTGTGCTTGTACTTCAGTTCTCACATTTAAAACTAGAGGCAGTGAAAGTACTTGATGTCCACTCCTTGGCAGTGAAGTTGGAAGCTGGGAATGTGAAATCTCTGCCCCAGGATCACTGGTTCCAGAGTCCAGGGTGTTAGTGGAGGCAAACCATCTCTGTAATCCAAATCAGTGACTTAAAGAAACAGAAAATCCAATTTCTGGAAAGTTTAATGAATATATTTCTCTGATGTGGAAAGAATTGTGTAGATATTTTGTAAAAATAGCTGTGAACTCTCTCCCAGGAAAGATGGCTCCACAGCCTCCCTGAAGCCAAGGGACAAGGCTTTTATGTCTATTCCTAGACTGGGACTCTTTCTCCCAAGGATTATCAAACGTGTAGTGCTTTCTTATTTAAACTTATCACAACACAGGAGAAGTGGGCTAGTGGAACAATTAGAAAATGGATTATCATCTGTCTGCAATGAACTGCCAACAGGAGGCACTTTATAACAAATGTCTGCCCTGGTCTCTTATGTCTTGTCCTTGGAGGTCCGCTGCTTTGACCTGATATTCCTTGATTTTTAAAAAATTTTTACTCTCTAGAACAACAATTTTTAACTTTTTCATGTCATGGCATGCATAAACTAATTACTAAAATTCTGCAGTACACCACAAATATTTTTTGCTGATCCAACAAAAATAAGTATAATTTTGATTCATTCACACCGTGTGGTTACTATTGTGTTGGTCCTTGTCATTTTTTTTTTATTTGGCAATTAGGGAAAAGAGGTCAGTGCCCCTGACTAGTCAGGTATTGCATGTTTTTTAAATTCTTGTGGCACATGGGTTGAAAATCTCTGTTCAAGAGTGGAGATGCTCTTTGCTGAGAAGTCTGGCTGACTGCTCTACCTTCCCAGTTTCCTGTCTCTTACCATGGCTTTGCTCACACACTGCATTTTAAAGACTAGAGAGGTCTACCTACTATACTTTGGGTCAGATTAGACCTTGTATTGCCTTTCTCGGAGGGGTTCTCACTTTTGTTTTGTCATGCTTTTTAGGTCTCAGCAAGAAAGTTCTAAGCTTTTCAGCCACCTTCCTTGCAGATTGCCGGAGGGCTTACATTCCTGGTACCATCTGCAGGTTAAAAGTATGATGATAAAAAGGCTTTGTTTTACATAGAAAAGATTTGATACTACTAGGGTTTCTTTTCCAAGACCGATGCTCTGTAGAAGTGATTTTCTCTCTTTCTTTACTATTTTTTTTTTCTTCATCTCATTTTATCTTTTCTTTTCTCTCTCTCTTGTTGTCTCTCTCTCTTTCTGCAAGCTGGGACAGAGGTTCTTTCTGGTATTTCCTTTAAAGAGCCAGTGTTATTCCCCTAATTCTTCAATTTTCTAAATATGCAATTTTTATTTACCTTGTTATGTACCATGTTTCTCTTCCCTTGTCCCTAAAAGTATGATTTGGTGGTCCTCATTTTTGCATTCTCTTTACTATTGTCCAATATCCATTCCCCTAAATGATTGTTCTAAGTCAATCACGGTTATTTCATTTTTCTTGCCAATGATTGGTTTAGAAAAGAGCATGTGACCTAATACTGGTCTATGAGATTTGACAAGTCCAATGGGCACAGTACATTGGAAAGTACAATTTTGCAGAATATTTTTTTCACTTAGCTCTCTGTCAAATAATTTTGCATTGTTGACGTCTTCATAATTTTTATTCACAAAAATTTATTTGTACAGGAAGAGTAGCTAATTTACTTAGTTGTTAAAATGTTGAGCAATAAGCTACACCATGTAATTTTTTCTAATTTTTTACTGTTATACATGTTTTTAGAGATATAGTCACTTCCTTTTTAAAATATATTATTTAAATTGCATGTATTCCCAGAGTGGAATTTTTAGGTAAAAATTAGACAACTTTTATGTCCCTTGGTTTCCAAAAAGTTGCCATTGGCCCTTCAGAAATTTTCAGTCTGTTCACACCTTTGAAAGCACCAGATATCAAGCACGTCTGCTAATTTGTCTGAAAATGCTTTCTCTGATTCTTGACAAGTTTGAACATTTTTTTTTCTCAAACATATTTAGTAGTGAGCTTTTCTTTGGATATTTCTCATCATTTCCTTCCTGTAAATTATTTATAAGGCCTTATTTTACTTAAATAAATACTTGGGAGCTTTTCATGAAATGCAGTTATTGGTTCTTCCCCTATTTGCTAAAAATATTATATGCTTTCCCATTTGGGCCACCTTATTTTGACCAAAGAAGTTTGTAACTTTAATGTCATCAAATTTGTTTGTTTTTCCTTCATGATTTCCTTTACTGTTTTTTAGCATAAAGAGTCCTCTCTGAAATCCTCCAGATCCAGTGAATACTAAGTTCCTCATCTGGTTTCCCTAACATTTTATTTTCATGTTAAATTATTTTCACCACCTGGAATTGCTTTTGACCAATATTCAGAGTTACAAGAAAGACTTGATTTATTATTTTTTCCCAAATGCTAACTGGCCATTCAACTACCATTTACTGAATAATCCTTTGCTTCCCTGCTGCTTTGATAAAATAAATCTTATGTATAATAAAGTCTGTATATGGAGGATTCTCTTCTGCTCCATTTAGCTTTGCTTTGTAGCTGGCAAGACACTTTAACATACATTATCTGATTTCATCCTTCCTACACCACACTGATTGCCTGGTTCACCCCCTGCTGCTCCTCCTGCAATGCAAACATCAAGCAATCTGACTTGTCCCATGTCCCTCTTGTAGAAGGAAAACAAAACCCTGAAAGGTGAAGCCACTTATTAACCAGCCCTCCCAGCCATTTATATTGGGGAGAAATGAAAAATTTCAGTCTTTCCTAGCCCTACGCTTGGGGACACCGCAGCCCCACACTGGGGAAAACATTAGGTATCATTTGTTTTGGCTTCAGGATCATCTGTGAGCCTCCTTCAGGGTTTGCCCAAACTACAAAGCATTTGTACACACACATTCACCTTTTAGGGTACTCTGGTAGCTTCCTCAGCTCTAACAGAGGGGGAGCGTGCTGCGGCGGGTGCAGAACAGCCCTCTGCATCTGCGCTTCCCAGCCTGCGTGTATTTGGCACTGACTGAGAACTCTGCTTTCTGTCAGTGCATTTGTGCAGTGACACATATTCTCCAGTGATTAGATTAACGCTGGCAAAGCCAATATGAAAAACCCACACAGATTACCACTGTCACCCGCAGTAATTACATTTATTCATTTCCATTTAGCCAAGTTTGTACAAGCCAAGCAAGGGGCCAAATAAGCAATAAACACAGAGGCAAGAAATTAAAATGCTGATCTGTTTGCTGTGAAAACAATCAAACTATCATCTTTCTTTAGGCACCTCATTCATCATCGGATAGGGCCACACTGGCGAGATGGAGGTGGGGAGCCTAATGTTATTACATGTAAATTCACTAACATGAAATTACTGCCCCTGATGTGATTTTACTAATAAATTAGTTCATTTCTACCTTTTCGCTAGAGACTTTAGGGACCGTGGAGAATTGTACATGTGTCTCGTAATCTTGCCTGCTTTATTTCAGGCTGGCTAGCTGTTAAATTTCTTTTTCTTTTCACTCCCTCCCATCTGATTCTTTAGTTTCCTTGCTATGCCTTATTGGATAAACATGCCATACAATTTGTTGTCTTCACATGTAGTTTGAAAATAAGCAGCTTAAGGACAAATTCCCTTTCGCAGGCAATGAGAACAGAATGGGGAAGCATAGTGGATATTACGACTCTCGCAGCTAGTTGGCAGCTATTATTAATTCATTGTTGGGTGTGGTGGTTTTTCTCATTTCTGTATAAATTTTCAATTTGAAAACAGAATGGAGCTAAACTTTGCCATGTCAAGTACCTATTGAAGCCAGGAAATCAATCTGTAAGCAGCTCCCTAGACTTGCTTGCCTCTCTGCTGGGTCTTCGAAGTGGCAGAGAGAGCGCAGTGGAAAGGCAGCCAATGGCTCGCAGAAGACGGACTCTCAGTCTGCTAGGATCCGCTCCCTCCCTGGGACTTGCCTCATGTGTCCTTTGCTTATTGTTAATAGCCCATGTCTGGACATAGAATATTTCATTTATTTTTTTAAGATTTCATCGGCTGTGCTGTTTATCCTCATCCCAATATCACTATCTGTTTTTGCAAGATTACAAATGTTTTCTATGAAAGTGACTTTGATGCTACCAGTAAAGGAGCTAAGATGCTAAGAGAGCCAGAGAGGGGAGAGGGAGCCTGTCTTTGGTGGGAAACGCCTCCTTCTCTCAGAACTCTTCCTTGTGCCCCCAAATGGAGATTCTGTGAGATATGGCTCAATGTAAAGCCTTAGGGAAACACAAAATATGCTCAACAGCATATTCGTGCTTTGTACAGCTAAAATGTACTAAAACGTGCTGCATCTTTGATGCAGTGGTTCCATGAAAATCCAAGGTTCAGAAGTGGTAGACATGACATATTACTCCCACTTCACATATGATCATTGAATAAAGTCCACTCATCCTCTCCCTGAAAATAGAATTAATTAAATTGATGTATTAGGGACTAAACCAACACAATCATGAAATAACTGACTTCTATACTCTTTGATTTGAATTTAACTTTACACCATGCAAAGTTATATAACGAGACAAATTGTGCATCTGATTTTTCTTTTTTTTCCAAAACAATAAATGAGACTTAAGTACCTATTTAGAATAATTAGAAATACAGCATTCTGGCTAATTAGATATTTTTGTTAGTGAGTGAAATATTTGGACTACCACCTTGTAAATAATTCCATCAATACATACCTATTGATCAATTACTGTGTAGAGAACCCTAAACTAAATGCTGTGCCAAAGAAAATAAACCCCCAAATAAATGTCTTGCCTTTTAAAATTAAGATAATTGAGATTCTTTTAGTTTCACAGTGACCTGCACCTTATTGTACATCCACAGAGCCTTGTACTCTCCTTCTGTAACTCTTACAACATAGTTTGCCATTATATTTCATTTGTTTGAGTATTTCCTTAATATCTATCTTCCCAATTAGATTAGGTTCTTCATTACAGCAGGGGCTGTTTCTGGTTTTCTCATCATTGGATCCCCATTGAATACATACTAAACATTAACTAAATAAATATTGAATAAATGAAAGAAAATTTGAACTATACAAATCTGTAGAAACAGAGATAGTATAAAAGACTGCTTTGAATCAGTATTGTTGCAAAATAAGAATTATCAAGAATTATATATGAGAATTACATCTGTTATGTGTTAGGTAGTCTTCTAAGTGCTGAGGATACAGCAGACAGACAAAAACTCTTGACTTGGCAAAGTTCATGTTTTTAGTAAGTGGATAAAATAAGGTGTTTCAAATCATGAGTGATATTTTGTTATATTTTCATATTAACCTTTATATTAAATGCTAATCTATATTGGACCCAATAACATATTTCCATTTCAACTTTTTTAGTGTAGCATTAGGTTTAAGAAATTATTTATATATATATATCTGTGAAATATATACTTTTAGATAAGCATATAAGAATATTATATGTGTGTATATATGTACATATATAAAAGTATATGTACATTCTTGTAGTTAACAAAAGGCCCTCAAATGCCAGTGCCACATCACATATTTCCTTTATCCTCCCCCATTCATACCCATCTAGCCTGATTCTTCCACACTAAATGATGTTGAGAGTCCCTTCATATTCTGATATCATCTGCTTTCCTGGATTTATCATCTGAGAGGCGGACAATTACTATTAACTGACTCTCTGTGTCCTTGACTCCATCCTGGCTAGAGGGGTGCCCTCACCGCCTGCTGGACATCCTACACTCATTGCCATCTCCTTACCTTGCTCCCGCTCTCTCCCTTCTCTGTTCCTCCCTTCTCTTTGAATTCACTCACACATAAGTGCTCGCATTGTGCACTGCCTTCTACCCAAAGGTCTCTCTGACCCGAGCACCACATAATTTTCAATTTCTCTAGGCTTGCTGCTCATGTGGCAAATAATGCCATCCTGCATGGGACAATCCCACATTGCCATTAAAACATACACTCAAATTTTTTTCACACGTTTTTGCACTTTGCATTTTTATCTCCAACCAGACTTCGATCTGACAAATATTTTTGTGGTATCCATAGTGCCTGTTCTTTACTGTGCCCATGATAACCACTCAGTACATTTTTATTAAATGAATAAACAGGTGAATGCAGTCTAAAGTTTAGGTTTAAAAAAAAATTGTTGTGGAAACTATCCATTAAATTGACATCATTCTATCCACACCAACCATATCTTAGTCCTACTTTTTACCTTCTCATTTCTGCTGCTGAACCCAAAATGAAAGGAAGGACCATGTTATTTGCTAAATTCTGTGGAGTACTCCATATGGATGGGATAGATGAACCGGCACAGATATAATCACTTGCATTTTAAGCCTTCTCCAAACAACAGGGTTTCTTTGTTTGTCTGTATCATGTTTTTTGTCCAAACTATGTACTTTAGAAACCATTACTTTTGAATGATGGTGAAATGCACATAAGATAAAGTTTGCCATTTTAATCATTTGTAAGTGTATAGTTCAGTGGCATTAAGTACATTCATTCCTTTGTGACAACATCACCACTATCTTTATCATTTTTTTCATTCCAATCTGAAACTCTGTACCCATTCAACAGTAACTCCCCATCTTCTCTCCCTGTTAGAGAATAGGACTTTTAATATCAAATCAATGTAGATTAATTTTGATTTAGTTAAAAATTGTTTACTTCTTGAAAAATTAATTACTACTGCAGGTTGTAAAAGAATGGGCATATAGAGATGAAAACAATTCACTCAAGAGAAGTAGAAAGTGTTTTCTATTTTTAGTACATTTACTCCACTGTAAAATGGGTTCAAAAGCAGAAATTAGCTGCTTCAGGTTTTATAAATTCTTGGGAAATGAGATTTGCAAAGTATGACATACCCCCAAGTTGTGCTCTTTTATTCTGCTTTAATTCTTCTGGTAACGAATCCATAATTGCGGAGAGGTTTTATCCTTTATCTTATCTGATTACTGAGAATCACTTTTCAGAATATGTATTTTAATTTTTTCCAATTTGACAATTCCATTTTGAAGTGATTTTTATACACATGTAGTATCTTACTAGTTTTTCTAACTTTATGCCCTACTAACTAAAGCCTGAAAAAAAAGCATTGGAAAAGTAAGGCATTTGTTCCCCCAAAATGGTTTCTGTTGATGACTCAGACCTTGTCTTGGATTCAATATGTCCACTGCCTTATGAGTTGAGAATAAGAAAAGTGATGAAAAATATTTTTTCTCAAAGGAGAATTAATGGGAAATCAATATATTGTCTATACACCAGAGGTGGAATGCATAATAGGAAAAGCCATCATTTATTCTTCTATTATCCAGATGAGTGGTCAAGGGAGATAAATGACTTCAAGAAACACACAAGACTCGGAGAATGAAACAAAAATACTCTGCAATGTTTAGGTCCTATGTCAATTAAAACAACAATAACAACAACAAAACCCCTGCCCTGGCTGGTGTGGCTCAGTGGATTGAGTGCCAGGAGCCTACAATCCAAAGGGTCGCTGGTTCAATTCCCAGTCAGGACACATGCCTGGATTGCAGTCCAGGTCCCCAGTAGGGAGCACGAGAGAAGCAACCACACATTGATGTTTCTCTCCCCCTCTTTCTCCCTCCTCCCTCTCTCTCTAAACATAAATACGTGAAATCTTAAAAAGAAAAACTGATCACTCTAACCAGTGTGACTCAGTTGATTGGAGTGTTGTCCAATAACTGTAAGGTTGTGGGTTCAGTTCCTGGCCAGGGCACATACCTAGGTTGTGGGTTTGATCCTCAGTCCAGGTACAGAGGATCTTGAGTGCATACAAGAAGGCAACCAATCGATGCTTTTCTCCCATGTGGACGTTTCTCTCTCTCCCTTCCTCTCTCCTTTCCTCCCTCTCTAAAAACAATGAAAAGATGTTCTCTGATGAGGATAAGAAAAAAATTGATCAGTTTCAGTCATTAAGAACTTGGTAAGGAAATAAGGAAGAGCCAGCCACCACACCAGTGAGGATGGATATATAAGGTGATACCCAGAATCAATTCTGGCTCCACTTAGAATGCCAGCCATGCTAATTTACAACTGTGAGCACTAAAAGTTCTAGGAGATTGGTTTATGGCATTATTTATGGAAGAAATTAATAGTATGTGTGTGGTATGCTCTGTTGTGTGTCTATTGGGTATTCCTTCCCATATGAATAGCAAAGTATTTGGACACAGCTATGTGAAGTACTCTAGTAAAGTTTTCTTTCTTTCTTTTTTTTAATTATTTATTTTTAGAGAAAGGTGAAAGGAGGGAGAAAAAGAGAGAGGTAAACGTTGTTTGGATGTCTCTCACACACATCCAACCAACCAAGAACTGAATCCACAACTCAGGCATGTTCTCTGAATGGGAACTGAACCTGCAACCTTTCTTTTTGTGGGACGCCACCCAACCAACTGAGCTACACCGGTCAGGGCAGTGAAGTTTTCTAAAAAGTGGAAAATTGCTGTTTGCCAACAAGACACATTGAATAAATTAGATGATAATCTCTGGAAACTCCAAGGAGTAAGTGTGTGTTGATAAATTCAAAGGTATTACTTTTGCTGAGTTATGAATCGTGAGAGAGTGTGATGGGATCTGATTGAAGACTGAGAAGGTAGAGAGCTATGAACAGGTTGTGTTTGTGTGCAGGTCCCTTGGATTCCCTCCATCAATACAGAATAATTCCTCTGTCCTTCTGAAATATGCTTAAACATAAGCACACCGATTCCCACAATTTTGCTCCTGTTCCATGGCTTTCAGAGATAATCATGAAGATCATTAAATAGATTCACAAACCCTCCACATATTTAGTAGGCAAAGGTACGGTGGAGTGTTGGTTTAATAATATGGTATTATCTTGCTCAACAACTGTAATTTCCATGTTCTTATTGATTGTAATTTATAACATCATTAGCTTTCTAAACTGCCATTAACTAATGATGGACTCTGTGGGCTAAACAGCTCTTTGAAATCAGTTACTGACAAGTTGGCCCCAGAAGCATTTATCAAAAGGATAATGGATCCCTATTGGAGTGACAATAAATTAGGTTATGCTCTTATCGAATTAAACAATGGATGAAGGAAAATTAGCTATCAATAAGCATCCATAAAGCCCTCCCAATTATTCCCAGTCAATTATATCAATTAGAGATCAAACAGGGAACCCCTGCAGTACGTTAAATAGGACTAACCAGAGCCCAAAGAGGCCAAATTGTGTTACAAAATCCAACACCAGGGGCAGCTGCCAAAGAGGTAATCATTACCGCCATTGACAAAAGGGCTGCTTTATTAGAACATGGGGATGGCCTGGAGGCTTGCTCGTGGCTAAAGGACAAAGACTTCCTAATAAAGACAAAAAAGAGGGAGAGGCTAGGGAGAGGCTTGGGAGAGGAAGAATCTGAGAAATAAAAGGGAGAGTTGTGTGAGGCAGAGCATACAGAGGGGTGAGAAAGTGGACTCCAGAATTATTTATACAAGTGCAGCCTATTTTTTTCTGATACAATTAATTTTTAAGCAATTGTTTCAATTTTTCAGTTACAGTTGACACACAAGATTATATAAGTTTCAGGTGTACAATATTATGATTAGACATTTATATAACTTACGCAGTGATTACCCCATTAAGTCTAGTACCTGTATGACACCACACATAGTTACTATGCTATCATTGACTATATTCCTTATAACAATCCATGACTATTTTTGATACAATTAAATCAAACCTTTGGCTTGTAAGGATGTTTCCCTAGCTCTCTGCAAAACAATGACTTTTGTGGAGGCCTTTATCATCTTTAGTAAGTCTTAGTTCTATGTATATATTATGCATGTGTGTGTATAAATAGATACACAGGGGCATAAATATACATAGATAGATAGATATCCACACTCCATTTCATGAGAGAAGGGTCTTAACAAGCCTGTGTTAATTTTCATGAAATTTCTTCACTAAATTAGAAAGCCTCAGAAAAACAGAACAAAATATGCTTTAAAGTGGTCTGAAATCATTGATGAGATTCAAGGGCAGCTGAAAAATATGGTGTTTTGTTTTTCTAATAGTCATATCTTAATTTTCATACACCTTGTACACAGTGGACTCTCAATAAACACCTGTTCAAATTTGACCAGATGCCTGAATTCTACTTAAGGGTAGGAGGAAATCACAGAGCACAGATCAGTGTAGTGGTCATCTGAGGCTGTGAGTCCAAAGCTGTTCTACTATGTATGCATTTTTTATCTTGATGACACTTTTTTCTAAGGGATGTGTATCTTTTTACATTGTGCCTCTGATTTATATGAACATCTATCATGTGTTGCAGACAGATCCCTCTTCCTCTTCTCCATGAGAAATTGCTCACCAGGAGTTGCTACCGAATCTTTGCCTCCGCACATTTTTCACCCTGGTAGGAACCCAATTTGATACCCATCTAAAAACCTTACGCTACTTATTCCTATTTATGATCCTTGCAAAGCTCTGTTGGGATTGGCTGACAGTGCACAAAAGCTGAATAGACCATAAAGCAGGGAAGGAGAGGCCCAGGAAAGGCAGAATGTCATGATCAGGATGCCATGACTTGGAGTTGGCAGTGCAGAGCTCAGGTTCCATTTCTGTCACTCACCAGCTCTGTTTCCAGTCAGTTTGCTTAATGTCTCTCTCCTATTGGTAAAGTGGGGATGATAAATCTGACCTTGCAAAGTTGCCCTGCTGGTCAGAGGTGACACCTGCATGATGCCTGCCTGCAGCACCAACCATCCCCCACATTCACTTAACTTTGAGCTTTCAGTCTCCTCATCTGTGAAGTACAACGACGATCCCTAATACGTCCTTGGGCTTTTGCGAGGGTGAAAGTAATAATTAATGGAAAAAATACTATGTCAACTATAAAGCACTGAACAGCTCTTAGCTACTATAGAAATCATAATAACATTATCTCTCTCCCTTTTGTTCCAATGGGAAGCATGTTGATTCTAATATGATGCCTTTCAGAAAAAAAAAAGCCATTTTACATGGAATTGAAATAGAATTTGCCCCTCTCCTATCCGCATGCCGAAAACCACCCCTCAGTCGCTGACACCCCCATTTAGCCCCATCTCTGGAAAACATGCATGCTGTAGCCTTGACTCTGTATTGGGCTCTGAGGCGTTTGGGACTGTTCTATCCTCAAAGTCTTGTAGGACTTCTAATTCCTAAACCCCCACAATATCCTAATATCATTCTCAATGCCCCAGTCCTGACCAGGAGGAGACCAGGACATCCTCCAAAAGCCCTATCATATTCCAGTCCTCTCTCCCACATTGTGTTTGGAGATACAGGCATGTCAGAACTACTATCGAGAATCAGAAGAGGCTATATTTGGACAGGGGAACCAAAAATTGTTCCTGAAAGCACACAGGGGCCACTCAGAGAGTTTTAACCAAACATAAGAAATGGTTCGCCATCTGAACGGTTCACTTCCACAAGGCCAAGTGATCTTGTTCTTTTTCTACTGAAGGAAAGACAAAATTTAAGGAAAATGTCTTTGGCTGCAGAAAATGAACTTGCAAATATAGGGAACTAACTACCTATGACCAAATTCTCCAAAACAAAATGCACCTCATTGAGTCTTGATAGCTCAAATATTTCAGATATTTCAAAATATCTGAAAAGATGACTCAATGTGTAATTACCCTTTGTAGTATAAAGAGAGCCTAAGGGCTTGGGTTTGTATTGGGATTAAAAAATAGAGAAAACTGTCTTGATGTGGGCACTGTGAAAAAGTCCCTGGCAAATGCTAGGCACTATGGTCTTTCCTGGGGAGAAGCACAGTGCTCAGAGGTATGTTAGCCTCCTACGTCCTAGAGTCCCCAGCCAAAAACAGGTGCAAAAGTTTGTTGTGATGATTAAACAAGACAACACAGATAAACCATGCCACATGGTGCTGGGAACATGGCAAAAGCTTCATAAACAGGTTTTTTATCATTATTTTTAGAAAGTTAACATTTGTCAAGGTTCTACTGTGTGTTAAACAATTTACTTACATTTTTTTGTAAACCCTCTATGAGCCTTTGTTTCTTTCTCTATAAAAGCGAGTATGTCAGTATTCATTTCAAAGTTAGAGTGTTCATTTAAAAGTTAAGTTCTGGAACTAAAATTTAAACCCATGCTTTTCTTACCAAATGCCATGCTCTTTGCACTACCCCTTGCTGTCTTCCAGTCAAGGCGATTGCAAACCATATATTTAATTTACTTTTTCATTTATAAATTCATTACTTTTACTGAAACTTGAGTCAATCCCTCAACAGTAGTTTATAGATACTAACTCAAAGAATATGTCAACTAAGCTTTAAAAAAGAGGGGAAAAGATTATTATTTTTCATTCTATTTGTGTTTTAAAAATGAGGAACTACACTTCTCACCAAATAACAGAACCACTTTACCCAGTGTTTATTCTAAGAGTCTCTGGATCATAGAACATAAGTCCTTACAACTAATAAGCATCAAATGCATACATACAGCCTCACTATTGGGGAAAATAAATTGTGAAAAGAAATGTCTGAAGCAGTAAGCAGTTGAATATTTATAGAAGCAGACTGAAAAATAATAGTTAAGCTCCTCTCTGGGGAAATGGCAATCTTACAGTGATATGAGTATGTGAGCATAACTATGTCTCTGTATAGGGCCCAGGAGTCGGTGTCCACACACATGTACATAAATCTAAGATTCTCTTGTTTTGTACACAATGATTTGTTGAGATTATTTCTACACACATAGCTCTGTTTTATGCAACAGGAGGTGTCAAGATGAAAGGGAAACCATGTCTGTGGGGGTGGTGAAAGGAAATGAGAATCACAGACAAAGTCCCAACCTGAATTTGAGAAGCACGCAAGTGAACACAGGTGAAAATGTTAAAACATTTTATCAACATAGATAGAGTTGAGAAGAGTCATCAAATGTGAATGGGAGTAGGGAAAAAGATTACAATACATATTAGCTCTGCAAAAATGCTTACAGACTGGCTGAATTACATTGATTTGATTGACTTGATTTCATTTGTCAATTTGATATACCCCCTTTTTCCCCCCAACATAGCCCATGTAATGCTTTCATTTCATTAGTCGGAGAGGTCACATGTAGACACCAATTGCTAATATTTTCTGCATACTTCTCCAAACCTCCTTTTCCTGCTATCCCAAGAGGAGAGAGAAAGAAAGTGAGAGGTTATACTAAATTAGCCCAGGAAGTCTCTCCTGATGCGCTCCACCCAGGCCTACAGAATGAGAAACTTTCCTTGTAGTTGTATGATTTGACAAGACAGACTTTAAAAGGTACAGGAGAAAAGAAATCTTAACACAAAGGCTTCTTAAAGCACAAATATGTATTTATAACATTTGTAGTCACTCACACATTACAAAATGCATATTAATGTTAACAGTAGACAAAATGATACACAATAAAATGCAGATTTTAATTCAGCACAATGTCTAAAATTAGAGTTAAATTAGCTATAGTAGTTAAGGTTTATAAATTAGCTTCACTGAAGCTACACGAGATTTCTGAAACATTAGCAGTGAACATGCATTTATCACTCTGAAATAGACACAGTGCCACATTGCTTTTGAAATCATCTGGGCGGTCTTGAATGAACTTGTGGCAGTTTCATTAACGGATTGTTGGCATAATTTGGTCTGCAATTTCAATTTGTTCAACTGGCCACTTTAAAGAAAGTTAATTTCTCTGCATTCTTAAACCTACTGCCTGCTGCTCTCACATTTACACATCAGATTTCTATGAACAATTTCTGCCTTTGATCCCCAGGACTTTCCCCAAGACCCACTGAACACATACCTACTGAGTACCTACTAAGTACGAAGTCCTGTTCCAGGTCCTAAGGTTACAGCAGTGGGCACAGCAATAGTTCCTGACCTTCTGTTTTCGTACTGCCTGAGGGATGTGGTTGAAAAACAAGATGAGGATGTAAAATAGAAACAATGCCATGTTTTCATAAATGCCAGGAAGAAAAATCAAGCAGAGTTGGAGGATGGGAGGCATGTGAGGTTTAGAAAGGGAAGAGAGTGTTAAAAATTAGACAAAGGTCAGGGAAGACCTCCCTAAGAAGGTTACACTTAGGTTGAGACCTGAAGGAAGTGAGAGAGGAAGCCATGTACTAGTAGGTATCTTCTAAATGGCAAGTGCAAAGGCCCTGAGGCAGGAGTGTTTTCTAAAGTGCCCCCTGAATAGCAAAGAAGCCTCTGTGCAGAGAATGACTGGGAAATCTTCGGAGCTGAGGTCAAAAGGAAAAGGGGGGCAAACTAGCTAGGAACATGTCAGCTGTGGTTCGGGCTGTGGCTTTTCCTCTATGTGAGACGAGGGGTTACTAGAGGGTTTTGGACAAAGAAGAAACTCTTACACTAAGAGTGTTTTTTAGTTTTTTGAACCAGGAATCAGTACATACTTAGTCAGATGAGTGGATCAACTGGTTGCTGCTGGGATCATGAAAAGAAAATGAGTGTGGTTACAGGCAGCAATAAAGAGGGAGGAAGCTTGCTGATATCTGTTCTCAATACAATGTACATGTAATATAACCAACAAAGTATCTCCAGTCCGTATGTCTCAGCTGTCTCCCTAAATCATCTCAAAAATGCAATGAAACCAAGCAGCAGAAGAGTCCTTTTAAATCTCCATTCACTGATTCTGCTAACTCCAAATATTTTATTGAAATAATCATCCTTCAAAGCTGCAAGTCCTCAGAATAAGTTTTTACCAGCAAATCTCTTCATTTTCAGAACCTACATCTTTTCAAAAATATATCACTAGATGATTCGCAAATGGGCACATATTACTTACTTACTAGTGGACCATAACGTTTTAACTATCTAGCTTGCTCTTTACCCAGGGAATATATTACCATGAAAAAGAAGCGAAATGTATATTTGTTAATATTCACCTGGTATAAATTGTTAACTTAGGCAAGTGGCTGCCTATCTGTGTGCAGAACACACAAAGTTTGATAGTAAATTCTTTCCTTAAATCACAGCAAATGTAAATTGCAACACCCACGAACTGAACCAGGTGCTGACACTGAAAGAAGCCTCGTGCCCCGTGGGGGGACGTGGGATTCCCTGGCTCTCTCACACTCCTTGTTTGGTGATGAAGCAGTTTCTAGTTTTTGAACAGCATGGTTTTCAAAATTGTCTGGAATTTTAAAGACATTTCCCCTGAGAAACAAGACTACTGATGGTGTTTACGTTCCCAGGTAAACTCCTGAAGCTCCTTAATCCAGAGTACAGTTGCACTGTACTGCAAACGTGATGGGAAGACAGGTCCAGAGAAGGGCAGGAGGCAGAAGAAGAAGAAAGGGGAAGAGAAAGCTGAGAGGGCCTCTTCCCTCATTTCAGAGATGTTGAGGGAGAGCCCGGCAACACCGTGTATCAGGTATTTGCCGCCTCTCTTCCAGTAGATATCTCCTTTCTAACTAGGAACCCTCTTCCCAAGTGTCCAGGGATCATAAGCCTGGCAGCCTGGAACTCTCTGGCCTGTCCCTCCCCAGAGGGAGGCACGATTCCAAATGACTCATCTTACCTCCACCTCAAACAAAATTTCACTTTCTTTAGGACATCTGATCAGAGCTACAAGTTGTGACAAAAATTGATCAAGCAACTTTATTCCAATACATGAATGACTGATCAACTGATCATGTGGAAAATCTAAATATAGATATATTTATATATTTATATTTGTATATATATATTTGCTAATAAATTTATAATTGGTTGCATTTCTGTCGGTATGGCAATATGAAATGAAAATAAACACACACACACACATTAGCAGAGAGTGGAAGAGGGAAGCCCACCAGGAAGGGTGCCTGGGGGCAGCTCTCATACCCTTAATTGGCTCAGCTTTGCTCAACATTTCCTTTCACTGATTTTGAGCTTTGGTCTGAGGTTTAATTTTCCAAAAAGATGCAATGCTGGTGGCAGTGTTTATGGTGAAAACCTAGGTTTCGCAGTGCTGGGGAATATGGGGAGAAAGTAACAGTGGGCAGGGAGGTGGGGCCCAAGCGGACACTTTTTTAATTTTAATGTCAACTCCAAAAGATAAGCACCTGAGTCCCCAAGAGCCATTTGTGCTCACTCGTGTTCACTTTACTTTGTTGTTACATTTTTTCAAAACCAATGGGTATGAGCTTTGAGCAAAATAAGTTGTCTTAAAAGCAACTTATTGTTATTCTCGTAAAAACAAAACATTACAATAACTTATGTGAAGAATACAGAGTACTTCTTGAGTCTTCTACCATGTCTTGGTGTCTGCAAGCTAGTGATTTTATGATACTTTTCTTTTTAAGTAGGATATTATCTTTCAGCTTAGAAATGAAGAGTAAGCCCCAAAAGTTTTAGCTCCATGAAAAATAAATAAAAATCATGCCTAAAATAAGAACCCAGAATAGTTACTACTGGAAAAAAAAAGCACTGAGCCACTACCATAAAACAAGACTAGAAGAATTCCAAAAGACAGTCAATTTATATAGCTGCACTCAGTGGCATAGTTTGAATTCCACAACCTCCAAGCATATTTTTGCAAACAAACTTGGCTGTAGTTTTTCTCCCCACCTTCTCTCTGCACCCCACCCCAGGCCCCTCCCCACTGTAAACAGAATGCCCCCACCATAAATCTAAGGGCTGTCCCACTGTCCCAACCCCTTAATAACTCCTGGAATGCCCAGGCAGAGGAGCACACCCCCATAGCAGGGAACATTGCGAATGGGGTTGGAAAAGAAGACTTGGAATTTTTATTGATGACTTCCTCCCTCTAATTTCCTAGGTGCCTCTGCGTAAGTTGCTAACAACAGAATTAAAGTTTGGGCCCTGGAAACTTGTGAAGTAATCATTCCTTTCTTAGGAGCACAGTGGGGTAACGCTTAGTTTTATTTTTCCTTTACATTCACTGTATCCCTCTTCTTTCTTAATTCATGCTCATATGGTTTTCCCCTCTGTGCCTCAGCCATATATTGCTTTGAAAAATCAATAAATCCTTTGCACATAATAATGCTTACCTACACTACCTCACAGGGGTGCTGTGATGGGTAATTAATTAATGTTTGTAAAGAGCTGGGGTATCATGCAATGCAAGACACCCTATCAGTGCAAAGAACCATTATTAATAAGTGTTATTACCCAAATGCCTCTAGATGTCAGCAAAACATCTTTTTAAAAACATAATTGGGCAGCCAGTTTTGAACAGTCGGGTAGACACAGGGAAGATGCATGGGCAGCGATGCTGGTGGAACCTTTTCTTCTGGCTGAGGAAGGCTCATTCAGTTTTAGACGATGAACTTTGAATAGAAGTGAGCATTGGAACAAAGCGGCGCTTGAATGCCTTGAGGTCTGAATGGGTGGCCGGCTGGGTCATTTTCTGAACAATCCCTATGAAAGCTCAGTCTTTTCTCCAAAAATAGCATTTCATTTCCTCATCTCTGAAGTAATTGGCATTGACAGTGAATGGATGGGAGGGAGAGACGGATATAGATAAATATAAATAAATATAAATATCTATGTCTGTCTATATATCTCCTATATGTGTGTATTAAAGTGTATGCACATTTTCTCTTCCCACATATGAATATCTGCATGAGAATTTCATAAAAGTAAAATAGGTGTGAGCAGTTCTAAATATATTCAATCCAATGACAGCTACTGTATGAGCTTTATTCCCTGATGGAAAGGTGAAAATGAAAATTATGGCAATTTCCCACAAAGTGCAGGCTGATTTTCAACAGGGATCACAGAGTAACTGGCATGACCAATTGTTGATGTTCATCTCAATAACCAGTAACTCCCTTTCCTGGTTTCTTCTTGTCCATCGTTTGTCCCAGGGATATCGAATAGTGAGATGTCACACAGGAGAGGAAAGCTACAGGCAGGGAAACAGAGGCTCCTCGGGTATGTGAGAGCTGGGTGGTGGTGAGGTGTGCAGACAGACAAGAAGCTCAGCTGGGGAACAGCGTTCCATTAAATTTATTCTAATTCAACCCAACACGCCTTGATTTTGTGGTTGGGTGCTAAGTAAAACAATCTAGCTTAACAAACACTTCTCAGGGAGTTAAACGTTTTATTTCAGAAGTTCTCATGATGAAAAAGAAATTGTTTCTACATAGTATATTTAAGTCCAGTGTCGCAAGTTTCAAATTATTTCTTCCCATGATCCAACATGACACAGAGTTTATTTCTCAAGGGAGTTTCATAAAGAGAAGTTGAACTATTTATTCAATTTTTGTCTTAGGTGATCCTGTGAAGAGCCGGGGGCTGGACACCTGCGCACGCACATGCGCCACTGCTCCAGCAAGGACAGAACCCCCCTAGGGGACCCCGGAACAGCTTCTCCTGGCCAAACCTCGAGGCTCTGACCACCGAGGTATAAAGGAATAGGATCTGGGCTTGGAGATGACGATGTATGTGGTCATTTGCTTCACTGTGCCTCTGTCAGTCTGTGGCTGATGATTTGAGTCCCAGAGAGGTGACCAAAGAGAGAGGGTGATGGGCAGCAAGCGAGAGGAAATGTAAACATGGTTTAATCAGCATTTTCTTCAGTAAACTTAAAAGCGTACCTAGAATGTTGGATCACATAGAACATTGCTATAATTTTGGAGAGACAAACATAAAACTCCACAGGAGCATTTCAGAAGGATAGAGATATGAGAATTTCCTCCAGATGCATGGCTGGTGGCTGGTTAGAAAAGTTTTGGTGCCCATCCACATTCAATCCCCCTTCTCTGGGTAACCTCCCCACCTGTCTGCTCCTACACTATCACCCTGCCCCTCCTGACAGGTCTCCTTACCTATGCAGAGATTAAGCCAATCTTTCAGTTTCTCAGTCCCCCTCAGAGATTGTCATAAGGCTTAATTAAATGATGTTCAGAAAGCATTCGGCTGTTCAGGTGTCCCTGGATAAAATGCAAAGCACAATATTATTGGGATTATTATTAATTAGGATGATCCTGTCAGAGGCAAGGGATGTTTCCTGTCAGCTTTGGAGAGTTCTACCCTGGCCTTTATCTCTGCAGAGAGGATTTGCAATAGAGATGGGTGAACTATAATTCTTGATCTTGGAGAAATGTCAGGGAGCAAGAGGGATGTCAGAAGAACCGATGACATGGAGATAACAGGAGTGATTTTAAATGGAATCAAGGAAGATTTTACAAGCAACCTACCAGGGGTGTTCTTCTAGTACTCTTCTCCCCCAAATAATCAGGACTTTATAACAAATTTTACCTGAAGACAAGTTTATTGATTTTAGAGAGAGAGGGAGGGTGGAGAGAGAGAGGGAGAAAGAGAGAGAGAGGGAGAAAGAGAGAGAGAGAGACATCGATTGGTTGCATCCTGCACCCGCCCTAACCAGGGACGAGCCCATTACCCAGGTATGTGCGTTGACCAGGGATCAAACCTGCAATGTTTTGGTGTATGGAAAGTGCTCCGACCCACTGAGCCACCTAACCAGAGCAGAACTTTTCATGAAAGGGCTGGCTTAAGAATCCTGGGAGAATGTATGTACCAGTGATGATTAAGAACCAACGGGGAGTCACCAAAAATAAGCAATTTCTTCAGTCTCCCGTCCTTCCTTTGGTCAGATCCTTTGACCAAGATTTGGGGAATGTAACTGACATAGAAGTGAGACTTTAGAAGAACATTTCACAAAGCCTCTCTTGAGCCTTGTGGACAAGGTTCAGGGCCACTGACTGCAAATGACTAAATATAGTAAGCATTCAAACAGCAGAAACCACAGGGCACTGGTTACCGCACAGGAATAGTGCTGGGTGGCAGGGCTCCACCCTGGAGTCTGTCTTGTTTAACATCTTTTTTCATTTTTCAAATTCACTTATTTTTATTAAGTTTAATTGACATACGATATTAGTTTCAGGTGTACAATATAGTGATTCAGTATTTATATACCTTATGATGTGATCAACACCTTAGGTCTAGTACCTGTCTGTCACCTTACAAAGTTGTCACAATATTATTGACTGTGTTCCCCTTCACCTTTTGAACCCATCCCCATCTCCCTCCCCTCTGGCAACCATGAGTTTGATCTTTGTTTCTATGAGTTTATTTTGGTTTGGTTTGATTTGTTAATTTTTTTTATCATTTAGCATGACAGTGAATATATTGAATATTTTTAAAATGTGGATAACTGATTGATAGACTGAACCTTAGAAGATAAAATTCAGCAGGACCACATACAAAGCGTTACAAACCAAATTGACAAAGCCCGGGCCGACTGAGATGTGACAGCACGGAATGTGTGAGTTTAAGCACTCGCACTTGGCATTAGGCGGTGACAGTCAAGAGAGCTAGACGCAATGCAGACTTCATCAACCAAGTGTGATGCTGAGTCCCAGGCAGACTGTAAGGGAAATTCAACAAGTGGGGGCATGGGATATACGGTCTTGGAGGGCAGAGGTTTGTACCTTATTCACTGTGGTATCACCACAGTCTAGTACACCATCTGATACAGAATAGAAACTCAATAAATGCTGAATGAACAAATTTAGGATTTGGAATATGCCACATGAAGCAGACTGATAAAAATTTAGATGCTTAACTTGGGAAAGTGAAGACAAGGAATAATATGATCACCATCGCCAAGTATTTGAAAGAGGGTTGCCATGTGACAAGAGGACAAGATGCGTCCTGATGTCCCATGGGGTTACACAGGGAAGAGGGTGTTCAGGGCTGCCCTGCTGCATGAGTCTGGTGGCAGCCTTCCCACAGGGCACAGCTCGGGAGCCCTGGATATATGCAGTGTACAGCCTGAGCAGCTGTGCAAAGCAAACCTGAGAGTGTGTAAGATTGAAAAGAAAGTTTTCCTTATATTAAGCCAAAGTAAAATCAAACTTGTTAGGGAGCCTATGAGCTACTTCAGGTCTAAAGATATTGTTTGTCTGCTTTTCCAAATCCTGGGGTTCATGAGGATATGTTTTAAAAGGTGGCCCTGGCTGGTGTGGCTCAATGGTTGAGTGCCAGCCTGTGAATTAAAGGGTCGCTGGTTTGATTCCCAGTCTAGGGCACATGCCCGGGTTGCAGGCCAGGTCCCCAGTAGGGGGCGTGCAAGAGGCAACCATACATTGATGTTTCTCTCCCTCTTGTTCTCCCTCCCTTTCCCTGTTTAAAAAATAAATCTTTAAAAATAAAGAAATAAAATAGTAAAAGGTAATAATGATATCAGTTCCAATTTCAATTAAAAAATAATTACCCAAATGTTTTCTCTTAAAGAAAGAGGAGCTTGAACTTGTGCAAATAAGGATGGAAATTTCCTGCTGGCTGATAGATTTAGTGAGCATGCATGTGATCCAGCAAGTGGGGATTGGCCATCTAGCAGAAAACACCTATCGTAATTTTAACCAGTGTACGTTTTAAAACCATTTTTATTCTCAGGCATCAGGATATAATTTATACAAGCAATAGATATAAAAATACTGGTGTTTTCATTTCAGTACAAGTTAATGAGAACTGTGTATATGAGTATTAGTACTTGTATAGTATGTACTCACTACATGCTAAGCACTATTCTAATTGTTTTAAAAATGCTAGTTTATTCAGTCCTAACAATTTCGTGCATGGGCACTATTATTATGTCAACTTTACAGATGAGGAAATTGAGGCGCAGAGAGATAAGTCACTTGCTCAGGTCACAGAGCTGTAAAGTGGGAAGGCGGGTTTAAATTCAGGTGCCTGGCTGCATGGGCCCCTCCTAACCTCGAACTGCGAACTGCGCTAGCTCTCTGCAGCTTCCCGGCGCCCACAGGGCGCACTCATCCCATCCGAGTTCTTGCGTCGCGTTGTCTCCAGTCCTTCAAAACAAATGCTGGAGACACAGCAGTTATCGTGGCCGATCGGGCTGTTCATTTTTGAGAATAAATATCCGTGTCTAAGCTGTATTATTTACTAAGATACAGTGCAAACAGCAGCTCAGATCCTTCTCTATTATCTTGTCCTTCGGAAACACGACAGAGAAAAATGTTTTAAAAATAGTAATTACCTTAATGGAAAGTGCAAAAATTCCAAACAAGAAGTTATAATAACATTTTAAAAACTATTTTGATGTTTAAAATATGGTTAACAATTCATATTTTAATATAAATGCCACCAAACCAAATTTAACATAATTACAAATATTTATATGCAAATAATGCTTGTTCTTACATAATTAAATAGTAATTTAAACAGTGCATATTTATTAATTAGGAAAAAGTAAAAAATTACCTTTATATATCATAAATATTTTAAAATTTATGTTGGACTGTCCTTTCATAGACAATTTTAAATTACATAGTGTCCTAAAATAAAATATACTTTATTAAAATCATTTTTATTCTCAGGCATCAGGATATAATTTATACAAGCAATAGCTTTAAAAATGCTGGTGTTTTAATTTTAGTACAAGTTACTGAGAACTATATATATGATTATTTAATACTTGTATAGTATGTACTCACTATATGCTAAGTGCTAGTCTAATTGTTTTAAAATATATAGTCATATATGTAATTGTTATAAAATATATTTTATTTTAAATATTTCCCTATCCTATCCACACAACATCAATGAAATGATTTCTAAATGATGCAGGGGGTGCTCCAAGTCCCAATACAGACAAATCAAGAAGAGAAATAAGGTTGAATTTCAGAATGCTGAAGGCCTTTCTCATGCCGGAGCTCCATGGTAAGATGTCGCTATGTTTTTACTCCATTTGCTCAAAGGAGGGTTCTGAGTATTTACTGGAGCCTATCAGGTTTATTCAAAAAAGAAAACAGCCCAAAAGGACTTAGGGCGTGTTCTTAAAAGATGATGCCAAGTTTAAGTCGTAGTTTGTGGTTTCAGAAGGAGGGAGACGTTGTAAAATGCCTTCTTCTGTCTATAATACTCATCCAAATCCTACTCATTGCTCAATTCCCCAATATCTCCACACCCAGGCAATTTCTGACTACTCTGCCCCTTGATCTTCGGGAATTAATGCGGGCATTAGTCACTTGGTGACTTGCATTGTTATTACAAAAGACTCTTCTGCCTTTCCTTTGTAACCTTCTTAAAAACCTTTGCCATCCTCTATGTTACGGTTTGAAACTCAGGTACCTAGTTCCAGGGCCTCCCTCTTTAAAAACTTTTAATCTGTTTTGTGGGGGTATGGTAGTGGACACCTCCACACTGTACGCACAGGTGCTCAAGGTTAACTAGGTGAGGATCCTTCACCTCACATTTCCTCACCTTACTTTCAGTGCCCTTAACAAACAAAAACAAAATGCTTAACTGAATATTTAACCGTTTTCCTGGCTTGCTGCTCTATGGACTTCAAGGAAATAAAAGGAGAGAAGCCCGGAGGAGAAGAGATCGGAGGTAGAAACCCTCTCCTAATCACCAAGATTCTTTGAGGTCCCTTCTCCATTTGCAGCGCTAATTTATCACCTGAAATATTACCAGAGCCATCTAATTTGCTTAATTTCACAAAGTTTCACTTCCTTTCCATCTATAAATCTCCTCATTCCCAGTTTTATGCCAAGGATGACGCTTTGTGGCTGCATTAACTAAAAGAGTAATGGAAAGTTAGAAAGTAACTAATGACCCAAAGTTTCCTGGGAGAACTTTAAAAAACTGCCCCAGGGATTGAATTTCTGATCCTCACACTGTCGCTCTGTTGCGAAAACCCTGTGCCCTGCAAATGTCTTCTCCTCTTTAACACATTTCTATTGCAATTTAATTTAAAAATTATTTCTGATTATTATCAGCGGGGATGGGAATGGGAGAATGGGGGAAATGGTACAGGGAATAAGCATAATTGGTAGGTACAAAATAGACAGAGGATGGGGGGGTTAAGAATAATAAAGGAAATGGAGAAGCCAAATAGCTTGTATGTACTACCCATGGACAGAACTAACGCAGACGGGGGGCGGGGGGAGGGGGGCGGGATGCTGGAGGGAGGGGTTGTAGGGCGGAGGGGGATAAAGAGGAGGAAAAAAATGGGACAACTGTATAATAGCATACTCAATAAAACATACTTAAAAAGGGAAAAATATTTCTGATTATTAAAAAGTAGCAGCAAAAATCAGAACATCCTTAAAGACGAGGATGGAAGCTGATGGTGAGAAGTTAGAAACAAAGGCAATGAAGCATCTGCAAAAGTAGTCCATAAAAAATTGAGAAAGTACAACATGTCTGATGATCTTTCTCTGAATCTTTTTTTTTTTTGTCACCCATCTCTCTCTCTCTCTGTGTCTCTCAACAAAGGCCTGAACAGTTAAAAATGGAGACACCCTCTGCCACTTAATAGCATCTCTGTTGATCTTTCTCCAGTAGGTGTTAAGTATTGAGAGCAACTGCACCTCTTGTCACCAGCTGCGGATAGGGAGTGGCTGCCTCAGGGGGAGCGGAGCCTAAAAAATCCACCACTGAGAAAAGGCAATAACAGAAGTCTGTTGCTGTCTAACCTGCCATATAAATGAAACAATCAAACAAGACAACAAAGGAAACTCCAGCAACCACCAGAGGCAAAAGCAGTTGGTGTAATATATCCTGGCTTCAGTGACTATTTTTAGTTTCCTTCCATCCCCTCCTTAAAAAAAACAACAACTCTAATTTAGATTAACTGGGGAAAAACATTAAATAATTCAAGAGTCAGAGATAGAGAGGTGAGTAACACAGAGACAGAGAGGGCACACATTTGAGTTAAATTAAAAATCACATTGATACCTACCTTGAAATGTCTGTTTGAACGTGTTTGCAATCCATGGACATTGGAGATTGTTCGAGAACCAAAGGAGAGGCTATCCGTCAGAGTTTCACCTTCTGTCCTTTTCTCCTTGCTCATACTCCATACTGCGGTTCTACTGAGTCCACTCAGAGAGTGGATTTTCATGAATGGAAGAGAAATAATTATATTTATCCCAATCATTTTTATCCTTTAACTGCTTCAGGCTCCCTCTGGGCACAGCTGCACATGTTGCAGCAGCAGATGCAAAGTTGTCTCCCAGAACTTCCGTGGGAAAAGTGTCTGCAAATGTTACTGAATTATACCTTACCAAAGCACGTGTTTTTAGTATCACTTGACCAAGCAACCTGGAATCGGTGGGCAAGGCTGACACCTGAATTCTCAATGGAGCTCTGGAGTCCTTTGGGCTCAGGAAAGATTTAAATGCTTCAAACACATATTCATGGAATTTTGCACATATAATTATTTTAGAGAACTCTGGAAATGGTCTTGCTGGTATAACTAACATCTGAGAATAAACAAGGCAGGTGTCTTATTTATTGCAAGGTGTATCCTCCTGAGAATTGAGGCATAACTAGATAGTCTACTTACCTTCTCTCAGGACAGGGTGACATTTGTTCCAGTAATAACTCCCTCACATCATACAATTTTGTTCTATCCACTGAAATCTTAAACACTTTAAGGTGTTAGATCCTTCTTCACCCACGTCCCCCTTATGTGAATTAATGGTATAATTACGGGTACTCTTCTAAGGGACATAAACAGTAAGAAATGGATACATAATGTGGTATTTCAGACACCAAGGCCGAGCAGTGGTGAGTAGAATAGACTACTATGGTGGAGTGTTACACTCACCATAGGAAAGGATGAGAACATTGGAATATGAATGAAGGAGCAGGATTCCACCATCTTTTAAGACCACAGTCTTTAACCTGGTGACCAGGAGCACAGCGCACGTGCACAGGAAACTTGGAGGAGGCTGCCTCTCTGCACCCAAAGGCAGAAGCCCTAGAGGCGGATGGAGTAGGCTGAGGTACAAGTGCATGTTGTAAAGGGAATGAGAAAGCAGAAGGTGTCCACTGTGTGGAAAATCATGACACAGGGATACATCAAACACCCCCTCAAAGGAGACTAGATGGAAGGAAATCCTAGGAAAGAGGATCATGACTAAAAGTATATGCAAGCAGTTGTGAGCAATGGGCAGAATGGGCAATGGGCCTGGAGCGATGGCTGGCATGAGGATTCCCAGAACCACAGCGGGATTTTACAGAATCCTGTAATCTCCTATGTGACCAGAAAAGGAACTGTTCATATTAAGATTCTGGCTTAGTGACTGAAAGCAAAACTTACATAGAGAGGCAAGAGCAATGCAATTTAATGCAGTCCCATAGAGATCTTTCTGGAGGTCTAAGGTGACTGCATTTCAATGTATTTTCATAATTCTATTGTGCTGTGTAAAACCATGTTATTATTAATGAGGGTTTGTTTATTTGAGGCCATGGTATGGTGACTTATTCATACAGTATGTACAATCAGTCTCCATGCTCAGTAATGACAATCCTGTTTGCGTAGGTGGTCAAGCAAGCACCTGACTCAGGGCTGTAGTCTACGTCAGCTCTGATCTGGGACAAACAATCATTTGCTTGTAGTGATACCCTCCAAATGTTTACTTTTCAGGAATATTCCCATTTATCTTCCAGGGTGCTTCTCACTAAGCTTGACTCTTGTCCTTTTTTTAAAAATTATTTTATTGTTGTTCAATGACAGTTGTCTGCATTTCCTCTTCACCCCTTCCCACAAACCCCAGCCAAACCCACCTCCCTCCCTTGCTTCCACCCTCCCCCTTGGTTTTGTCCATGTGTCTTTTATAGTAGTTCCTGAAAACCCTTCCCCCCACTGTTCCCTCCCCCTCCCCTCTGGCTATTGCTAAATTGTTCTTAATTTCAATGTCTCTGGTTACATTTTGTTTGCTTTTTACTTTTGTTGATTATGTTCCAGTTAAAGGTGAGATCTTATGGTATTTGTCCCTCCCCACCTGCTTTGGATCTCTGGATAGCTATCCGTCTGTTTCTCTCTTTCTCCCTTTCTCCTCCCTACCCTCAGATGCCTCTGAGTTTGTTCCCTGATCACCTATCCCATGTCTCTCTGTTTTCCTTTCAAACAATGTATATAAAGTTCCCAGCTGTAAAAACCCGCACTTAGTAGTAATCATAGCTGATATTTATGGATATTATGGGCATAGTTTCTTCACCCCTTATGAAAGGCCTATCACGAAGTAGGTGGTGCTATTACAATGAGAAAAGTGAGTGAAACGTGGTCAACCCAAGAGCAGCAGCTCCAGGATTTAAACCCTGGCAATCTGCTCTGAGCCCATGCTCTTAATCTGCACACAGTGTTGGTCCCTTTGTGAATAGCATGTATTCAAAATAGCCCCTTGGGGAACAAGACCTTCGGCGTGTCTTTACTGTTTTATAGCTCATAAAGTTCTTTTACATGTACTATTTCATTTCATCTCTGAATCCAGAAAAATGGGTGTTACTAAAAAAAATAAAAAGACTTACTTTCAGGATACTGCAGAACCAAGACTTGGCTTCAATTCTTCAGATCTAAGTTGAGTGCTTTTACTACTTTTCACCTGCTTTCACTGCAGAAGGGGCGTTCTTCTGGCAGGATCTAGATGGCCTTGAAGGTGCATGCATGAGCTGGGTACATTGAAGGAGGCAGAGGGGTACAGTGGCCAAAGAGGACCTGAGGCAGATAGGAGAAGAGATTTGGTGGAGAGCTGGTCCTGAGTCCAAGAAAATGAATTTTTTAAAAAGTTTCCTTTTCTTAAAATGCATCCTTTCAGAGAAGAGTACAGATCAGACCAGTGCTTTTCAGACCTTAATTGAATCTCCCAGGGATCTTATTAAAATGTAGATTCTGACTTAGAACAGGTGGGGTGGGGGCCTGCGAGTCTGCATTCCTAAAACCTCCCCAGGAATGCCTGTGCTGCTCCTGCATGGACCATACTTTGAGTGGCGGATTCTTCTACCCTAGTTTTCTGAATTCCATGAATTTTTCTTTGTTATTAATTCTCCACCAGTCAAACATCTCTTGTAGTCGACAATCACCCTGCCTACCTCCCCCTGACACAAGCCTGCTGGGTCAAAGAGCCTAACTCTGGAACTCCCATCTCAGAAACACACCACTGCTTTGACTGCAGCCACTGGTTGCAGACACCAAGGAAGCACTTGGGTCTTTCTATGAGTTAATAAGGCAAGAGAATTTTCTGACAAGACCCCTAAATCCCCCCCACAAAAGAAACTTCTAGAAGTTTTTTCCTTGCCTCAGGGTCCTTGCCCTAAGTGACCTACACTGAAGGAGGGGGGGTAAGTTAAGAAGGGACCCCCAACCCTACCTCGAGCTCTTTTTTTCCATTGGGAGCCCAGAGTTCTCACTCACAGATCACACAGGGCTGAGTGGCAGTCCTAGGGTGCCCACCCCACTTTGACACCAGCTCTTTGAAATGATATTAGCGCTGGCTAATGGTCTGTAAATGTGTCAGAATGATGCCACCTAGTGCCACGGATGCCATTTTCCCTTGTGAAGTCACACTGGCTGCACCACAGCAAGCCAGAATATAATTAGTGTTAATTTGGTTTTTCACTGAATAACTACTGCACAGCATTTGTGGTCTCCACTCTGGGCTTATTTAGAAGATCTGATTATTTTGTTACACACACTGCAGGTCTGGGACAAGAATGGTAAGGTGGGGACACTTACCTCTGGCTTCTTTTGGGACTAATGTCTTGGAGGCACTTGATTAGTAGATGTTAATAGGATGTGTGGAATTTGAGATTTTTATTCTGCCTTCATTTTCAGTTCTATGGTTTCATATAGGTATGGAAAGAAATCCAGGAGGAGAGATATTCTAAGTCCCACACTCTGTCCCCTTGGGCAAGATAGCACTCCAAAACTTTCCAGCTAGACCAGTTACCCATTATATTTATAAATTAATTTAAAAAACCTTCTAGGCAATAAATATGCTTACCAACAATAGAATCTGATACATCTGATAGTATCATTACCTTGAAACACAATTCAAAGCTCTAAGTTCCATGTCACATCTTTTTTTATAATTACTATTTATATTATTCTATTGCCTAATTTTTAATTCCACTGAGCCACATCATCCAGGGCTCTATTGTTTAATTTCTAAAAGACTAGTCTGGTTGCTTTCAGGTTTAGATGCTGCAGTTCCACAATAATTTCATGGGTAGTCTAATGCATATATGAAAATACTTACATAGCCCTGTGAGGCATAAGAAGGAAGCCAGCCTGCAAGTGCAGCCTACATTTTTGCTATGACCTGGCTAGCTCATTTCTTCTTGTTTAGGTCTCAGGAGAAACAGAGAACACCCACATTCATCACTGTGATGTCTCCCATCCAGTGCAGGGCTCCCTGGCAATGGGCCCTACTTGAGGTAGCACGTGATGGTTTGCTAGTGGGAATTTCCCAGGAGCATATGCTCATATGTGTGAAGATTTGTAAAGGAGAACTCTCCAGATGCTGCACTGAGTGGGATGCCCATCTCTTGGGACCATTGATCCTGCCAAATGACAGAAGGCAGAAGTGAGCTTAGAATACAATCCCTCATAGTCAGGGGTGGATACTATGAAATATGGCATTGAGAGTCCCAAATATTTCACCTATGAATCTCAAAAAACTAATAGGGGTGAGGGGGAAAATGACCTGGGGACAAATCCTTGGACTTTCTGTACTCCAGATTTTACAGCTTAGTATGATGAAAGGGATAATCTATCTCACTATGGGAGTATTTGAACAATGTTAGGGATAAATTGGGTCAGACATGGTTTTACCTTTTTGAGGAAAGTCAGTAAAATAATACTTCAAGATTTATATTGAACTCTAAGCTATGTGAAGGTCCAAGTCCTTTCTCCTGGTGCCAGGTCACTACATTATGAAAACACAAAATGACCTTATAAGGAAGGACCCCATTGGTGATGTAGCTGCTGTACTCTTTAGACTGTTTCATTGTTAATGGGAAAGGTAAGTCACAGGCACTGTAGTTTCTCCTGGTCACTAAAAGTATCATGGACCAGAAGTTCAACGCTTCATTGACCAGGAAAGCAACAGCACATGATCCGGATCATGAACAGACTATGGACTTTAGACCTGAACAGAAATTTAACTACATGGAAGTTCTTGGTGACCAAAGTTCCTGAGAGGAATTAGCATACCAAGACCTCCAAACGAACAAGCCATTCACAGGACTATGGAAAAGAAGAAAACCCACTGTATGTACAGACACCTCAAATCACAGCCATGTTTTCCTATCTCTACTATGGGATTGTGGGTTCCCAGGATTTGAATTTACCTAAGAAGCCAATTTAGTCTAGTTCCAGTGAATCTGAAGTTAGGATGGCACATTTTATGGATAGTCATCCAGCTTACAGATGAGTTGTCTGAGGGATGGTTCTGTCCTAAGGTCGTCTGTTTCCTTCCTATCTCCTAGGACAGTTGTGAAGCTGAAATTAGGCAACTAATGTAATGGAAAAGTTCAAGCCCTGACTGAGCAATGGCTGACTCTGCAATCGGGCAAGTCGTTCCCTCTACGTTCCAGCATCCTGTTAGCTGAAGTGAAGATATAAAAAAGAATTGTTTTTAGTTAGACTCTTGTTGGTGTGAGGAACTGAGACACATTCAGGCTAAGTAAGTTAATGAGGAAGTAAGGAAGAGGAGGAAACCATCGCAGAAGCTGCAGGTAAGACCTCCCAGGCTCTGCAGTGTTCTGGCAATCTGACCATTTTGCTCTCTCCCCCACAGCTCATTTCCATTTTCCTCCACTCTGGTCGGCCACCAGTGCAGTGACTCATCACTTCTGTCTCTGCTCCTACCTCCCCCGACGAAATGGACACCTTACTCTCAGCGTCTCCAGTTCACAATGAGCCAACGTCCCTCACAATATAGTGTCAGTCAGAGCTTTCACTGGGCACCCCTCAGAGCCCTTGGTTCAGACATTTACAATTTTATCGGCAAATATTTATTGGGCCTTTCTTATGTGTCTCACTCTATTCTAGGCACTAGGGATTCGGAGGTGAGCAAATCAAAGTTACTATGCTCTTTTTAATGGGAGAAAGAGACAATAAGTGAATGGACAAATAAAGACATTTTTCAGCTAGGAACACAATTTATTAGGAAAAAACAAAAGGTTCATAAATAGAAAGGAGAGTGGGTTTTGTGGTAACCACTGAGCCTCAGATATTCAGGGGAGAGCTCTCTTGGAAGAAGACATTTGACCTAAAACTTGAAAGAGGGCAGCATTCTGGGGTGTTGGAGGCCATTTTCAGCAGAAGGAGCAGAGGCCTTGAGACTGGAAAGTTCCTGATGTGACTGAAGGACAAGGAAGGTCAGAATGTCTGGGACTTTAGAAATTGAGGGGAAGGTAAAGGGGATCAGGCAGAGAGGCTGGGGCAGCTTGCAGGCTGTGAAAAGGGGTTTGAGTTTTATTCTCATTGTAATGTATAGCCATCGAGTAGTTTAAGAAGGGAACATTTTTATTTGACTTTGCTTTGAAAAGAGGAGTAAAATGTGGGAAAAGATCCTAAGGATCAAGAATGAGTAAACCTGTTAGGAAGCTTTGCTGTGGTTCACACAAAAGACAGTGGTTCTTCAGCTGCAGTTTGAGAGGTTGAGATGGAAAGAAGCAATTAAAGTGAGGATTTGTTTTGGAGGTGAGCCAAGAGAAATTGTTGGGGTTTGGATATGGACTATGAGGGAAAGAAGGAAATCACAATGACTCCTAGGATTTTCCTGTAAGCAGTCGAGTGGCTAGCAGTGCTATGTATCAAAATGGGAAGACTTGGAGAAGCACAGATTGGGGAGTGAAGGGCAATAAATATTTTCTGTTTTAGCCACATTAATATTGAGGTCTGAGCACAGATGGGAAGTTTGTAGCAGGACATAAAAACTTGAACTTAAGGGAGAGGCAAGACTGGTAACATATACGTACACCTAGAATTCATCAGCTTAAAGATAGTGTTAGAAGATACAGCTCTGAATGAGACTGCCCAGGGACAAGACTTTGATAGAGGGGAGGGCTTGAACAGGTACGTGGGGCTGACCCAAACCCAAGAGGTTACAGAAGTGAAGTGGTATTCCCACCGAGGAGGCAAGGTGGTAAGTCTTGCAGAGGGGGAGAACCGGAAAGAGCAGGTACTGCAGAGACCAAGGGAAGAGTTTCAAGGTAAACATCTTAGGCTGTTCCAAATACTGCAGAGAGGCTGAGAAGTTTGCAAAGGCCCTTTATAAACTGCACAATGAGTGTATGTATAGCAGCTGGTGGATACTGAGCATTCTCAGCCTCCTGGCCCATCCTCTTGACCTCTTGCTAGGAACCCTCCTGGCATCTTTGCCAGGATCCTTTTTATTTCTTCTTCAAATCTTAGTTCAGGGAAGCTTTCCTGAGCTAAGGAAAAGCTCCCCATCACCACCCAGTGTACTTTTGACCCTCTGAGGTGTTTCCCTATATGTTACCTTTCAAATAGCTCTGAGAACACATTCTCACAATCACACATTTCTCTTTCATCCCGCTGGACTAGGAGCTTCTGGAATTTTTTTTAAGTGCTTTTCATTTCTGCATTTCCAATATCTAGCCTGGCCTGAAGTTGCTGGGTAAATGTTTCTTGAGTTGGAATGTTCACCCTTGTACTGAACTGAATTTGCCTTTTGACACGTAGGTGGCTCCAGGTACTTCTCCTGGGCGCAAGTAATTAACACATTCTCACTGGGTCTAAGGGTCTCAGCCTCCGGTCCCGCGCTGCCTGAGAAAGAGAAGGGGTCAGCTTAAGCATTAGGGAGGTTTTATCCGTACAAAACACTCTTTTGTGTGTGTGTGTGTGTGTGCAGTTTCATTTTTGCTTGTTTCGAGTGATACAGGCCAGATCTTCCACCCAAAGTGATAAATCATCAGAGCAGCCAGGGAGGCCTGGGCCAATTAGAACCCTGGAACTTGTTTATCAGTCAGTCAACGGCGGTTATCGGAACCCACTGGGTCTCGGGGCGCTGTGCGCGGCGTGCAGCAGCAGTAATATTGGAGTTAGGCTGAATTAGTTTCATTTTCACAAACATATAAAGTCCCTAAGAATCCCCACAAACTGTTAATTCTACTCTTGTTTTATGACCGGACTCATGGGGCAAACAGATGTAAACTACACCAGACTCTAAAGAAAAAAAAAGTGATTGTGAATTTAGCACAAATACTTTTGCAGAGGGTGCCTGGGTTGTTCTTGTAAACTCACTCTCAGAGGCAGCCTTCAAACACTCCCACCTGTCAAGTATTAAGCAGGCTAGTTGAAAAACAGAGAGCTCCGTTACAATTCTAACTAATGGAATAGTGGCAACTCCTAACCACCTAGGGCTGTGAAAAGAACCTAGAATCCCAGGAGAGCAGCAGCAAACCCTGGAATCTAGTGTTGCCTCCTATAGGCTGTCCTAGGGACAACTGCAGGACTGTTTGCATCTAGCCTATATCACTCTTTCATATATATTCATATACATATATAGTGTCAGCTTTTATATATAGTGTCACTCATGTGTGTGTGTGTGTGTGTGTGTGTGTGTATAGTGTCAGCTTTTTAGGTGTATAGTCAAAGAAAGGTGAGAGAGTCAAGCCCTTGTGTTCAGTGATATCAAGACTTGTATTTTACACTTATTTATAACCAATTATTGACTATACAGAAGGATGGGATGACATGTCACCCTATAGAAGGTGTGGTGTCCATGAGCCTGATCATTTAAAATCTCCCTTCAGGGATGCTGGGTTTTGGCTTCTTTCTTAGATGATCTTTTCCCTTAGAGCTTTTACAAAAGCATTATACGGACTATAGTACGTCTCCTCCCCGTTTTTATCCTCACCTGACTTGGTGGGTCTTGCTTGGGGTGAAGAATTTGGGGGATGGTGGACTCAAGCACACACATGCACTTCCCCTCCCGTTTCCCCCCTGCCCCCCCACACACACTGTATCAGCCCTCATGGTGCCAGGAGTGAAATGTTCCAGGAAGACACCCTGAGTTCCAGAAGCTGCAGAAAACATGAGCATGAGGCTTTGGGAAATCATCTGCCAAATGAGGAAAAGGAGACCTCACTTGTGCCTATGGAAAACAACAGGAGGAATAGTATTGGAAACAAGGCATACTATGCTGATGACTGGCAAACAATGTAGGCTTCAGAAAAGGTGTCTTAATGAAAGTTCAATTCCACTTGACATGTGTTGGGCACAGACTGTGTATAGACGCTGGGTCCTAGGTATACAAACACCAGGAAGGGACACAGACCCTGTCTTTGCAGAGATACTGTGTACTATAATAAGGACAAACAGCACTTGCCTAGTAAACATTGACTTTCAGGGTTCTGATGTCTGCTCTGATATTGATGTTCTCCATGATCTTTGTCTTACTCCTAAACACATGACATTGTTTGTTAAAAACAAAGTAAAGAAGCTCACTGCGCAATCTTGGACATGACTAGATACATTTCTTTGAAGTCTCCCAGTTTCTGGGGACTGTGGCTTCAGGAATTAACATGCCATTCTTGCCCCTGTCTCCCTGAGTAATGAGTTCTTGCAGCTCTGCCTGGGATGGGGGTCTCAGGAGGCAGCCCGGGTTTGGGATGGGCAAGTATAACTGTAGGGAGACAACTTCATGATGCTTGGAGGGCGGAACCCTTGGAATTAATGGAGGCTGAAAGTCCTTGAAGAGGTGTTTTAAGAGTGAGTTATCTATATACCTTCCAGAAACAGTGGAGCTGGTGATTTCTCTATACTGTATCAAATGCAAGCAGTGACCAGAGAGAAAATGACCATGACTTTGTTTTTATCCCTGGGATGACATGTCCTGGAGAATATGTGTTACCTTCAATAAATTGCAGTGAGCAAACCCCCAAAGTTTAAATGTCCAATTATCTTCCCCAAATTAAATTATTACACTTTCCTTCCATTGCCTTTCATTCCTTTGTAACACCATTATCTATCTATCATCTATCAGGCAATCCTCTGTCTTTTGTATTCTGACTTGGAAAAGAATGCACACATTATATACTAACCCCTATGGAGGGAGTTAAAACATGACTGCTGCTCAGTCCATTCTCTACAAGTTGCTAATGATCTCAGATTTTATGAATTAGGGTTCAAGGTTATTACTTCCTCAACAGCTCTTTCTGACAATCTATTCACAGAATTACTAAAATGAAGAGGAGATTCTTGTTCCCGACAGGAACACGAGCTTCTGGAGCCAGCCTGCTCACCCCTCCTTAGCTGTGTGACCAGACCTGCCTTCTCAATTTCTTGAGCTTTCACTTTCTTACTTGTAAATAATACATAATAATGGAAAATAATATCAATTTCATAATATTAAAGTGAGAATCAGATGTTTGTAAAGGACCTATCACAATGCCCAGTACATTTGCTTTTTTGTTTCTGTTTTTTTTAACTGTAAGTTTCCTTCTCTCCCAGTAAAAACAAGTCAAAATGTATACTGAATGTTTAGTAACGTTTGCACAAGAGCAGATCATTAGGTTTTCTCTTCTTGACCATCCCACAGAGAGGTTGCAATCTCTCACATTAGCTGCCACAATTCCATGGGTATGATATATTCTCAGTACATATTTTATGAATGAGTGAGGGACTAATAATATAAAACACATTGCACTATCAAAAACTGCAAGTTAAAAACAGTAAAACCAGCAGATCATAGCATGGACCTGCTTGACTGTTAGACTGTTTTTGCCTTTTAAGAAGTTACAAAAAAAAGCACTCACAACCTTATTAGCAATGAGCTCTCTTACTGGAACTGTTTTCTCACCACAGTAAACCACAGGGAGCTAGAAGGGCAGGAGACTTGGAGTGCTACCTGGGATGGGCAGGTGTTGGTGTCTTTGGCCTGCTATGTGCACATTTAGGTCATAGGACTGAATTTGCCCCAAATTGCCCTAATCGGCTGAAAGAACCATTCAGCTTCCTCAAGCACCTGGCTTATTCCCAGGGAGGAGCTTATGAGGCCAGCTAACCTGATTCACGATGTCATTAACCTCTCTGTGAGGGACTGCTTTTCTCTGTGGCCATTTTATAGAATAGGATACTGACCTAATGATATCTGGAGTTGCACCATAAGTTAGTGATGCTCTGGCCAACGAGCTCTGTGGGAGGGTATCCGCTCTGTAAAAATGTTTAAAACTGTGCAGCGATTTACATTCAAGCATTTATATGTGGGTCATCATGGTGAGTATTCAAGGCACAACTGGTAGTCAAGAATTATTAACTAGAGGCTGTATGGTATAGTAATTAAGAATGTGTCCCATAGAGTTAGGCTTTCTGGGTCTGCAGCCAAACATACTCTGTCCTAGCTGTGTGACCTTGTGTGATATCACAGCTCCTTATGCCTCAGCTTCTTCAGTTGTAAAACCAATGTAATGAAAGTACTGATCTTATGTGATTGCTTGCCAACTACACAGGATAAAGCATCGGAGATAGGTAGCTTGTAGAGATCATTTATTATCGTATATGCAAAAGCATGCTCTTTTCCACTCTCCACTAATTCCATAGCGTAGTAACCCGTGTTATGGAAAAACAATTCTAGACTCAAAATAAATTTGATGAGCAGTACTAAATTAATTAATACCCATAATCCATAGATGAAATACATGTTAGTAGTTCTACAACCACAAATTTCCTGTGCAGCTTCTAAAATCTCTGTCTGATAATTACACTTGTCAGAACATAGTCTCAAGTAGGTGTTTAGGAAATACAGTTGCCATACTTTTAGCCTCAGAGTTTTGTGAAGTAGACCCTTTTCTAGATTTGGGGAAAGTGGCTCCAGGGAGTAGCATCATGTTCATAAAGAGGGACCCCTAAATTGCCTTGTGCCAGATGGAAACTACTTTTAGTGAACAATTGAGTCAAAACATATAGTTGGCTGATTGAGCTGATGGAATGCAGAGTAAAGAATTCAAGACTTAGCTGTGAACAGTTTTCAAAAGATTCTATAAAAGATTCAACTGTAAGAGGTATCTACGCTCTCCTTAAAAAGGGAATTTTTCTCCACAGGCTCATTTCTGGGATCTCCAAGTCGAGGTTTATACCAGCTCAGTGGAAGCTGCTAAGGGGTGTGAGAATGTCCAAGAACTACATGGTGTTTAATCTGAAGCAAGCCTTTTTATACATTTGTATCACTCATGGAAACATTTATTAGAGGAAATAAATGCTTTAATTCCAAAGAGTTAAAAAAGGTTAGTCCTATGAACCAAACACAAATGTTTCCAAGGCTTCTAGCCTTCTTGAAACATATATAGGGTCTATAAAATATAAATAACTTGAAAATATTATTTTCCTTACTTGATATATCTGACACATAGATGATCATGTAATCATGTAGATGATCATGTAGAATGGATTGCAACTTCATAATTGATCAGTCAGACATTCAATTACAATGATTTGCTTTTTTCCCCTGAATCGTGCTAGTTATCTGAAGGGGATAAAGGAACTATGGTGTAATCCCTTACCTCAAGGTGCTTACGGTTTACTGTTACCCGATGGTTACCCAAGGGTGCAGTTTACTGTTGCTCAAGGGTTACCCTAAGGTAACAAGATGGTAGTATGTGTGATAATAAAAACAAAAGACCTTCAGTCTATAATTACCTGCTAATGAGGAGGATTAAGATCCTAATCATCATATGGGAATGCAGACTGGAACAACCAGTGGAAAACAGTATGAAATTTCCTCAGAAAACTAAAAATGGAACAGCCTTTTAACCCAGCAATTCCACTGCTGGTACTATATCCTAAGAATCCTGAAACAACAATCCAAAAGAACCTATGCACCCCAATGTTCATAGCAGCATAATTTACAATAGCCAAGTACTGGAAGCAACCTAAGTGCCCAAGAGGAAATGAGTGGATCAAACATCTATGGTACATTTACACAATGGAATTCTATGCAGCAGAGAGAAAGAAGGAGCTCCTACCCTTTGTGACAACATGGATGGAACTGGAGAGCTTATGCTAAGTGAAATAAGCCAGATGGTGAGGGACAAATACAATATGATCTCACCTTTAACAGGATCCTAATCAACAAAAGGAAAAAAGCAAACAAAATATAACCAAAGACATTGAAATTAAGAACAATCTAACAATAGCCAGAAGGGAGGGGGGAGGGGACAGTGGGGGGAAGGGTTTTCAGAAACTACTATAAAGGACACATGGACAAAACCAAGGGGGAGGGTGGAAGCAAGGAAGTGAGGTGGGATTGGCTGGAGTAGGGGGAAGTGGTGGGGGGAAATGCAAACAACTGTAATTGAACAACAATAAAGTAAAAAAAAAAAAAAGATCCTAACCATCATAGACATTCAAAGAAGAGAGATCAGAGTGAGGAATACTCAAGGAAGACTTTCTGTTCCTTATGTCTCAGTTCCTCCTGCCGGCTCTGACACTTTGTTTCGTCTACATTCTCTTCTGCATTTCAAACATCCACTCCCTCCCCCATTGTAAACGGGTCCCTCAGTGTATAAATACTGGTCAATGCTTCTGTTCTGTGTCTCCCTCTAACTACTGTCCCATAAAGTTGTCTTCGATCCATCTCCACTTATTGGCCTTCTAGCAATATTTTACAAGCATAAAAAGTTATTTTTATATCTAATTATTATATTTAACAATATGTCCCATCAATTTTTCTGCTCCTCTTCATCTTCTGCTGCACAGAAGTGTGTACAACAGTTAAGCATGTGCCTCCTAGAGCCAGTCTACTGAGGTTCAAACCCTGAGTCTGACAGTTCTTCATTGTGGAAAGTTATATATCTTTTTGTGATTCAGTTTTCTCACTTATAAAATAGGGATAATCATAGTACTTATCTTATTGGCTTTTTATAAGGATTAATTGAACTAATAATGTTATCATTTATAACTCTATTCAGCAGAAAGTAAATGATCAGTAATTATTTTTTATTATCCTTTGTCTTCCACCTTGATTCACTTTTCTTCTTAATTAAGAACATCAGCCCCAGTTGGTGTAGCTCAGCGGATTGAGCACAGGCTGCAAACCAAAGCATCTCAGGTTCGATTCCTAGTCAGGGCACATGTCTGGGTTGCAGGCCAGGTCCCCAGTGGGGGTCACGTGAGAGGCAACCACACATTGATGTTTTTCTCTCTCTCTTTCTCCCTCCCTTCCCCTCTCTAAAAATGAATAGATAAGATTGCAAAAAAAAAAAAAAGTGTGAGTTAAAAAAAAAGAACATCATCTGATGGTGGTTTTAGGGAGTTTGGGATAAACTCTTAATTTTGTATGTTTAAAATTTTTTTTTTCAGTGCTCAAGTTTAAAAACACCTGGATATAGAATTCTAGATTGGTAATTATTTTTTCCTCAGTTCACTGAAGGTATTATTCCATTGACTTTGGCATTTATTATTGTTTATAGGAAGTCTTCAATCAACCTAATTTTTATTCATTTTAAAGCAATATATTTGTACTCCTGACAGCTTTTGAGTTTTCCTTGTCTTTGATAGACCAGATTTTTACTATGATATGTCTAGATGTATATTTATTGCTATTTATCATACTTGGTGATTTAGATTTTTTAGATTTTGGTTATTCTGTGGTATTTATTACTTCTATGCTATTCTTAGCATTTTCTTCTAAGGAAAGTTTTGTTAGACACTTGTTGTAGTCACTCACTCTTTCCTCAGTAAACTGTAACTGCTAATTCATCTTCTTATCTTCTTATCTCTCGGTGCTGGGTTTTGTATTAATACTTCAGTACAGTTACTATTTTTTTAACTATTCAAGTCCTGAGTTTATTTCATCTATCATAGTTTATTTTTTATTGAAATGACAATATTTTTCATTTGTAAAATTTTCAGAAGTTTTTCTTCATATCTGTTTAGCTTTAATTTCTACCTATTTCTATCTTATTTCTTATTTTTTTAAGTGAAGATTTCATTTATGTCTTTGAAAATCCCACACATACATTGTTTGAGGACTTTTTCAGAATGCTATCTCCAATGTATTTATCTGGCTTTCATTTTTCTGTTTTTTAGCAATTGATTTTTCAACTTTGAAACTTTGGTTGTCAGACTTATTTTGAGGGAGTCTTCTGTTGTTTTCTCTTTTCCCCCTTAACTTATTTCTTCTGCCAACATGTTTTCTTCTAGGAACCTCCTCTTTGCTCCTTATGGAAATACGTTTTTGAGCTGTCTTGCTCCTATTTATTTTCCTCATCAGTTATTACCTGAATTTTCAGCCAAGTTGGTGTAACATCCCAGTTGCTTTCTGGCCTTTGGTTTCATCCTTTCCCACCAGCTTGTGTTCTTCTAAGTCCTACCCTTTCTGGTGTGTCCACAGTTTTCTCAAAGTGAATTTTCTAAAAAAAGGAAATGTGACTACAATACTTCCTTAATATCTTCCATTGGCTCCTCATTGTTTTCAAGTATTCAGAGTAATACATGGTGCATGACTCACAGTGTTTCATGGTGGGTTTCCTGCCATCTCTGCCAGCTTCGTCACTCACCGTCCTCCCCTTTAGTGCCGTAACATCCCCATGAACTTCTTGCAATACCTTGAGAGTGCTGTATTTTCTGAGAACATTACTTCTATGTATTTTCCCACTTTCTTCCTTCTGATTACAACATCCCATATCTCCCCCTACTCCACCCTTATTCTCTGTGCAGTTGATACCTACTCATGTATCAAAATACTTCTCAGTATTACTCCTCCAAGAAAACTTTATAGATTTATCTTTTCATAGAAAATTTTACCTAGGTTATCCCCATCATCATGTTTATGTGCTTGCTGCTTTTCCAATATTTTTTCAGTTTCTCAAGGTCAGAAGCTATTTCTTTCTCTCATCTTTTGACTTCTGTATTCCCAACACCTAGCACAATACTTACCCTGAAAGAAGTACTCAGTATTTATTGAAATAAGATGTAAGTGAATGAATGGATGAATGAACTGAAGTTAGAGACCCCTGGGTAACTGATGTCTGCTACATTAAGGACAAGAAAACAGGGGGAACCACATGGGGTCTGAGAAAGAACCCTGGAACTTATGCACAGAGGTCCTTTTAGGGTTTCCAGACACCAGTATTACTAGCCCCTTACTTGTTTGCAAGGGTGACTCAGCTTATCACATGGAGTCCCAATATCTCCTGATAGATGGTATTTGCCAGGCTCCATAGTGAATTCTGGGACACAGGCATACATGAGAAGAGACCTCTCTCTGAGGGCACTCACAGTCTAGAGGGAGATACAGATGAACGTAATGATAATGCCAATGCAATGACAACTGCTGACATAGGAGAATGAATGAAACTCAAACAGAATAGAGAAGAAAATGGATGACTGCTTGTGGAAACCAGAAATGTCTTCACAGAGGAGGTGACATGTCCAAGTTTTCAAGAATGAGCAGAAGTTTGGGCAAAAAAGTAGACGAAGGCCTTGGGGATGAGGAAGGTAGTAGGACTGTGTGTAAGAGCTCAACGTGCCACACAAGGATGGGACACTTTAAAATGACACACAGGGTGACATACCACAGAGTCCCAGCCTTAGTTTTTGAAAACCTGGGTTCAAGTCCTGGCTTCCTCCTTGACCAAGTGTATTACCCTGTAATAGTTCTGTGTGAGCGTGATATCAACTTAGCAAGGCTTTCAGTATTTCTGAGTCCCAGTCATCTCATTTGCAAAATGAGAACAGCTACTAACTGCCACCTAGAGTAATTAGGTGCATCAAATTAGTTAATAGAAGAGATTTTCATAAATGATGACATTTTAATGTATTTTGAATAGGATAATATATATTTAAGATTAAATAAATGGTTAGGTCAGTGTCTTTAGCCAGGATCCTGATGAGTAAATAGGCCACATACATTTTATTGTGCTCTAACCCAGAGCCAAAAGAAAAACCAAAATAGTTTCAAAGCAAAATCTTTCAGATGCTTTTTCTTCTCCATGAGAGCTCAGCAGTCATCTCTTTACATGCTCTAATCTTCAACAGAATTAGCAGTGCTACAAGGTCTAATTCAGGTGCTTGTGTTCCAAAGTCTCAACAGTTCTAAAGAGGAAGAAATTTCCATTTTACGAGTCCCATTTTGCCACAAGGGGGTGGGGTGCTCTGTGTAAGTCTTTGCCATGTGCTCTTCCTAACCAAACCTTTTGACTAAAAAAATGCTATAAAAATAAAAATTTAATAGATATCTTCTACACCATATATATTATTACTTTTCTAATTTTCCTTACAATTAACATCTATTCAGACACATCAGCAAGAATGTCAGATCCAACATTTGAAGATCTGTCTGTGTAATGTTCAGTAGGACAGTTTGAGGGGCCAGAAAGGGTGACCCTAGGGTTGGAAGATTTGGTTACAAAGGCCACCTTTCATTAATCTAAACAGATAGCCACAGGGCAATGTGAATCCTCCACAACTGGATTTTATCACAGCAAGTTTCCTTCAATGTACACACTTTTTTTAAAAAAATGCAGTAAAAACACTTTTTTCTTCTGTTCATTATGCATTTCTTGAATGAAGAAGAAAACAAAATGACTAGATGAAAGAGAAACTGACTAATCCCTTAAAGTATGCATTTAAAAAAATTGTTCACAAAGTGTTTGCCTCTTAAGCAACACGCTTTAAAAAAAGTAACGAGTTGAAGCATGCAGTAGCAAGGCTATGACATCATTTCTGCATAAGGTGTCTTTCCTCAGTGATGAGATTGTCCAGGGCATAAATCCACAGAGGAACCCTGTGTGGGACAGAAAAACACAGCTGGGACACCAGACAATTCCTCCTAGGATCCACAGAGCAAGTCCGATTATTTACCTCCAGGGTTACGAAGCTAATAGATTGCACCTGCAATATGCTGGCTATGACAACCCCTTTTTTTCCACGCGCCCAAAATGCTGAGCCCCTGGCTCCCACCCTTTCTTTGTATTTTTTTCTCCTTAGCTTGAGATATTAACCCATCTGCACCCGGGGTTCAGATAGCTTCGTTTGTTCGGTCAGCTTCAGCATTATGTCATTAGGAATTCACATCATCGTTTCAAAGTGCTCAGAGAAGAAAAGCAAATCTCTGTGTACACGATGGTGTGGGTGGAGACGCAGGCAGTCGTGATGTCTCCCATCCCCTTCATGGCAGCGCACAGCCGTTCAAGGCACATGAGCAGTCTGTAATAAGTGACAGATTCCGCCTCGTATAAAGGAGAGGGCCAGAGGAGAGCAGCACAGACCCAATACAATGGCCAGGCAGGTGCTCCGGTCAGACCCTGCTCTACCAGGAAACGCTTCTGGAATGCATGACCAATTTGGTTTCAGAACAGAATACTCCCTTTAAGGATGGAAAACACTAACCTTTTATTTTTCCTTTTTCCTTTCACTCATCCCCCCCACGCTACACACTCCCCAGTTTCAACAAGCCCCCTTTCACTTTAACCCTTTCAGAGGAGAAAAGGCCGGGCTCCTATCTACTCACACCCATCTGACAACCCAGGAAGAGGAGTATAAATTCATGAGCCCCAGAACAGATGCCCTCTGGCTGAGGAGCACAGGGGAATGATGAGGGAAGGAGGAAATTTACTAACTTTGTAAAGACAAACTACAAAAAAAGTCTTTCACTTTTTCCTTTAGATTATCATTTGTAAACAACTTCAGGAAGCATACTTTTAGAGAAAGGACTGGAGCATAAAATTTCTGGAAATAAGATGGGCTCTGAAAGGAAGAAATATACTATTAAATTTGAAATGAGAAAAATCACATTAAAAATTATACATTCTTCTGAAGATCAGGTACCATTCGAGTGAAATGAAAAATCTCACTTCAAGGAGTCTCTGAGTTGGGTCAAGTCTGCACAATACTGATTGAATCAGTTAGTAAATTATAATGTTCTTACATAACTTTGGGTTTTACTCACGCATATGCATAGGTGGTGTCACTGGATTGCATATTATTCAATATACCCATTTTCCTACACGCAAAGAAAATAGCTGAAACTTGGGTAGTAATTATCCAATTTTTTAATTAAATTTTATACATGCATATCTTGACTCCATTGACAAAGGGAAGAGGTGAGCTGTCTTGTGTGGTTTCTTTTGCATGCAATAGTGTTTGAAATGCAGTGACAGAGAGTAACGTATATTAACAGTAATAAGAGTTTCCCCTCTGAGAGTTATTGAAACTTATCTTTGAAGTTGAGCTCATTTATCATGGGGAGAATAGACCCCAAAAAGTACAGCAGCCGCGGCATCCTGCCCGAGGCGGAGTTAGAGATTTCCAATAGCTGCTGTAAAGAAACATTTTGAAAATGCATTCTCCACTGCACCAATAAATCTTAAGACAGAAGAGTTTTAATTACAGAGGAGGGCAAAGTCAAGATTTTTCAAATGAACCCAAAAGTATGACTTGAGAGAGCTTCTCCCCGGTGCTACCCAACCTTTGATAAATTTACGTTTTCTTCTTCTGGGAACAATAATCTGCTCTCTAAGCGGGCCTCCTGGAGGGTATCTTCATTTGTAACAGAGTAGCAGGAGAAACAATGGAAGTGAAATATAGTAAGCCAATCTATATGCATGTATGAGGAGCGAAGAATATGATAGGTGCCCCATGAATTCTTTGGGGGCATATTGCAGATGGTGTATATGGGAGAACGTGTTATGCATATGTGTATGCAGTTTCCTGGTATGTCTGTCTGGACGTGTGCTCCCATAGACAGGCTTAATCTGCAATAGCCTGCTTCTTTAAGAGAAAAAAAATATTAGTGTCATTTGTGTCCTAGTACCAAAAATGAACTCTTTTATTTCTTGAGGAAGAAAAAAATTAAGGCTAATGAAATTAGGGGTTGTTTAAATCAGAGGCAATTAAAATGCACACATTTCTTTTCTCGAGATCTGCAATTGTATTCAACGTTTGCAGTACAACGCCTGCCTGTAGGATAAATAATTTAATGGGTTTTGTGATTTGGTACTAAAAGCATAACAAAATCCTACAGCTGTAGCCTCATTTTTCTCCCTACTCAAACTGTTTCCTTCTTAAATTGCATATTTTCTACAGTTTTTTTTTAAAAGAACACAAAGTAGGTTCTACATCTTTGAGAACCAATTTCCGACATAATAGGTAATTGCACATAATTACAGGAGTTTCAGAAACTGAAACAAGAAAACAAAAACACCAACAAAAAACATCTCACTCTAACCCTTCTTTCTTCTTAAAGCTTAAAATTAAGTCACCATCTGATTCTACTCAACTTTGTCTGCCCTTTATTACAGCAAATGACATATGCCGAGAATAACCCAAAGTGAAAACCACCCGAAACAGTGCTTCTGTTTCCTAGTCAGTCAGTAATCACTTAGTATTTTGATCATACAAACATGAGTTCAGGCCTTTATAAATTTCCTTCATTTTTATATTTTTTCACGTGTGCCACACTCCAAGGGAATGTGGGCAGTGTAAGGCTTTGAAATAATGTCGCTGTATATTTAATCACCGTGCTATTTTCTGCCTCGACACTTTTCTGCCTGCTTCCTACCATTCATTAACCCTCACACACTCAGAATGGGACCAAGGACCAAAAGAAAACGGCTTCCATGACCCAAGAAAGAGGACATTGAATTTTCAGAAGTAATGAGAAGAAAGTGTAGTGAGTGAGCACTCTCTTCACCTTCCTTTTATATTTTTGGGAGGCTGCTGTGATGGCAGTGGGCCTGGGATCTCAGGCGGGGGTGAGGTCTTTCCCCAGGGCCTTCATGGGAGCGAGATTCACAGCTGGAAATCAGAGACCCTGGGTTTTCTGCCTGTTTACGTGATCTTTCCCTCAACTCCCTGTCCCTGACATGAGATTGCAGATGGAAGGTTGGAAGAAAGTTTTTAGAACTTCATAGCATCTTTTCCTAACTTTCAAGCTAAAAAATAAACATACCTCATTGAATGGGTAGGCAAAGTTAGCCAGTTGCTGTTTATTTGTGCCGTGGCTGCTAGGGATGCCTACAAATTGGCCACGGCTCAGATTCCAGGAGGAAAAGGTGGGGAGGGGGTTAGTTTCAATACCCAGAAAATGGGCGTCTTTTATGCCTGATTCCAATTTATTTCTTTTTTTCTGATGACATTAAAGTGCCACTTGATGGCACTAAAAATGAATAAGGTGTAAATCAGAAGTGTACAAATATATATTTTTCTTAAATCACAGGCTTAGAAAATCAAACTAAGTGTGTGAAACAAATGTATATAATGGGCAACTTTTTTGGTCGTTCAAGTCACTCTTTCTTCAGCCAATCTAGGGAACATTGTAGATATTGGCAATTCAATATTTATCTCTTTATGCAGTGTTACAGGTGAGGAGATGATCTGTGGGCTCGAGTCTGAGGACAAATTTTAGAGATTCTGATCCTCATCAATTAGTGAATAATTTTACAATTTAAAATAACCCAAAGGAAAGAACTCATGGACATGGACAAGAGTGTGGTGATTGTGGGAGAGGGAGTGTGGAAGACGGTATAAGGGAGATAAGTGATAATCTCTTAAGGGAAAAATGCAATAAAAATAATAAATTTAAAAAATTAAGTAACCAACAAAACAAAACAAACAACAAAAACAAGAATAGCAAAAGATCAGCATTTCTAGAAAAACAGCTTCTAATTTCCACATGCAGGTAGGCAAAGCGTCATTACTCCCATTTGCAGGCCTGGATGATGGCAGCACAGAAGAGAGGAGGTTAGAGCCGCTCCCGGAGATCATGCCAGAGACAGGGAGCATGGGAGAAGGAAAATCGCCTTGCTCTCCAAGAGCCTAGAGTAATTTCCTTAAATAGGTGATTTTGCAAAAGTGTCTGAACTTCACTTCTCTCAACTGCAAAATAGGAACAATAACAAAAACAGTGAGTCTAAAGGGAGACAGGGGCTGGACCACATAATACTTTTAGAATTTGTGATGTCATACTTCAGTTGTCGTTGTGGTCATATTCTGCCACACTGGGAGGCTTTCATCCATGTTTCCCTAACAACCCCCCCCCCGCCCCTGCCCCAAGAGTGTCTGGTACACAGCATTCCTCAGTATATGATAAATGGCTAAATGAATGGAGAATTAACTCTCTTGAGGTCCCCGATCATTTTTAAGATCTATAATCTTATAACAGTCTATTTAGGAAAATATAAATAAAATAAACTCTTTTGTTTTGCATATGATTTTGTAATTGTTTCTTGCCTAATTCTTTCCCCAAGACATCATACCCCATCCAAAAAAAATATTAAATGTGGTAAAGTCACCTTACTTTTTTTCTTATATTCCACACAATGCCTTACACAATTTAGGAGTTTATTGTATACATGTTGAAATGAATTCCATAGTGAAACTATGACTTAAGGCAAAGTCAGCAAACTAGCCCAAGATGACCAACCACTTATTTTTGGAAAAAAAAATAAGGAAAAGAAAAAAAGAAAGAAAAATTGTATTGAAACACAGCCACAACCATTCATTTGTGTATTGTCTATGGTTATTTTTGCCATATAACGGCAGAGTTGAGTAGTTACAATAGAGACATATAGCCTGCCAACACTAAAATATTTACTATTTTGCCCATTACAGAAGACATTGACAGGCACCTGACTTAGAGGATTACCTCTTTTTCTACTCACACATCATCTCAGTGACACTGTGCATTCTGGTCTTCCATATCTGGTCAGAGAGCTAGTATCAACTGTTTTTGGAATAATGTGATCAATGGGAGTGGCAGCAACCATGCCCAGGCTCCAAATTGAACGTGAGGTAGTATTATTGGATGTTCTTCTAGGCTGTCGAGTAAAAACACCCTGTCTTCCCACCCCCGTCAAGTAGTTTTCAGGAAAACCCAATCATCTCATACTCAATTCTGTGACACAGAAGTTGTACGGTGAGATGCTGCTATGTAAACTAATGTAAGATTAGGTAGCAAATTTGTCTTTAGTACATCTTAGCCTAGATAAGAATGACTCTGGAAGGTGTGAAGAAAGGTTGGTTTTGGGAACACAAATAAAGGAGTTAGTGATCTGTATATATTATGTGTGCATATTGTTTGTTGATAGAATAAAATTACCTTTCATCATACCAAAATAATTTTTTCCTTCAAATAATGTTTATTGTTGTCAGACTTTGAAAAGTGATATATCAAAATTTCAAAATGGGGAGTTACACCACACATGATTATGATTACTACCATACAAAGGCATGTACGGCACAATTTTAGACTTTGTGGATTGTGGTTTATGTGTCACAAACAAAGCTGCATGTATCTTGGGTGGGCACACATAAGCCATGCTTATATGATGTGGATTAGGGTTAAGATTGACATCCTAGCTAGTATTACACAAAAGCACTAATATCTATAATATACTATTGCGAACCCAACAAATACAACCATTAGGATAGAAAAGAAGTAGCTGGCAGTTTCAGAATCCTCCTCAAGATTAAACACATGTACTCATTATCTGGGGCTAAAAAATATAGATCTGTCTAGATTTACATAAAAGGGTTGGTATGGCAAAAAAAAAAAAAACATGATGATTTCTGAATGGAGAGGTTATGACCATGGGGTTAATACTCATTCATTCAGACACTGACTCCATGCTTTGGACTGTCTGACTTTTTACAAGTTACTTAACTTTTCTGTTCCTCAGTGTCCTCATCTACAAGGTGGGGATACTAATAGTGCCTGCTGGTAATATTGTCTTGGTAAGCACAGTAAATAACACCTTTTACATCTGCTCCCAGCCTAGTGCCAGCCTGTCCTTTCTGAGCTGCATTTATGTCTTGTAGAGTTTTGGGGAGAATAGTCCATCTACCTTATAGCTTTGAGTTTTTCTTAAAATTTTGTGAGGGAAATGGAAAGAGTGTAAGAATTAGACAAGGTTACAGGAAAACTTGTTTGGTAAAATATGATTATGAAGATAATACACATAAGTGAAGACATTCACAGACACCTGGGTGTTAACACACATACACACACTTGCATATCCGCTAACATATACATTCCCAGTTTGCCATCAGTATTTCTCACCTACAGAAGAAACCGTAATGTTATGGGACCTGACGCCAGCAGTCAAAGAGCTACTTCTGATAATAAATTGAGGTCTGTTTTATTCTCTCACATTAGTAAAAAAATTGAAAATATAAAAAATTGCATATGATTTTGTTGTGATACTGCAATTTTTCATACCAGTAGCTTTTAGAAAATGGTAGATTTTTAAGAAAATGTTTCAGGGCAGAGGGTAAAAGAAAGAAGTAGATTCCAGCACACCTAACCTTGTCTGGACACACAGAGAATGCAAATCTCTTTTTTCTGGGTACGTGTAAAATTATCCCATACGTGGAATCTCAAGAGTTACCAGAGAAAGAGGCAAGATTTCGGGCTGAGCTTTGGAGGTTCAAAAAATTAACTATCAAACAAAACTAGAAACATTTTGCACGGAGCCGCACTTACCGTGATTAGATTCATCCACAAGATGTCATGGGACGATCGGGTGACATATTTCCCACTACTTTTTGAAATGAAAGGTTACCACACCCTCTGGGCTTTTTAAAGAAATTGCAGTTTAGTCCCCAAAATGGGTTTAATGGAGATGAGGACTTTTGGGGACCATAAAATTTTGCTCTATAATAGTTTGTCTTAAGATGAATGACTTCAGTCCTGTTGAGGCACTGAAGCCATGATTGACCACACAATAACAGAAAATCAGGAAAACAATTTGCTACAAAAGTTATATTTTATAACCATGCTAGCTATTCCTAGTTGTGTTACAGGCAGCACTGTGTTAAAGAGCAAAGTCACATTTTATTGTTGGTGGTGGTGTTAATATCTCAGCTCTACCACTAACTATGTAATCTTGGGCAATCATTTAATACCTTTAAGCCTCAGTTTTCTCAACCAATAAAGTAGACATAATGATACTTACCACATAGTGTTATTGTGAAAATTAACTAACATGCTCCATGTGCATTAGTTATCTGTCTGTGTAACAAATTACCTCTTTCCCCCAAATTTAGTGTCTTATAAACAACACTTATTATGCCACAGTTTTTCTCTGGGTGAGGAATCCAGGTATGGTTTAGCTGTGTGTCCTCACTCAGAATCTCCGACAAGGCTGCCTGCAGTCAAAGTGTTGACTGGGGCAGTGTGTTGCCTGTAGGCTCAACTGCAGAGGGATTTACTTCTAACTTCACTTATGTGACTGTTGGTAGGACTGTTGGACTGAGGGTCATAGTTCCTCACCAGATGTTGGTCAGTAGCCACCTCCAGTTGCTTGCTTGGCAGTGGATCTCTCCACAGTGCTGTACACAACATGCCATGCTCACTTTATCAGAGTGAGCAAGTGAGACAGTGCAAGCAAGATGGAAGTCACAACCTTTTGTCACCTAATCTCAGGAAAGCCATCTCATCACTTTGCCATGTTGCATTTATTAGAGGTGAACCACTAGATCCAGTTCTTTCTCAAGTCAAAGTTGAGCGTGACCATTAATCCCAGGAGGGGAAGATCATTAGAAGCTGTTATGGAAGCTGTCTCTCATACCATGTAAAGTTGTTAGCACGGTTGTCAGCACAAAGAAAGTGCTCAATATTGTTCTCTGAGTTGGTATGTATTTCTAAGAATTTTGCTTAATGGTAGGTCCAGAAGCAAAGAGATCTGGGATCATGTTTAAAACTGGGCTTAGGGTTCTTGTAAAGAGATACAGCTCTCTGTGACCATTTTTTTTGTGTGTCTGAGTTTCTCCTATACTGGTATCCCCTGCTATCTGAAAATAGAGCATTCCTTTGAAATTCTTGGTAAACCATAAGAGTGTAAAATGAAGAAGCAATTGTCTCAGGACATGTCTTGCTAACCATGGCACGAAATGGCCTGCGATGAAGCATAGATGCTCGGAGACACAGCTCAAAGCCCCGGTGGCCTGGTGCTGAGGAGCTGAGTGAAGTCCCAGGGAAGGAGCTCAGTGGAGTCACTCTCGCTGCTCGGGGAGCCTGCTGCCTCAGTAGCAGCTGCTGCAAAACAAACACTGAAAAATACTTTTGCTTCACCATATTTTTTGTAAAAGCAAAAATCCTCTTTGCATTTCCTTCAGTAAGCAAAGCAGGTATAATATAGGTCTCACATTAAAGTGAAGCACTGTGAGGTAAACTTTCAAAGAGAGGGTGATACGTATATATTCGTGCAAAATAAAATGACCCAGTAAGTGAAAATGGTGGAATAGGTCGCTAAGAATTTAATGATAGTAAAGAACAATATAAATATGGGTGCTGTCACTCTTTCCAACCTTCACACTCCAGTGAGAAGGTTCATGGGCTGCAACTAGAAAAAGGAGATTTCCATATACCAATTTGTGTCCCAAGCCTACCCTAGTGCCTTCTCCAAGCAAAAATAAGAGACTTCCTGGCTTGTTGAGTGCAAGAGTGGTGTCTAACCTATATCTCTAAATGATCTGTGTAAATTTTTATCACATCACTTCTATCGCCCTGACTTCAGTTTTCAAACTCAGTGACCTCACCTTTTCCTGTTTCTGCAGATGTCTGTCTGAATGTCTATGTTTCAGACACCATCACTGTGCGACTGCTCCATCTGTGTGATTTTAATCTCTGAAGTAGCTCTCTCTGAATACACCTGTTACACACTCCAACTCCTATTAATTTTGCTCTTCACCTACCGTAAGAACCAAACACAGGACACATTCACTCACTTTTGTCATCTCACTGTTTCATGCTATTCTTTCATTGTACAACCTGGGATCAGCCACATAAACTAACTCCACCATTATAGGTCTCAATTTCTGAATGTAAGCACCTTTTCTGAATTCTGGGTAAATGCCCTAATTATTTCCTCTGCTCTAGGTTCCTGGCTACTAAGAGTTATCGCAGACATTTAAAAAAAATGCTGATTTGGTTCTCTGCACTTTTTTCCTGGTTAACTTTAGTAGGATCCTCAATATTACTTAAAGGTCCATACATTATAGTCAAATAGACATGTTTCAATTTTGGATCTGCCATTTACTGGCAATTTGAACCTAAGCAAATTATTTAAACTCTTTACATCTCAGTTTCTTCTTCTGTAAAAGGGGGTGGAGTATGACTAAAAAAACAAAACAAAACAAAACACAAAAAAACTTTCCTCATTTTCCTTCACTTCGAACTCTGAAGCATTGAACTCTTTTGAACACAGACTCATTCACTGACTCTTCTTTTACTTTTTGTGATTTTTTTACTCATCTTTCCCCACCTATAAACAAAGCCATTGTAACATATCTGTGTAACTTCTCATAATTTGCCATATTATAATGGCTGGTATGTGTTACTTGGTCTGTACTTATCACAAGTGTCCAATAACACAACTATAATGACTCAGATTTGCCTATTTTATCATAGGCACAGCGCCTTGCATATGGTAGGCACTTAAAAATGGTGTTAAACAGGGATGCATTTGATATTTAAGATGCTTACCTGCATGTTTTTAAAATTTTGGCTACATTTATTGTATGAGGGAGACCCCAAAAACCTGAATTTATCTGTGAAAATTTATGTATTTATTTTTACATGTTTAAACATCAGTCACCTTCGAAGTACCCTCCACTTGATGCAACACACCTATTGAGATGTTTTTCCACTGCTCAACACAGTTTTTGAACGCATCGATTTCGATGACTTTTAGTTGTTTCTGCCATTTTCTGTTTCACCTGTCCCACATCAGCTAAACATTTCCCTTTGAGGACTTTTTTCATCAGGGAAACAAAAAAAAAGTCACTAGGGTGAGAATGGGTGAATAGGGAGGGTGGGGCACCAGGGTCATGCCGATTTTTGTCAAAAACCGCTGAACATTCCGCGCAGGTGCGCTTGTAAATCACCCATCATGAAATGGGCAAATGCATTGAAAGAGTCTTCAAAAAAAATTCACTGCAGCTGAATGCAGCCTCTCATAACAGGCCAGCTGGTACACGGATACAGATGGGTTCCTAGAACACTGCTTGCGTGGGAAGCCTGTATAACAAGTGGCCTGCCCGCCAGAAGGTAATTCTGTTTTTCTGGGGGTCCCCCCGTATGTGCGACCAGTAGAGCGATTCTCTCCTTTAGTTCACTAAATGTCATCCTGCACCCTGAAAAAATCAGAGGACCAGCTTATTTTAGTGTCCACCTCTACTTGGCAGTGTTGCTTTACATGTGAAGATTGTGCCAAGACCCAGAGTGTAAGTAACACCGGGGAATGAGCTCAATCCCCAGGTACCGATGCCTTCAACCACCATACGGATTGGTAATTTCAGATTACAGGGTCATAACATACAAAAACATGTGAAAAATAAGGAAAATTACCACCTTTTGCCTCTCCCTTCAAAATGAGATTAAAACAGATTTCACTTAAAATTGGGAAATGACACAAAAGCAAAACTGACTAGAAAAAATGACTAGAAATGTTACATTATCTACTATCAAGATATCACCTAGTTGGTAGATAAACAGAGAACACTTCAGCAAGAAAACTCAATATCTCATTTTGCTATCTTACATGGCTAAAATTTCTGGCAGCCAGAGTTCTAGAAACTAATATTTGATCATTTTAATTTTCAAATGCTCTGATACCTCTTTGCACCTTTGGAGTCGGCTGTAAACTTCAGTTGTAAACTAATGAATCTGGAAATAATCAATTCATATTTCTTTCCTTAGTAACTTCTTATCAGAGCTTGCCTGAAGCAATGTTTCCTCCTTAGTGCACGTCCAGGAAAGTCTGAAGCATTTTCTCCTTTGTGACCCAGATTCTCTGATCTGCGTGTCTGTATCTAGCTTCCAATTATGTAGAGCATCTCCTTGTACATGCTGTGTAGTCCTTATTAGCAACTTAGACAAACAAGTAGAGAAAATATGATAGGTTGTATTCTCCAAAGGACACTTGGAGGAAACATTTAATTTATAGGTCTTTTTGCCATTTAACACTTCTCTATAAAGTATGCTTCGCCAATACATCTCTGGCTATTTTCTTTCACCGTTCCATATAGAACACCTGACTGCTCCAAAGACCCATTTTAAAACTAAACTTGGGAGTTTAAAGAAGGTGCTCTTGAACACTGATTCAGTTGTCACCTGCTTGGTATTGATATGAAAGCATGGGAACTCTAATGGTGTCAAAACCACTTGAGCACCTGAGAGGAGGTGGGGAAAATGCCTCTTGTATCCTATCCATGGCTTGACTATTAAAAAGATGCAAGGGACCTGCTGTTTTGCATAGAATTTTAATTAAACTAATATTTCAATTGCTCACTGTTATTTTTTTCCTGCTTCCTTCCATACCACTTGAGCTTCATAGGATCAAATGTGACTCAGTTGCTATTCTGGCCAAGAGGCGAAGCAGAAGGAGAATAATGTTATGCTCAGATGACTAAAGCTTTGTCTTGACAAACTCCTTTATTTCTGGGGCTGTGTTCTTTCCCAGATGTTTTCTTAGCCCTCCATGTCAATACATATTTGGTGGGTTAGCCCTGTCGCCTCACCAAGGCTGCCTGGGCAGATCTGGAGTTGTGCATTAGGCCCACACTGCAGCCCCTGCCGTAGACAGACACGAAATGAAACGACCTGGCACATGGGAACGGGCTTGGCCCAGAGCGGGCGCTTAGGCAATGCTCTCGCCTGGTGCAAATACTTTAATCACAAGGAATATCAAGATCTTTAAAAGGCAACATTATTAAATGCGGATTGGTTTTGTTCCCATTTACGGAATCTTAGTAGAAATGAGTACACTTGATTTTGGCATGAGTCAGTGTGACTAAAGTACACGTGATTAAATTGTTCAGTCATTAAGTTTAGGGGGCATTGGGGTACCATTTGTTGAATAAACTCAAAGAAAGTACAAAATTGTTCCCTGAGGCCCAATAAGAGTGTGCCGCTGAGCTAGAGGCCCGTTTATATGCCATGATTCCCTGGGAACATTTTATTTACTCAAGAACCGTGTCTTTCAAATATTTTTGAGTAAGACTTCTAGTAATAAACAGATTTTTAAAGAATGATCCTGTATACTCCCAACCCACATCTTCACATGTGTGTGTGCGTGTGTCTATAGGACAAAAACAAGTTTTATTAAACAATAGGCATTCTCTTTACATGGGATACAGTGTATTTTTCCTGTAGTGTGTTTTTCTTCTCCTTCTTGTCTTCCCCTTCTCCTTCTGCTCCTCCTTCTCCCTCCCTCCCTCCTTCTCTTTTTTATTGCTAATCAGGACCCACTGATGGGTTGCCACTGCTGTTTCCAAAGCACTGCCTGAAAAGCTGTCATGAGATTTCAATCAGATTGAAACTACTTGGGAATTCTGGGAAACTATTAATGACCTCTAAAAGCTTTTCTTCAAGAACCTAGATAAGATAACCCACAAAAGATATGGCTCCTGTCTGACTCCAGCCCAATTTCAGAAGCTCAAACATCAGGCCAGGTGGCACTGTGGCCTTTTAGAAGTGTCTCCTCATTTGACAAAATGCTGTTGAGGGACAGCACAGGGACTGGAAGGTGGAACTGAGATTGGTGATAATGCTACCTGACCTCTCAACCTTGTTTGACGTTTGTCCTCACCTCTGAAAGCATCGATGCTGTCAACAATGAGGCCTTTTCTCTGCCTGAAAAATTAACAAAGACGCTTATTAGGTGGGTATTTCTCTTTCTAGGGTCATGGGCTGTTGGGGAAAAGGGATGGGAGAGAAGGCCAATAAGGAAGATCTCTGAATAACTATCCATTCCATAAATTTCCAAGGTCTTACAGTTCTCTTTTTTAGTCCAGTCATGAGAAGGGAAGCAGTTATAGGAATCTCATCATTTTGAAGCTCATATAAGACAATAATATCCATCCTTTACCCTTCATCTTCTTCCCAGTAATCTGAGCCAGGATTTACACATTCTAAGATCAGTGTGTGCTAGGGGTGGGGTTCTCATCTTTGGCCTGCTGATTCTCTTGGGGAAACTTGGAACTAGCCTTTTGCCTGCAGGGGAGAGGGAGAGGCTCTGCAGGGGGAGGCCAGCAGGGTACCGGGCCTGCCCTTCCTGGACCACTGGTGGGAGAAACTGGGCTCAATTCCCTTACCGGTGCCTATTGTCTTTATTTGAAATAGTCTCTGCAGCTCTGTACAGACACTTAGTTCATTCTTTCTGTTGTTTCCACAGAGCACTCCCTCTGCAAACTCACATTTCCCTGATCTAAAGGCAAAATAAGAGAGACAGTGTCTTTGTACAACCTCTTATATGTAGATTTACTGTCCGTGAAACAGGTCTACTAAGAAGTGAGCTTTTATTCTCATGGAAACCACTAAAATCGTGTGGTTTTTGGAATAAAATGAGATGGTAGTGTTGAGAAAGTGACCTCGTAAAATGCATTTGAAGATGTGTTTCTTTTAGAAGACAGAAGTAAGTGCATGGATTGCTTTGCTTTGGCTGCGGTGCTCAGACACGTCTGTGGCCTCACATGCAGCATGTACAAGGCAGACAGTGTGTGTACAGTGTATGCAGCCATTGGACACATAACCTCTGCGCCTCCTTTTCCTGAAGGGTGACATATCATACAGGCAATGTGACACAAGGAGGAGTCAGAACTGAGATGCACGTTAGGTGGCCGAAGGAGTAAGTGTTAGGCACATTGACTTCACATGGTGAGGAGTCCCTGCACCAGAGGGACCCTAGCACTGAGGCCTCGGGTTCCCAGTGCTGTGACCCTGCTCACAGGCTTGCTCTATTTTCTATTCCAGAACGTGTAAAAGGACTGTGGTAAGCATTGTGCCCTGTTCAGCAGTTCCCATATGTTGTGTGTGCTGATTATAACTGTTGATAAAGCCCTTTCCCTGGGAGACAAATGGACACCTCATGGAGAACGGGACCCCACAGGGCCACTGGGGACCCATTCCAGAAGTTGCTGCTTCAGTGTACTAAATGGTAGCCTAGGGCCCGGCAGAGGTTTCGTGCTGCTTCCGAAAGTGCCTGGTAAACACCCAGGGAGCAGCCTAGGTGAGAAGCTGCTTCATTAAACAGAGAAAGTTCGGTTTGAAATGATAAAGCAATATCTTTTTTATTTTGAATGGGCTGCCTATTTCGAAGTGCTGTACAAACAGCATCTCCATTACCCACACAACACCATCATGAGAGGCTAGAGGGAAGTCTTTCTGTCTCATCTTAGAAATAGAAGATAGCTGGCAAATGCTTCCTTACAGCAACCACAGAAGAAAATAAAGGTTTCTGGAACCCTTTCCCCTCTCTCAGCTTTCTAAATTTGCCATCAACTCATCTCTTGTCGCTTTAGCATAGTTACTGTCCAGTGAGCCACACCCTGCACTTTCTTACTATCCCCCCTCATTATTTGGGACACTGTTCCCCTCTCCACTCTGTGGAAACCATGCCAGTCCTTCAGGGCTCACATCAAATCCCGCTTCCTCACTCAAGACTTCCCTGAGCGTTTCAGCTTGGAAATTCACCTTTCCTTCTCAGATTCTGTTACATTCAGTTGAAACTTAAAATTTACTTCATCGTCATGTTTTATCTCCCCAACTAGAATAGCAGCTTCTGAAAGGCAAAACCTAACTCTGCAAAGTCTCTTTCAGGGCAGCTTTTTAAAGACAAGGACATACTGTAAAGTGTCTTCTTCTCTATACCCTCACCAGGCGCTGGGCGGAGCTTTGCTATGGCTACCTGCCGATGGAGACCTGTCCACTTCCTCAAGTTACTATAGTACTTCATTGCAGTTCATATATTCTATTCCATATAGAAGCTCATGTTTAGGGAGCTCAGATATACTTACACTCAGATACTGTGAGGCAGGCCTGCCTTTCTGAATTGTACTTACTGCTCACAAGAAGTGGTGCCACTCTGAGTACATATTATCCTCCTGGGGAGGTGGGCCAGGCAGCCAAAAGGCAGAGGAATGTCTGAACGGGCAGATTAATGAGCAATCAAAGAGGAGGTGGTGGATACCCATTCAAGCTCTTGGAAAGTGTCTGTCTGTGAAGTGATGAAAGGGCCCGGATTTGGGGCCAGAGGGTGAGAGTGGGTCCACATGCGCCCTACCTCCTGCTGCTGGAGGCCTGAGAACAATGAGGAGTCAGCGAGGCAGTGGCACGTGGGAGGCAGCTGACTCCAGCTGATTCAAAATAGGCCATTTGTCCTGTTCAGTGTGAATGTGTACAGAGGCCCGCACAGTCGGGGCTGCAAAGTGGGACAGGGAGGTGGTTGCATTTACGTATGCATATGTGTGTGAGATGAAGTCCTCTTTCTTTGTTTTTCAGTCAGCTCTCTCTACTCAATAAATCACCAGTAAGAATAAGCCATGATCTCACCAGTTTTACTAGCTGGTAAAGACTGAAGTGCTTTAGGGAAAAAGCCTTGGATGAGTACTAGAGATTGGGCCCCACCAGATATTTCTCAACCCATGGAAAAAAGGTTACTCAGAAATAGTTAGCTCAAATGCTATTAAAGTTACAGCTGATTATTCTAATTAACCGGATGATTGTCCTCAACAATATCACTTTAGTGAGTGGGCATTCATAGAGCTTGGACATCTCTGCGTTACATGGAGATTTCTGCTAAGGTGATAATTTGCAGCCAGTCCTGATATTCTGATCAGTAGTGTGAGCTTATGGACCACACACTAAAAGTCGGCTAGTCACTGACTGCTGTGTGAGGCACCTTGATGGGGGTGCAATATACAGCCAGACTGCTAAAGAAAGATCCAGTAAACAGGTTTTTGGAGAATTGTTGTTCAAATGATGATGCCAAGGTGAATGTTTACACACTATTTGTGGCATTTTTGTGTTTATGTGTATGTGCATTTATACCTGTAGTTGATGGTAGAGAGGAAGGGAGTTGTACCACTTTATCTCTAATCCTTCACATAGGTAATATGAAGAGGCATAAGCATTTACCCTGGCACCATCAAAAGTCAGCCAGATGTAAAGGAATAGGGTCCAAGCTCCTCATTTTTCATTAAGAGAGAACAGAGGCCCAGAGAAGTTAAATGGTTTGTTCAATGGCATTTGCCCTTTCAGTCTGTGCCAGACCCTCTGCTAGGTCAAAGACAGAGCCCAGATCTCTCGGCCTCCAGACTGGAACTCTGTTCCACAGTGGCACTCGCCATTGGTGTTGACAGACCATCCGAGCTAGGCAGCTGAAAATCTGCCAGGGAGAAAGGGACTCTCCCTTCACAGGCAGGTGTCTCTACCTCTGAAACAAGGCTGGTGATTCTGACCCAAAGGGCCAATTATCTGCTGGCTGCATTCTACGACTCATTGATCGCTGTCATTGGTCTGGAAGCTGAGACTTGGCTTATGTGTAGTGGGCTGTAAAGCCCCAGCCGCTGAGGCGGAAGTGTGCTGCAGAGTCAGAAAGGGGTGACTTTAAATTGCTTCCCAGGGCTTTGAGGCTATCACTGCTGCTCCCAGAGTCCCCACAGCGATGTTTTTTATTCAGTGTTTCTTTTTGTTGAGGCTTTAAAAAATCTCATAAAGCTTATGTTTTTAAAACTATCCCTACGTTCTACTTTAAAAATCACCCTTAATAATTTCTTTAAAATAAAGACAGCAATTTTTTTCTTTTCCTTTGCTTTTCTTTCTTTGTTTCTTTCTTTCTTTCTTTTTTACAGAATTACCTCTTTTGCCAAATGCTGTGCACTTTTCTTCTCTGATACTGCTTCAGAAAAGCCTAAAATTTAGAGAAATGTCTAGTTTGTTCTGTGTTCTTTTGCTCTTCATGATTTCAACTCATGGTTGCTAGCAGGAGGGGATTTGGGGATGGAAAAATGAGTATGATGTGGACTCATGACTCAAGAAGCTTGTATTTTAGTATGGGAGAACACAAAAGCAAATACATAACTGCCATTTAAAGTGGGAGAATATGAAAGATGCTGAATAGAAACTCAATTTTCTCACAAAGTCCTTAGCCAAGGCTTTGAGCAAGAGGTAACATTTGAACTTAGTTTTGAAGAGTTGATAAGCCCCGAACCTCCAGCCAGATCAGGACTATTATCATTTCAGGCAAAGATGTTATTGCAGCTTCTTGGTAGCTTTTGCCCTTATAAAACTCCTTTTCAGAAGATGGAAGCTCCAGTGTCTTCATAATTTTCCAAAACACATTCCTGCATCTAATCCTGGATTTCAGATACCCAGCCTAAATTATTGTTAATAAAGCATACATTCAGAAAGGATTCCAGTTTATCACCACAAAATACAAGCGCGGGCTGTCGGAAGCAGGCCCTCTTGGTCATTAGTGAAGTGATGATACGACATTGTTTAGCACACAGAAATGTTCAATACAGAGTGATATTCCTGCCTTCTCACTGTTGCCAGCCCCAGTTTCACGAGCTTGACCTCTATGGACTCCTTAACTCCAACGGTCACAGAGAGAGGTAACTTCAAGGTAAGTTATTATTTTTATCCTCATTTTGCAAATGAAGCAGCTGAACTGAGACACAGAAAGTTTAAGTAACTTGGCCAAAATCAGTCATTGAATGCTTGAGGCAGGATTTGAACCCAGGCATTCTGACTGGTGGGTTTAGACACATTACCACTGTATCAGACAGACTTCTCTCACTATCACAACAATTGCTTATTGAATTGAATTATTTTATTTACTTTATTCACTTATTGAGTTGAATTATTCATTTTATTTATCTTCTAGGTACTATGTTATGAGCTGAGAATAAGAAAAAGTGAAGAAGTAATATCTCACCTTAAAGGGTCTATCTAAAACCTTGAAAAAGCAATTATTTAAAATGAGGCCAATTGCTAGTAAAGAGAGGACTAGAATTAAAGTCTTTGAACTTTTATCTTTTAGGTCATGTATTAGAAAGAAATAATGCTAGATACTGCCAATGAGGCACCTATAAATCTCAGTGGCTGAGCATAAGAAGTTATTTATCACTCAGCAGTCTAAAAGGATGTTCCCATTTGGGCATCTCTCCAAGCAGGGATTCAAAGACTCAAGCTCATAGAGAATTAGAAGGAAAAAAACAACATCAACGATACGAAGAATCATGCATGGGAAGATTTTAAGGCCCTTACAAGAAGTAAGTGTGTGTACACATCACATACTCTTACATTCCACTGAGTAGAACTCAGTCACGTGGCCAAACCCAGATGCGATGGGGCCTGGGAAATGTAGTTTCACTGTGGGCCTAGGAAGAAAAAACACAGGAAATGTGTTTGATGATTGGCTAGAGGTCTCTATGGCATATCTTGTACCATCAACTTTCCAATTAATTGAATTTCCAAATGATACTATTAGGTTGTTTAAAACTGTATGCAACTTTAAAAATCCAGGTATATTTTATAGATAATCCATTACATATGATTAGTGGAGGGAGGGTCCTGCCTCTGAGTAGGCAGGATATAAGGGAAGGAGGACATTTACTTAACAATGTTCCCTTTCTTCATTCTTTTGACCCTAGTATTAGATACTGACTACTGTGCACAGTCCTGAATAGAAATTCAATTGTTTGTGCATAATTCCATCTACTTTCAGTTACTGTAAAAATTTATGCTAAATATACATTATCAAAGGTATGGGGGAACACATGAAGAGGATTAGCATTTATTGAGTGTTTAATCAGGCAACAGTCACTGTTTTGGGTCTTTAGCCTGGTATTACTTTCCGTTCTTATAAGGTATCATTACCCGTTTAATAGATAGGGCTGATAGAGTTTAAGTAATGTGTCAAATGTTCCATGCACATTAATGCCAAATCCAGGATTCAAAACCTCTTATGTCTCACCCCCAAATATTTATTCACCTTTGGAGTGATTAAATTTACTCAGTCTGGACAGGCATATAAATAATTCAATGGGAGAAATAACTCAAAAGCTCATTCAATTTATAAACCTGAAATATCCAAGTAATTTCTACCACTCTCTGATTAACTCTATCTAGACAGACAATAAATGTTTACGATGCAAAGTCGTTGGCAAGTAAAGGGATCGAGGTTAACTGTGTCTCAGGAGGCATTTCATCACAGATCATTCTCGTTAATTCTATCAACGTACACCGAGTGTGTACAATGTGCTGGTGACTCCCAGGCTATACTGTGATGACAAAAGCCGTGATGTCATCCTCAAACAGACCTCCCGCACAGAGGCAGCTCAGGTGTTTCTCACAACAGAGATCTGAACTTACCTTATTCTTATACCTATTTAGGGTGCTTTTGTAACTGCCCTTTCATTCAGCTATACTCAACATTCTGTGATCATCCCAATACCTTGCCTCATTCCTGGCACATGCGTGTTCAGAAGATGCACCCTTCAATAAATGAGTAGGTAGATGAATATATTTCAGGAGCAGAGGCATTGAGACATGAATTACTACAATGAACTATCAGTAGTACAAATTCAATATGTGAAGGCCAGGTTGGAAGTAGGGAAAATGAAGTAAGGCAAGAGAGAAGCCAGTTCAGGGCTAAGAATTGTAGGTATAATTCAAATAAATACACCGCTGAAGCAAGGTGTTTTTAATGTTCAAGTTTGTTTGAAGACAATAGTTCAAGTGCCAGCTGGGTTGAAGATAATGATTGCTTAAAAAGAGAAACATTTAAAACTATTGTTTAAGCACAGACCACTCTCGTTTCCATGAGATGTCATGATTGAAGGCCAGGGAAAAGCTTTGTTCTCTGAGCCTCAGATAAAGGCAATTATCTGAAAACACAAACTCTTTCCAGTAAAGAGTTACAGTGAATTTGCTAACCATTTGAAAGTGGATTAGGATACTGTCATAAAGTAAATATTCATGACCAATAAAAAATATATGGCTGTTTAGCTCTTCATTATTGGCATTGCCCGGAGTATTTTTGGGTAAACACTTGAGGAATATACTTTGAGTGTATTTCCTGTTCAGATGTAAATCAGAGTTTACAGAAGATGAGGAGTGAGGGAGCAAGCAGGAGGAAATTCAAGTGAAAGGTGGTAGGATAGGAGAGTAAGTACTTGGCTGGACTTTCTGGGTTAAAGAAATCAGGCTATCCTCAGAGTACTGGCAAAAACAAGCAATTTATTTCACCAGGTCCTTTAAAACTTCCAACTTGGGTTGAGTGAAGGGCAGGAAACTGCTTTGTACTCAAAATCAGGAAAATTTGTTCCAGATCAGGCTCTGCCACTAACTAGATGTGAGATCTTTGTCATTTAACCTCTGTGAGTTTGTTTCCTCATCTGAAAGATAAGTATTGGAAATGAGGCTGTTAGACCAGATAATCTGAGAAATCCTCTTTGGTCTTAAATAGCTATTAAGTTTTCAAAGCATGTAATTTAATTTTTAATTCACCTTGACTCACAATACATTCCTTAGAATGATGTGGCATTACATGCTTATGAGTCCTGCTGTTAGTGTTCAGTTATCCAACCAAAGACCCCTGGAAGTGAAACTAGAAAGAAGAGTGGGTCCTAAGTGTGCCGGGCGAGGGTTCTAGAGTTGCCCATTGGGTGATTCAAGAGAAATGGTCTCCAGTGTTCTACCAATTTCAAGGTCCAGGGGTGGAAACCTGTAGGAGGCCAGATTGGAAGATGCAGCTGTGTGTCGGTACAAAGCCAACAGAGCTGGATGAAGGAGAGGGGAGGTCATTATACCGACTGTATTAGTTTTCTATGGCTACTGTAACAAATTACCACAAATTTAGTGGCTTAATACAAATTTATTTCTGGAGGTCAGAAGCCCAAAATGTGTCTCATTAGACTAAAATTAAGATGTAGGCAGGGAGTATTTTTTTCTGGAGACTCTAGAAAAGAATTCATTCTCTTGTTTCCACCCTCTGAAGGCCACCCACAGCCCTTGACTCATCATCCCCTTTTTCTATCTTCACAGCCAGCCACGTGGCATCTACCTGACTTCACTGAGCTGAATTAGATAATTCAGAAAAGTCTCTCTATCTTAAGGTGAGCTGATTAGAAATCTTAATTCTACCTGCACCCTCAGATCATCACAGCCATGCATCCTAAATGTCAGAGAGAGGTGCAGGGGATGAGGACATGGGCATAGCTCCACTAGCTGCCTACCACACTGGCCCACCAGGAATCAAGGGGAACATGAGCACCTCATTGCCACCTCCTTGCTTGGTGTGATCCAGGGCTATGGCCCATCTCCACTACAATGTTTGTGTGGTATACAAAAAGCATAAAATAAAAACTAGAATTTGGGTTTTGAAAGAATTAGTTTGAATCATTGGACAAACTACTTAACATTTTGTATCTAAAAATGGGGATAATAATACATATCTTGCAGGATTGGTTTGAGGATTAAAATAAATCTAATTTTTTCATATTTTTCTGTATATAACAATTATGATACACTAGTGGTGATTATTGTTATTTGTACTTTGTTTTTATTTATTTCATTCATTTGCTTTTGTTATTAAAGACTAATACTTATAAAATTCAGATGTTGATAATGCATCTCTTTATTTGTAGAGAGCCACATCTAGGTTTATTTTTTTGATGTGCATGAGAAGAGAACCAGCTTTTAATTATCCTTCTGAGGAAGAGCACACTCTCCAGGCATATCATCCATCACAGTTTTTCAAAGAATATAAAGGTTTATTGGTTGAAGCAAGACCCAAATGCTTATATATGAAGCTTGAGTAAGACTAAAATAAATCATGCTCTTGGCAAGAGACAATTGTGTTATACTAAATAAAAAACTTTTAACCTGAAACCTGAGCTGACTTCCATGACTGGCACTAATGCTAGACCTGGAACAGGGATGGTGCATATCTCAGCAACTTTCAACTATTCGCCATTTTCATCCAGGAGGACCAAAAACTTCTATGATGCTCTTCATCTATCTGGTGATGAAGAGAATCACCATGTACAAAATTTAACACAGTGGGCAAACACTGAGAAGTTTTCCAGCTCTCACTCTGAGCCCTCTTGGCATTACTGAAACATGATCTGATCTTATTTGGTCAGTCCATTTATTTTGTCTTTCTAACTGAAAAATTAAAAAGCAGGCAATTTTACTGATGCCTTTACTTAAATGACCACACCTGTTGTGCTTGCTGCATCGACCAGTGCAAGTTTTCTCAGGTTGGCAATGGTACAGTGTCCTCTGGTGACTGCGAGTTCATAACCACCAAACCAAGAGAAAACAGGGCAATGTTTGTTCAAGGTCCAGAACAAGTAGCACAGTGGGTGGGGATGTGGGCCAAGCTGCGCATCTCTGGAGGACATTTTGGCTCAGGCTGCCTGTGTTGAATCTTCCGTGCTTCGCTCCTTCGGCTGTGCTGAAGCTGTCTTGCTGGCCCGTTGCTGTCTGTTAGTTATAGCATTATGTTAACATACCTTTCTGCAACTTCAAAAGGTAGTATAACCCAGTCATTTATTTTCCTGTTAATACTTGACCTAGCTATCTTCCTTTACCTGTTTCACTGTGTAATATCAACTAATGCAAAGAAAAATGGGATGGTTTTACTCAAAACCACAAACAATTTTTTCTGCCTTAATCTTGAATTATTATTATTTTGCTACTTACTGGTATTAAATCCTCACATCAATGGATACATAAAAAGCCTACTGCATGCAAGCATGGTAAAAAGGGCAATGAAAAATTACAAAGAAAGCTAAGACAAAACTTTACTTTTTGGGAGATTACAAAATTCTTCTGTCATTTTATTTATATGGAAGGCCTTTTTTCAAGAACTGATGATGACTTTGGAACAGTACACAATTAGGGACTTAGTAATAGCAGGATATGCTCAAGTCACTGTCATTCCTATTGAGGAAAAAATGTTACATTTTCTGAAACTTTATATAAGAATGTTTTAAGGAAATCAAATATCGGAACAGTCCTTTGAGGAGACTCTGCCCAAGTCCTTGCTGACAGCCGAAGGAACTGGCAGATCCCCTAAGACACAGGTGGCAAACACAAGGCCCGCAGGCCAAATCTGGCCCTCCACCTTGTTTTATCTGGTGGGGCACCTTGTTTCTACCCGCCGGCAGCACCGAGTTCCTTGCCCGAGTTAAAGAATAGTTAACATTTATACAGTCCTAAAATTACATTTGGCCCTTTGAAGACAACTGTGAGGCTGATGTGGCCTCTGGTGAAAATGAGTTTGACACCCCTGCCCTAAGGCCAAGTTGGTGAAGCAGAGAAAAGTTTGCAGTCGGCATTATGAGACCTGCTCATCTTCACTCCTCTCCTTCATCTATTGACCTCTACCCACTTTAGAACAGCTCTCTACAAAATTGATAACTTCTTTTTATTATTGTCTAACTCGGAAGAAGAAAAAGAAATCCTTCATATAGCACTGAGTAAAGAAGAGCAATGAATTTTAGAAATATTTTCATCTTAAAGAATTATCCCAGAGAGGGGCCATGGGAGTGGGCTACCCGGCACTCTTAAAGAAGATACTTTGGGGGCAAGAGCCTCCTTTGGGAAGCACTCCACCACAGAGGCCACCCACTCACTGCGCCCTCCTCTGGCCGGCCGTGGGCCCAGCTGAGGTGGTTCAGGAGGTCAGATAAGCAAGACACCACACATGAACTATTTTCCTTTTATATTATCTTCTGTGATGATAGCACTGAAGACTAGTGAAAGATACTTTGTTGATCTTATTATATTAATGAAATCACAGAAGCATTCCGTAGAAAAAATTCAGTGGCTATGTAGTTGTTCACTCAAGGCCACGGCTAGATCTCTCCACATGTCGCCTGGCTCCAGGTCCTCATGGTGAGCTGTGGCTTGGCACCAACTCCTTTCAAAACTGCTTTTTCAGAACTTGCTTCAATAAGAACTTAGAGTATCTTCAGCTGAGGATTTCTTTCCAGATTATTTCATTTGGTTTCATTTTGCTTTAGCTACATTTATATATAAATATTTCCTTCTTAGATGTGCAATTTCCTTTGAAATTTGGTCTCACTACACTGAATCCCAAACACATTGATTGTCTCAAAAGTATATATGAAAAAGGAAAGGTAAGAAAAAATAAAGAAAATTCCAAATTGGGATTTTAGTGGATTTTAGACACCATTTCTCACTCTTTTAATAATGCAGGTGTCATTCGTGTGCGTGCCTTGGAAACGACCTTCGTCTCCTTGGACCTGGGGCTCCTCTAACAAAATATGTCAGTTTTGTTTGCTTTGATTTGCTACATATGTTTATGTTCCTGGACTGCTCTGTACTGGGATGTATCCTCATGCCCTGGAATTGTGATCCAACACAGCAAGGAAAATCGACATTCCAGCCAAACTGGGTTTCTCAATCTGTAACCCACATCCACTAAACTTTGGGGTCGCATGAGTGGGTGAGCCACTCACTATTCCACAGAGAAGTAGAAAATATATGTATTAGCACGCTTTCATTTAACCCCAACATTTCTGCAATCTGGAAAATTTGGGGAGATTTTGTTTAGCTTGTTCTCCGGTAGTGTACCAGGTGATGTGAACAGCAGTACAACCTGGCAAGGGCAGATGGAGACGTGCAAGTCCTGTTTGTTAAAGGAAAACATCATTTTGCTTACAGTAACTAGCCTGCAAAATCCCTTTGCTTCCTACTTCCTCATTTTTTAATGAAATGTTTTTAGTTTGATTACTGCTGAGGATGTGGTTGAAAATGGGAGTTGCAAATTAACTTTTATCTATGTCCTCTCCAAAACATTTAATTATGGAAATTTCAAACTGGGCAATATGTTTGCTATATATACCCAGACCAGTGCAGTTTTATAGTTATTCTACAACTCATTTGTGCTCATGTAAGGCAGCATGGTTGGACCAATCTCAACTGATGTAAAGTCAAATGCTCACTTTATTTGCATCAGCTTATTTTCCTTTGCCTACTTTTATTGTTCCTTATTTCTCTACAACAAACAGGTTGTCATGCAAGAGGCTCTGTTCTCTAATGACTCACAAAAATATTCCAAATTAAAATTTTCCTTTCACAAGATTTTAGTAGATTTCACTTTTAAGTGTGGAGTCATTGCTTTGTGAATTGCTAATACCAATTTGTCTTTCTTTCTTTCTTTCTTTCTTTCTTCACTGAACAATAAAGGAAATGGTTTGAGCTTTAACAACCAAGACATAAATAAGAAAAACAGCTAGAAAGCAGAACACTGTGTGGCTGTTAAAAGATCAGCTCCTTTCAGGTCCTCCATAAGGATTAAGAACTAAATGAATCTTTTCACATATTGTTACTCAGACACAAGGCCCAGAATCAACTTCATTCTTCTCCTTTGAACCAAAACGACAATCGTACTGGGAAGCCTCTAAAGTCCCCTGAGTCAATTAAAGATCCTGTTACTGGAGTTATTTTAAATGGGTGTGTATAAAGCACTAGGGGACAGATTGCAGGATATAATCCTCAACTGACAGAGGGGAATGTACTAAAAGTCCCCCAGGAGATTACCCATCTTGATGTTTGTGAGACACATGGTAGCAGAGATGGACAAACCAATTTGAATGAGATAAGAAAAGCCAAGCGTTTTCCCCCCTTCCCCCAAATCCTCAGCCACCTCACAAGCTGAACCTTTCAAATACACTTAGTGCTGAGGCAATTTGACATGGGTGGTAGATTAACACACCCACACAATACAGACAGGGGAGGGCCCCTCCCTTATAGATGCCAAATTCCCAGAATCAGCTGCTGCATAGTAGGCCAAAAGCCAGCTTGGAAGCACTGGGAGTTGTATCTTTGACTCTGTCCATCTTTATTTTAGGTCTTGCAGGCCTGCAGAAGAAGACAGTTCCACAGATTCTTGAGAAGTCCCGAGACTGACTTTTTTTTTTTTTAAGAAGGGAAAGAGAAATCATCCTTAAACTGTGCTTGCTTTCTTTTACTGGCTAAATTTTGGTGGTATACAGGGGCCATTGGTGAGGGAGAACAGGATGAGGAGTCATAAGGGACCAGGATTCACCCAAATCTAGACATAAAAGAAGAAACCTTGTTTATTTTCATAATTTTTATATGTCCTCTTTATATTGTTATTTGTGACCCTCAGCATTCACTCTGCTAGTTATGCCATGAAACTAACAGGAAGAAATGGAGAGAAACTGACTTCCACAGGCACACAGCCATGGGAGTTAGTGTCTGTGTAGCCCTGTCTGTCCGCTGCAGGAAGGGCGGTCCCCTTGTCATTTCTGCTGAAATGGAGGCCGCGTGGATGAGAGCAGAGGAGTCTAATGCATCCGCCTATCTAACAAGGCTTCCTTGTTTTTTTTACTCCCATCGTTAAAAACAGTGGAGCTAGAAAATCATTTGAAAATTAGCTGCTTAGAGACCAGATTCTCTTGGTCTAATAGATGAATATGTGCATTTGTTTCCAGAAGTTTTATGTACTCTAAACCCAAACATACACTAAAGCCTAGCTCCGAAACCTACCCATCCCACGAAGGTTTATCTGCCATCTCTTATTTCTTGACTATCTCCTGCCCAGTTTCACAGTAAAATGAACCAGTGGGCAAAACTTGAGCCATTACTATAGAATATAGTAAACAAAAAGTAAAAATAAATTTTCTTTCCCCCTTAGATTTTATTATTTTGATTAATTTTAGCCCTATATATTTTTTGAAAATATGGTGTTAAATTTTGTGTTAAATGACATTTAATTCACTCAGCATTGCCCTGGAATATGTTGGGTTTTTTTCTTGATATTAGGCTTTTTATTAGAATAGGAAATGCTTGTAACCAAAGACTTGATGTAATTGAGAGAAGTAAAGGTATATGATGTTGTCAAAATAATAAATGCTGAAAGTGCATAGACACAGTGTCTCATACTCGGTCAGTCCAGTGCGGTTAGAAAGAGTTACAAATAGCTTCTCTCCAGGAAGTATTCTCTGAAGAGACAGGAGTTAAGTGTTGGACAGGGTGTTGGGATACTCACTTTGTGGGAAACCTGGATTCCGTGTGAGCAGGGATTTTCTCAGGAAGTCGTGAACATTTTTCAGTGATGACAACACTCAAATCCACGAACAGATATGATACTTTGGAACTAATATTCATACAAAAGTTATATAAGTCCTTTCAAAACAAGGTAAAAAGTTACCATAAAAAATTTTCAGCATTTGGTTGGGGGGGATGGGTGAGTTGTTCAGTTTCTTTATGGAACTAGTTTGTTCTCTTTGTCTGTGTTAACTCATGTGATTGGGGCACACGTCTCAGAGTTCCCAAGTACTGCCTGATAGTTCCTCTTATCATTTATTGTTTTTAGGAAATTTTAATTTTGCAGAATACTACTTTTTTTAGCACATTATCTTTCCTTTCCTTTTATTTCTTTTTGCATATTGTTTATAACATACATACAGAAGAACATTTGGGAAATAATCATGTGCTTTCTCATGGTTTCTAAGCAATTATAAATATTTTTTGACATGTGAAAGAGGACAAGGATATCATAATTTTGGAACCTACTCATAAATTATATATTAGCTTATACATTGCTTAAAAACAATAATTATATGTGCTCAAAGGTGTTTTTGACCATTTACCTGTCTCCGAATCAATGAGCACTAAGAGCTTAACATATTTTGCCATGTATAATGCACACCCATGTTTTTAGCCCAAACTTCCAGGAAAAAAAACTTTCATTTTAATTCAAGATTTTATTTATTTATATTTAGAGACAAAAATGACTATCATATCCCAGAGCAGTATTTTACATATGGTATCATTATTGTTTTCTAAAGTAATACTTTTAACACATAAGCATAAATAAAAGAATTAAAAACATCTATATAGGTATGGAATTAGCACTACCCATTTATAATGCATATCCTTATTTTTCTCTCAAAAATTTGGGCAAAAAAGTGTGCATTATACATGGCAAAATATGGTTTAAATCAAGTATACCCATGCATTCATCTAAAGTGATAGCTATAAATATATGTTCCAACTATTAATGTACCCATTTAATATATGACTCTGTAGAACAATATTCTTGCGTCTTTAAGGTTGGATATATGAGGTCTATCCAGAAAAAGTCCAGCCATTTTTAATATAACAAGAACAGTTTACACAACAATGATTTAACCTGGCAGTCAAGGAGAGTGGACAGTAATGCATATGCATGAACAATGACGACTTCACTGTACTAGTGGGGGTAGTAGACGTCATTGAGTGAGCATGTGTACTGTGTGGCTGTCACATTCAAAATAACTGAGTGGGTAGAGCAATGAATCTGCATCATATTTTGCATTAAGCTTGAACATTCCTCTCTGGAAACTATTTGGATGGTTCAGAAGGCTGCAGCTATGGGCAACTGGTGACTGGCGGCTTCATCACAACAATGTGCCTGCTCACGCATCACATCCACTGTAGAGTTTTTTTGTGAAACATGAAATCATCCAGGTGACTCAGGCCCCCTACAACCCAGATTTGGCACCTTGCGACTTCTGGCTTTTCCCAAAACTGAAATCACCTTTGAAAAAGAAGAGATTTCAGACTGTCAATGAGATTCAGAAAAACATGACGAGGTAGCTGATGGTGACTGGCAGAACTGTGTGAGATCCCAAGGTGCCTCCTTTGAAGGAGACTGAAGTGTCATTGTCCTATGTACAATGTTTCTTGTATCTTGTGTCTTTTTCAATAAATATCTTGATTTTTCATATTGCATGGCTGAATACCTTCTGGACAGACCTTGTATATGTGGTCAAGGAAAGGTAAAATTTTCTATGAAACTCTTGATTCCTTTCATGTCAAATGCATGTATTTATTAATTAGTAATTGTTACCTCCGCTCATAGATTTATAAGAGATTGGTCTGTTGTCCACCCTATAGCAATATATTATCTGGTTTACACAATCCAGCAACATATCAAGCACAGTGCCTTGAGCAGAATCAATGTTAAATCAAGTTTGCTGAATTATGTCTCATTTCCTCCCCTTCTTTGTGTATTCTTAAAATCTGTTGGAGAGTTGAGAGAGCTGAAAGACCCTGAAAGACCCTAAAAGACCACTGTTTGGAAGGGGTCTCTTTTCCATGTTTGAAAGCTCTGGGTAAATGAATCCCTGATGTCCACAGCACAGAGTATAAAAGCACACCTTCCCAAGTACGGTCTTCATCCTGTGCCTACTATCAGAAGAGGTATTAAGGTATTTAGAGGTACCTTCTCTAAAATAGCAGTCAAGTTTTTGAAACAGTTTCCTGCTTGGTGAGTGGAGTAGTAGGCAAAGATTGTTTTTGCAGTACAAAAAATCACAAAACCTGTAAAGTTCTGCTTATTTTGTGATTTCTTCCATTTCGAATTCCATTGACTTAACTTCAGTGCATAGAACTTACCTCACACCTTGGGCAGTCAATCATGCCACATGGAGCAGGAGCCCTCAAGCTGGGGATATTGGATACAGGGAAGAAAATACTATAAACTGTAAATCAAAGATGATGTCTAGTTTATGAGAATTTTGCCCGAAGACAAATTTTTATTCCCAAAAGCCTCTTTGCTAAAGCATTTATTACGGATCCTAATTCCTCTTGCAAGCTTAGTTGATACTCATGGATATCTTTTGCATACAGAGCAGGGCACATGCTGTCAGAACGGATGTGTCTGTCTGACAAGAGCAGAGTGGAGCGGAGTCGATTACAGAGAGGAAGGCGGGCAGCCGAGCAGCATGCTGCCTAAACAAAATGTAACAAAATTGTTCACTTGGTGAGCCCCTCCTACAACGTGTGCCTTATGACCAGCTCCTTAGAAGAGTCCAGACCTTGAGAAGTAATTCTCTTGCTCTCAAAGCAACTACATGACCAGTTTTGATATAATTAAAGAATATTTGCTGTCTTCAGATCAGCTTCCTTCAAACCACTGTTTACTTAATTCATATTTCTGAGGTTTTCTGGCTTGCTTTCACTTGAAAGTCAACATTCTTGCCCTTCTTCTCCTGCCCCAGCATGTTTAAAGATGAGAATGGTGCTCTTCCTTGCTTCCTTAACGGCTCTGGCTAAGCCACTGGGCATGTGTCTTTCGTTCATCGTCTGGGAATCCCCAATAAATAAAAGTCCTCGTTCTCTCAACTAGTCAAAAATAAGAAGCTCACTTTCTTTACATGTGCACTGAATTATTTTCATTTACAAAAGTACCTTATATAAGTGTTTTCCCAGGGATTGGAAAAACCAGGCTGTGCAGACCCCCAGCTCCACGTCCAGGTGTGGTTAACTAACCCTGAGTCCAGGAGTTAGGTGCGCCCTCCCCTACCTGGTTACCAGTCACATCTGTTCCATCACAATTCTGTACACGGAGATTTCCATATTTTGGTCCTACTTTTGGCCCATTATTTTTAAACAAAATCTTATACAACCAATTTCTGAATTGATAGAGGCATATAGGGAGCTCCTGAAGAGTTTCTCAAAATAAATTTTGACTGAAGTGGGGGAAAAAACAAGTTCTTTGGAATATGTAATATGAGGGAGGCCCCAGAATTTATTACAAAAATTTGTGTGCTTATTTTTACATGTTTAAACTTCAGTCACCTTCAAAGTACTCTCCATTTGATGCAGTACACCTATTGAGACTCTTTTTCACATCTCAAAACAGTTTTTGAATGTGTCGATTTTGATGCCTTTTAGTGCTTCTGTTGTTTTTTGTTTCCCGTGTTCCCCATCAGCAAAATGTTTCCCTTTGAGGACTTCTTTCATCTGCGGAAACAAAAAAAAAGTTGTTCATGGGTGAGATCAAGTGAATAGAGAAGGGAGAGCACGGGAATCAGGATGTTTTGGGTCAAAAACAGCTCCACACCCAGTGCGGTGTGGGCAGGCATGCTCATAAATCACCCATCATGAATGGCAAATGTGTTGACAGAGTTTTCAAAAAAAATTTGCTGAATCTGAAAGCAGCCTCTCACAATACCACCAGCTGGTACACTGATACAGATGAGTTCCTAGAACACTCATCTAGTGGGGGAAGCCTGTACTACTACAAGGGGCCCGCCTTCCAGAGGATAATTCTGGGGTTTTTTTTTTGGGGGGGGGGAAGAGTCATCCTTCTATTTTCCCAAATCTCAGAAAGGTATTTTTTATCATATTTATTTAAATATGCCCCTTCAAAAGCAGTTTTGGAACCCAAACTTCCAAGCCTCCCTTCCATTCACCACCTCTCATCATATCTAGTGTTTGCTTTGTTAATCTGGTAGTTGCTACATACTATCATTTGATTGTAATTTATTATTTGGGTGGGGTTTCTTTGAGGTGGGGGGTTGTATTCCTTATTATATCCAAGACCTTGAAGGATGTCAGGAGTTATCTCTCTTCCTTTAGCTTTTGTGATTCCCAGTGCAGGTATGATTATGAGAAGCCTACTTGGTGATAGATGTTGCCTAGATGCATGTGACTGTTTTGCTGCCATACAGGCCTGGCGTGAAGCTCTGGCCTAAGATGCTGGAAGTCACTAAGAAAAAGAACTGCCTGCTGACTTAATAGTCTCTTAGGAACTCTGTCTTGGAGGTGATGCATCCAAAGGAGGAAACCACTCCTGACTTTGGGTAGGAGCCTTCTCCTGCATCTTCCCCAGCCTGGTCTTCTTGAGCTGAGATGACATGAAAAGCCCAGAACATCACCCAGAAGAACACTCTGAAATTTTCAGCAAAAACAACTTCAAGAAGTGGTAAGATAATGCTTGGTCTAATTTACAGTGCTAAAAAAAAATGAAACTCAGTGCTATAGGCTGAAGGATACCTAGAATTTGAAGAGTTGATGTAGTTTCTTCAGTGTACTGAAGCTCTTTTGCTTTCCCACTGCTGGAGGGAAATCCCCCTGCTTGGGTTTCAGAGCTCTGCCTTCTCACTTGCGCATCCTACACATTTCCTCCTCTCAAGGCCGCTCCTCTCAGGTTCTCTGTGTCCACATGCCTTCTTTATCCTCAACATTTTCCCTTCCAATTCCAAAATCTGTTATTTAAGTATTAGATATTATTTCATATAAAGATGAATGACTGGTAATACCTGTGTATGGAGAACTCAAATTACATAACATAATATTTAAGAGTATGGGAAAAAAGATTGACATTGTTACTGTAAATTCCAGGAATTAACAGAGGGAAAGAGAGAGACCTGTAACATTGCTCCAAGTAGGCAAGACTCTCTTTTGCATATATAGTCCCTGTGAGAAAATTGTTACTAAGGTGCTTTCCCATGAAGACAGCCCCAACCCCCTGCACAGGGTTAACTTTGTTGGGAATGACAAATATAGAAAATATATGATTAACTGTCTGAGAATCAGAGGCATTCTGATGGAATGATGCAATCCAAAGAACCATTTTATATTCCAATAATTCCACATTCGTGTCAGACTGGTGGTGTCATCTTCCAAATTTTTTTTATTTTTATACAGGATTCAAATTTGGTGATTCACAAACCACAAAACAGCATATATCTGGCCTGTAACAAACACTCATTCATCCATTTTATCAAGAAATTGAATGCTTTTTACTAGCTAGGAGCTCTGATAGGTCATGGAGCAGTGTTTATCAACCATGGTGATCTACTCTACTGCAGTCTGTATTCATGTATTTAATAAATATCTAATGAGCAGGCAATTTATGTCAGGCATTACTTTATTACTTTATTTAATTATTACTATTTTTAACCCTCACCTGAGGACATATTTATTGACTTTTAGAGAGAAAGAAAAGGAGAGAGAGCATGAGCGAGAGAGAGAGAAAGGAAGAGAGACATCAGTGTGTGAGAAAAACGTCAGTTGACTGCCTCTCGACCACAACCTGACCTGGGATCAAACCTGCAACCTAGGTATGTGCCCTGACTGGGAATTGAACCCATAACCATTTTTTGGTTTATAGGATGACGTTCCAACCAACTGAGCTAGCTGACAAGGGCAATGCCACGTGCTGTTTTAACCACCGTGAATACAGTGATCAATATGGCAAACTTCCTGTTTACATGTAGCAGGTCATTTTTTTAAAACTAAGAATTTCCAAATTTTTTTGTTACTAAGAATTTTCAAATAATTTCCCAGCTATAATGCACCATCATATATTTGAATCCCAATATATCTTTCTGAAGAGAAGAGATTTGAGTTATTTTTTAATATTCTTCTTTTAGAGTATGTCACACAGGAGAGTATTAGAATTAACACAGTGCAGGAAACATTTTTGGAAATTATTTTTAATGGAACTAAGTGGGTTTCAAAATTAACAATCCATTCAATTCATCATACTAAATTCAAAAAAGATTATTTTGGAATGATAGCAATTCTCATCAACACAAGGCTTAAAACAGTGATTCTCAGTTCTTGGTTGGATTCATAACATGCCCTCATCAGCTGGCTTCATTTGGTTATCAGATGAAGCTTCAAGTTCTGAGTGTTTTTGTTACCATCCAATGACAATATGTGCTGTTTGGGGAAATGCATTATCATGGCCATCATTCTTACACTCCACCTTCATGGACACCACACTGCTGTAATGAGTGCTGAATGAATGAGTGAATGATCCGTAAGTGAACCGACATCTGTCTGAATCCCCATGCTAGGTTTTGTTTGAACTTGGTAGAGACAGGAAGAGTTGATGATAATGGAATGAAAACTTCTATCATTTGCTAACCCTTGATACTGTGTCTCTACATCTCAGGTACACCTCTTTCATCCTAGATTTGTAATAATTTGATTCCTCTTTGATAGAAAGTGATCACCAAAGGCTTGAAATTTGGTAACCTTCTAAGTTGGGTTCCTGAATCCAGTTCCTGTGTGTATGTGTGTGTGTGTGTGTGTGTGTGTGTGTGTGTAGCCTTCCCACACAGACAAGCAATTCTTGGACATACATTGCTATTGGTGCTCAAGAAAATTCCAAGAATTTTGGGAGCTGTAAGTCGGGAACTATGGATGAAGAACAAATATACAAGGTCTGTCTGGAAAAAGTCCAGCCATCGTTGATACAACAAGAATGGTTTGCATGGCATCAATGTAACCTGGCAGCGAAGGAGAGTGGACTGGAATGCACATGCATGAACAATGATGACTTCATGGTAATAGTCAGTGAGGCCAATAGATGCTGTTGCGTAAACATGTGTACTGTGTGGCCATTGCAGTCAAAATGTATGAGAGGGTAGAGCAATGAATCTGAAAATTTTGCATTAAGATCAAACATTTGGCTGTAGAACCCATTCAGATGATTCAAAAGGCTGCAGCTATGGGCAACTGGTGATTGACAGCTCCATCATGGCAATGCACCTGCTCACGCATCACATCTCATGCAGAAGTTTCATGTTTGGTGAAACATGAAATCATCCAGGTAACTCAGCCCCTCTACAGCTTGGATTCGGTGCCCTGCAACTTCTGGCCTTTCCCAAAACTAAAATCACCTGTGAAAGGGAAGAGATTTCAGACTGTCTATGAGATTCAGAAAAATGTGATGGGGCAGTTGATGGCAATTACAAAAACTGTGTGAAGTCCCAAGGTGCCTCCTTTGAAGAAGACTGAGGCATCATTGTCCTATTGTCCTATGTACAATGTTTCTTTTATCTTTCATCTTCTTCAATAAATACCTATTTTGCATGTTGCATGGCTGGATACTTTCTGGACAGACCTTTGTAAAGACGATAAATATATATTTGGTCGTCTGAATGATCAAATGCATGTATTTCTTATAAATCACAATACCTTACTTTTCTAGCAAACCCAGACATCTGGAAGTACAGCATTCAAACAATAAATCCAATAACATTTCCAGCCTTTGCTAGATTCGTTCTCCCTACTGTGAAAATTTTCCTTTCCACCACCAATGTCTCCCATCACCCCAAATCTACCTGACAAAGTACCTCCAGGCGCTAAGTGACAGGGCAGATAGGCAGTGATCCAATCCCCCACGTGACTTTCACCTTGCATCCTGCTTCATTCCTGCAGGACCTCTCATCTCCGACCCTCGATTCCCTTCTCACATTTCTGTTTATATTGCGCAGATGCAGCCTGTCTCCAGTGTGTGTCAAAACCATTGTTTGATTCCTTCTGTAGACATTTCAGAAATATATTAGTTAAATATGTTTTGTGTACATGAACAACGTAGCCAACTGACATCACTTTTAAAATTTCTACCAGTGGTAGTGTTTTTTCAGATTAACATAGAGGTGAAAAGCTATCAGTTGAGGATTGCTTGCCCAGCACTAGTAGGCAAGAGAGGTGCACCTCAAAGAATCTAACTTTAAGTTCCAAAGTCTCACAAAATTGCAAATGTTGCTTTTAAGGGACAATTTCTCATGAGTTTAAGTTGTGGGAAGGGAGTCAATGGGAAAGGGGATGCTGGGCAGCCCAAACTTCCTACACGGGAAATTGTTCAGCACATTGCTAATTAGAGCCATATTTTATTAGCAACAAACATGGTCATCGACAGAGCAGGGGGATTTATCAGCATCTTTCTGCTGGGAACTCACTGCTTAGTCAATATATATTTCACTGCCCTGATAACTTTGAAGACCTCTGCAAGTAGCAAGTCGTGATTAAAAAGGGAAACGTGAGAGCTGAAACAATGCCAGAATTTTAACATAACATCTGTGAATAACTTTGAGAATCCTAGATAAAAACAAGTTTCTCAATAGTTCCAGGAATTAAACATAATCTTCAGTAAAAGTTGTGGGAACTTAGCGTAGTAACTAACCAAGGGGATTTAATGCATTTTAAGAGGTAAAAAGACCATGCACTGTCTAAAATTATTAGATTTTCAAGTGGTGAATTGTACCTCTCTGATTAATTTTTCTTTTCCAAGAAGTTTACCCTAATTTAAAGACTTCCTAAAATTTTTAACTTGTTATATTCCTGACTTTATGGTATAGAATCCCAGAGGATTCTGCACTTGCTTGTAAATTGTGTCAGTTGTTGGCTGTGTTTCTGTCTCATTTCCTTTATCATGTTACAAACTAAGCAGCCGCGTGTTTCCTTCTCACCCTGTGCCTCTCCTCACATCCAGGGCTGAGCTGTGCGTGGTGTGCAGTCAGAAATGCCTATTGAATGAACTTCTTGTCTATGTTGATCCTATTAACCAGATAATTGCCTAATCTCCACTTGGCTTTGTGCTCTATAGGCACAACATAACAGGTGAAGTGAATAAAAGCTCTCTTCAAGCAAATACGCTCATGAATGGGGTCTTTTTCTGAGAGGGCATGGTCGCCTGTACCTCTGGAAGACAATGTTCATCTCACACCGATGAGCAGATTAGACCCAGAGCAAAGTTGACCCAAAAGATTAGATTTAGTATCAACACAAACAAATCATTATAGAGAAGGCAGGGGGAGGCCCCACACCCAACAGGACTTTCCCTTTCCACCTCCACTTTTCTTCCAGCAAACATCTGAACCTCAGACGTTCCAATCTCCATCAACACTGTTTATTTGGGCTGAGGCAAAACTCAATAAGATCGATTCCAAGTTGCGGAGCCAGATACACGGAGGAGGAGAACTGTGGTATGAATGCAGGTGACGACGAGAGAGAGCAAAGGAAAAGAAAAATATATCTGTGCTAGCACATACCTCAGTCAGCCAGGTTGCTAAATATGTCACAAGATTGTGGGGAATGACCCACCTTCCACAGATCTGTTGCATTTGAGGCTATGAGTTAATCAGATACAGTTAACCAGCATTTCAGGGGACATTCTACTATTCCTGAAGGTCAAGAATGTTCACTTGCAAAAAGTTACTTGAAGCAGCTACCTGTATGTCTTATATCGCAACTCTTGATACATAAAAATATAAATACGTGACCCATCACAATATTTTCATATTGGGTAACTACAGAGAATATTTTGGCAAGGGTGCTTAATCTAAAATGTTCAATTTTAATCAGTTTGAACTATGGTCTGTCTTTCTGTGAACTGAAAGCCACCAATCAATTTTCCTTTATCTTTTTTTTCTGTTTTTCTTACCCAAGGCAATGCCTTTTGTAAAAGGGTATTTATTTTTAATGGATTTTTTAATGAATTTTTCAGTCAAGCTATTAATAATGCCATTAATTATAGGCAGCTTGTATTAAAGTGCACGCTGGCCTCTTAATCCTGACCCCCAGCTATTGGCTTGCAGCTAATCCAGCCTGGTGCTTGGCAGAGAAGGGCAGCACTGAGCCAGCGGCTGCTAGGAAACGGGATGGGAAAGGCAGACACTGGGATAAGAGGGAGGAGGGCCCGAATAGAACGTTTTGTCTCTTCTTTGCCACAGGGCCTGAAGTTTAAAGCCAGATGATGTGGGTGTGGGGTGGGATAATCCCGTGGATGTCATGCAAGCACTTAGAAGAACTTCCCAGTGGAAGGGCTTTGCTCTGCCTTCAAGGCCTGGCCGGTTTGATAACCCCACAGGAGCGTTGCTGCCTCACCTGAGGCGATCTGTGCGCCGCCTGGGCTCCAATCTGCTGAAATTGACCAGACAGAAGCCTCCGCGCCGCATAATGGATTACAATCCTTAGCTTTCTTTCCTTCTCCACCAGCTTCTCGCTTAGGAAAAGTGTTTAATTACCATTTGCTTTCAAGTTAATGCAAGGTTCCAGGACTTCATCCATTAGTGAAAAGGCTGCTGTGTGTTTATGGCGATGGGTGTGTTGTGTATTTTTAAGAACGTTGGCAGGTAGCACCAGCAAACTATTAGGTTTCCGTGAGTTAATAGCAAGCTTTTGGGAATCTTCTGCTGATTGTTATGTTTGACATAGGAGTTCCATTTGAAAGAGGGAAGCCACTTTAACCCGAAGTTGGTAGTAAAAAGACTTCAAAACTGGAGAAAGGAAATGTCAACAATAATACCTAGGAAATAGTGAGAGTAGGCAGCTGAATACATTTTTACTGTGATGATAAGGCAAAAAGGGAGGGAAATAGAAACTCATGGGTCTTCCTGACAGCAACTTATTTTTACTCTCAAAGGGAGTGGTTGCGTGTAATTGGTATGAGAGAAAATATTTTCTCTAATAACAAATCCATTCTAATCAAAATAAACAATCATCCTCATGGCATTAGTTTATGAGGGACAGTATGGCGGCTATTTTCAGGCGTGATGATTTTTACATAAGCCAAGGCGAAACCTCACTTAGTTAATAGCTCAAATGAGTCTGGGTTCAATTCTCCAAAGAAATGAAAACAAGATAAGGGGTTTATTTCACATTGGATTTTGATAAATATTTACATTATGTATTGAAATGAAAGAGTTTCATGGGGAGTTGATTTCAGAACCAATTGATTTATGAATGACACTTGATTTCTTTTCAACTATAAACATTATCAGTTTCTCATCTGTCTAAAAGGATTTCTGTCATTAAAAACAAAATAATATAGTAGTGATTGTTTTTACTAGGACAAATTGGGATAATATCATCCTATTAGATTAAATCGGTTCTTCATGTAACCCGCGTAGACCACATGGCTTGCACGAGTCTGGGAACGGCTGCATTTTGAGGATGGAGTGGTGGACAAAGACAGCATAGTCCTACCCTCACCGGGCTTCAAGTTAGCCTAGGTGCCTTGGTAATGCCAGCTTCTCTCTTCTTCCCTAAAAGTTCTCTTCACACCACACTCCTGTCCCAACCATATAGGAAATGAAAATTAATTTAGGGTTTGATTATATGCATGCCACAAATCACCACCAAAATATTTCTAAAGAATGCTGGAGATGTCCAGTATCAAAGGCATGGGGAAAAATGGTTTCCTTCATCACGTCTACCTTTGATGAGTATACAATTTTTCTGAGAAAGCTAAGAGCATGCATCTTTATCTATCTAAGGCAACCGTCTCTGCTGATATCTATATGGAATTTTCCCATGGAAGAGTGAAATGCACCATTGACTTCCTACGACTCAGAGCAGGATTTGAGGATCTGTCTATTGCCATCACTTGAGAGGTTACGCTTGCCACTTCATCCCTAACTGGACTTTGTCCATGCTCTTCCAAGCTCTGGGTACTTGAAGGTCAAGCCATACCCTGAACCACCTGGACTGAGTTAGGAGAAATATTTTCCGCAAGTCCCAAATAGTTACTCAATTTACCTTATTTTCTTAGTACATGTGATAATCTGGTTTATGGTTTCAGAGGATAAGCAGAGTTCCTGTGTTTGTTACCAGTAGTTGATATGCTTGACTTCCCACCACAATTGAAGTCTTGGGGAACAAAAACTGTATTTTTTCTTCTTAGTCTTCCCAGTCTAGCACAGTGAAAGGCAATTGGCACTCAGAAGACTTAAGTGAGTAAAAGAGTGAAAGGTGCAAAACTGAAATGAATGGAAGGTAAGGTGTGAGGAAATTTTAACTTTTTTCAAAAGCTGAATCTATTAAATTGTCATTGAACACTTGATCCTTTTACCTTTATTTCAACCCTTAACTATCCACAAGCTAGATAATTGTGACCTGTTATTTAAGCTCTCTATACCATTATTTCCTCATCCTTAAAATGGGAATACAAATCCCTGCTTCTCCATGTAATGGAATTTAAAGAATGCAAAGTTCCTGTAAAGGAGCATGAGTGGAAGTCCAGTACAAGGTAACAAGCTTATAACCATGCTTGTTGTTTTCTGATACAGCATAAATTAAAACCATACAACATGGCATTCTTTTTATTGAGCATGTCCTTTCCAGGAAAATAACTGTGCTCATTCCTTGATTTAAGTCCTTTGCCTTATTGCGTCTGCCTGATTTAGCTGGAGGTTCAACCTCCTTGTCCACTGCATTACTGTGATAGATTATAAATCTGGACACCAGCTTTATACAGTCAGGAGATGCAAGAGCAAACAGAATTCTTACTAAATGTTATTGAGAACCTTCTGAGTTCCTTTGTGATTTTCTCCATACTTAAAAAAATATTTGGACTCTTTTTTTTTTAATTTAAGGGGCTTAATGTTACTGATGGTTTATCAGCGTTCAAATTTAAAATCGTGACAAATCATTCCAGTTAGGTTACTGTCACTCTGCTACTCAGCTGGAGATGAGAAAGTGTCCATGTAACTTTAGTTTTATAAGCACTTTACATGGAATTCATTAAAGGAATGATTTATTTATTTATTTATTTTTAGAGAGAGAAGGGAGGGAGAAAGAGAGAGAGAGAGAAACATCAGTGTGCGGTTGCTGGGGGCCGTGGCCTGCAACCCAGGCACGTTCCCTGACTGGGAATCAAACTTGTGATGCTTTGGTTCCCAGCCCGCGCTCAATCCACTGAGCCATGCCCACCAGGGCCTAAAGGAATAATCTTTACTCACATGCGTGAGCTAGTCATTCTTCCCACTAGATTCACAGATTTATAAATTGTGTTTTAAAACAAGCGGTATTGTAAAATTAGACTAGTGGTGACAGACTTTGGATGTGGTAGAGGCCCAGATTAAGTGGCTGTGACCGTGGTGTCTCTCTCCTGAAGATGTCACAGTTGAAGTGTTATTGTTAGTTTACTTGTCCCAAAGTGTTTGTGGTTTTCTATGTTTTAGGGGTTTTGTACTAGCTCAAAATTTCAACCGTTTTTGAAACAGATGAGACTATAAATTTACTAGCTGTTTTTGAGTGTGTTGGTAGTTTCATCACTGTACAAAGTTCTTCCCATTTTCCCCTCAGAAGCTTTCCTGGAAAGCTGGGCTTCCTGTGGTTATGGTGGGGGAAACTGTGGTGGCCTCCTAGTCCAATCAAGTGAGTGCCCTAGGAGGTTACTAGTTCATTTTAGTGTTTGTAGCACAGTGCTATGAGCAAGACAGAGAGCGGTTTTCTTTCCGACATTTGTTTGGGGGTACAACGGAGGGCTGAAAGGTCGGATCCTTCTGATCACAAAAGCTACATTCAGTTAATTGGCCAGTGTGTGTCAGTGAGTATTTCATGTCTCCATCCACACCAGCTCTTCAGTGTTTTCTTTTCATTTAATCCTCAGCCTTCATAAGTCTTATATTTTTATCAGTTGTGTATGAAGCCAATTGACATTTTGAGGAAATTTCTCTATAGAAAAGTTATGTGAAAACAGTGGAGTGATCTCTGAATTCAGCTTTGTTGTATATGACTGTCATTAACTATATTGTCTTTCTTCCTTGTGGGAGACAGTGCAATGGTATACACTGTGGGAGCTATTTCAGAACATAAATTCTACACTTACATAGATATAAAATAAGTCAGGCACAAGATAAGTTCAATTCTTCTGGGATAAGATTGAGAAGGATCTAATTATTTTCCCAAGGGGTGCAAAATAAAACAGAGAATTTTTTTTGTACATTGGAGTTATTAGACAAGGCCTTAAGGAACTGCAATTTTGTAATTCTTTGGACCCTCCCCACTTTCCACACCCATTCCCAAGCCAATAGCACAAGACTTAGTTTCTGCCTGGAAAGAAAGCAGACTGTGTTGATGTATGGTATCCTACCTGAAAGTCATAAACCACTTACAACCATGACTCATTTTCCCCACTTCCATGTTCCATACGCCACTTTAGAAGACTGAATGGAACAGCCCTTGCTTTCATATAGCACCTAACCTTGATTTTACAAACTGCTTTTGTAATAGGGTGCAGCCAAGAGGGAGGCCCCAAATAGGGATTTGGAATGGGGTCCAGAACTCAAGATGTCCAGGAAATAGTAGGAAGATATACAGGATGTCCTTACCCACCCCCATCCCCACCCCGCCCTGCCTCAGGTGTGAGTTGGAGGAAGGGACACATGGAACAGGGCCATTGAGAGCTGTTTTGCACAGCAGCAGCTTTGCAGCTAACCTCTGGCATGGTCATTTAACATATCTATAACCTTTAACTGGTTTCATAGATACGTTAAATAGCTGTGGTCATGCTTTGAGCCAGGGGGATGGATGTGACTTCCACCCAAGACCTAACTGGGAGGCAGCTCCCCCTGGTTACAGCGCCTGTGTGAGAGCTTGGAGATGATTGGCTCCACGCCATGGGGCCACGCCTGCCCAGACTCACAATGGCAGCCCAGTAAAGCTGGAAGGACAGGGGAGTGCTGGCAAGTGTAACTGATTGTGGAAGGAGTTGGAAATGGGGCTGCAGAGGATGATTGGCTTGGGGATTTAAACCGAGACTCAGCAGCCATGTTAGGAGAGGACCACGTGACTTTGGCTAGTGTGGGGACCCCCCACAGCTTTTTGAGGAGAGAACCATGTGGTTTTGCGAGAGTGGGGACCCCACAGCTTTGGGGTGCTCCTTTTGGCCACATGGCTTAAGAAATAAGAGAGACTTTGCCTGGAAGAAAAAGGGTGAAAGGACTTTTGCTAGTGGGCCATGAGAAGGTGCTACATGACTTTGGATTAACTGGGGTGCAAAGCTGGAGATCCTGATGGTGATATAGCTGAGAGTACTGGGAGCCTGAATCACGGATGTCTACTTTTTTTCTTGATATACAGTACCCCAAATTAGGGCAGAGGGAGAAGGAAGAACTGTGTGTGTCTGTGGGTATCCTAAAGGACTTTGATATTTTAATGAAGACATTAGGTCACTACTTTAAGTCTGTATAGCTTTAAATAAATATTTCCTTTCCTTTTCACAAATCTCTGGCATTGAAAGACATCTTTCCTCTGGTGGTGGACAATGCAAACTTAGTGGGGGGTCCTTTCGGTCATAGTATATTGTACCCCCCTTGACCCTGTTCTGTAACACTTTTACATTAATTTCTTCACACCATCTGTGTGATAACTTATGCAGTAGATAGAAAAAAAGATTATCTCCATTTATAGATTAGGAAATTTAGGCTCAGAAATTCAAGCAACACCCACTAGACTGTAACATTATGTGACAGGGTTAAGATTTGATCCCAGATCATCTAAGTCTCTGTCCAGTGGGCTTCCCATCATGCTAAGTTTCATTCATCACACTTAATGTCGACAGAAGTTAACTTGACTTCTTAGAATGTGTGAACAAAGCTATGACAGAAACTGTGTTGATAAGTTAATTTACAGGAGAAGTTCAAGTTTCCACTCAACTCCAGCATTCTCCTTGTGTTTCTGGACAGCTTTGGAATGCTCAATCTATGCAGTGAGGAATATGAGCACCCCAGCTAGAATGATCATCCCTCCCCACCACCCCACCTTGCAAGCCCCAGAGATATTTCTGGGGTTTCTGGTTCCACATCAGATTAAAAAGTAAGGAGACATGTAGTATTTGCCGTGGAAGACTATAAAAATTAAAACTAAAGTTTTGAAAATATTCAGCTCATTAAAATCATATATTAGGTAATTAAGGAAACATAGGTGATTTCCCCAAGATGTCTTAGAAAACTCAAATAGTAACCAATAGATTCTGAAGGAAAAATGATGCACTAAAACGAGTTCTAAAATTATTCCAGGTCTATTCAACTTAGTCTGTCATTCAACTGGTGGTGGGTGGTGAGAGATGGAGGAAGCATAGAGGATGTTACAAGCTGTCTTATAATCTGCAGTTCCTGGTGAATGGTCTAGGAAAATGAGTCCTGAGCAGACACAACCAGTAATGGGGATTTAGTCTTTCTGAACTCCTCTTCCTTCCATCTTCCAATTGATTTGTTGGCAGGAAAATCTAGTATGTTGCCAAACTCTTCATTCTTTGTACATGGTCACTCTGGTGTGTCTCTCTCCCTCCCTCTCTTTCTCTGTTTTTTAGTAACCTTCAAAGAAAATGTACAAGATAATAGGGTAGTGTTGCCAAAATGAGTATTTAATTAGGAAATCTATAGCTATTTCAAATCCTTGATCTGTTTGCTTGTTTCCCTTGTTTATTCTTGCCTTTTCTTTCTCCTCCATTCTGATGGCATGTCTTTAAAATGTCATCATGTAATTTTACTTATTTTTTGAGATTGTATAATTTTTTTACTGTATTTTTTATTGCCATTTATCCCCCTTCTCCCCCACTTCCTCTGCAATCACTACACTGTTGTGCATGTTCATGAGTCCCTTTTCCTTTTTTCTCAATCCCTTCACCCCCTAACCTCCCTGTAGCTGTCATTCTGTTTTCTAACTAGGAGTCTGTCTGTATTTTCCTTGTTAGTTCAGTTTGTTCATTAGATTCCACATATGAGTGAGATCATATGGTATTCGTCTTTCTCTGACTGGCTTATTTTACTTAGCATAATGTTCTCCAGGTCCATCCATGCTATTACAAAGGGTAAAATTTTCTTTTTTACACCTGGGTAGTATTCTATCATGTAAATGTCCCATTATTGTTTTATCCACTCATCTACTGATGGACACTTGGACTGCTTCGATATATTGGCAATTATAAAATAACACTGCATTGAACATAGGGGTGCTTATGTTCTTTCAAATTAGTGTTTGGGGTTTCTTCAGATACATTCTCAGAAGTGGGATTACCAGGTTCTTTAAAAGGCAGATCTATTTTTAATTTTTTGAGGTCTTTCCATACTGTTTTCCACAGTGGCTGCACCAGTCTGCATTCCCACCAACAGTGCAAAAGGGCTCCTCTTTCACTACGTCCTCGCCAGCACTTGTTGTTTGTTGATTTATTGATGAGAGCCATTCTGACAGGTGTGAAATAGTATCTCATTGTGGTTTTAATTTGCATTTCTCTGATGATTAGTGATGTTGAGCATCTTTCCAAATGTCTATTGGCCATCTGTATGTCTTCTTTGAAGAAATGTCTAGTCAGGTCTTTTGTCCATTTTTTTAATTGTTTTTTTTTTTGATGTTGAATTTTATAAGTTCTTTATAAATTTGGGGTATTAACCCCTTATCATTTTAAATGCTGTCTGAAAAATAATTTGATGTTGTTCCCAATCCTACTACTTTTCTTTTCCTAGGAAGTTCCGAATGGCTGATGCTTTGTTGTGCCATGTCACTTGCTATTTAGTTTAGACAAAGCTGGGTTATGTATTCAAGGGAAGGAAGAAGTCAAAGAACAAAAGGAACCCAATTCATGCTGGAGATTCTCTGTCTTCCCAGTGGGACTGTTTTTGTTTGTTCTTCAGAGGAGTGAATACTGATCAGACTAAATTTAAGACCCACAGGGAAGTTGTAAATACTATAAAATTCTTTGTGTCCCAAACAGGATAACATACTTTATGATTTCACAAAGTACTAATGAATCTCAGTAAAGACCAGGGTTTTTTTTTTTGTTTTTGTTTTTGTTTTAAAGCAAAGTAAATAGTATGCCCAAGGGATTGGAGTTCTCTCTCATTTTTTACTTTCACTATTTTTTCTTACTTTTTTATAGCCCCTACCCCTCCAACATTTCTCCTTGGGAGGTACACAACTCCCAAGGTTATAGCAACAACAAAAATGACACTCAGATATCAGAGTAAACAAAAGCTGTGCCTGCATACAGAATCTGCTTTATTGGCCCAATTCAACAAACGCCTTTCATATAGTCCTGTAAACAGCAAGAACTGGGACATGGCTCCTGGAATCCAAGACTGTCTTATGGAATCCTGGCAAGCGAGAGCAACTCAAACTTTCAGTTCTATCTGATTTCACCACATGTGCAGAGACAGTGGGTATGATATAGCTGTGATTTGAGGATTCCAAAAAATCATGATATGCCTGTTCCTTTTACTTGATAGTTTAGCTCATCATGAAGAAAAACTGGAATGTCTAACCATAAATGCCAATAGGTGTATAGTATATATATAGATTTCACTTTATAGTCACCTTTAAGGGATAATTTCATAAATAGTAATGCTAAATTCTCTGAATGAACCACAAAAAATACAAAGCTAAAGTATAATTTTTTTCATTTTTATTATATTATTTTCTTCATTGGCATCAAGAAATTCATATAGAATAGCCTAATATACTTGAGTCTATTCAGTCTAATTTATAACAGAAGTCAGAAAAACTTTTAGTGAAGGACAAGATAGTAAATATTTTAGGTTTTGTGGCTTATGTGATGTCTTAAGTACTCAGCTCTGCCGCTGCAGAGCAAATGAGGTCACAGACGGTAATGTGGTTGTGTTCCATTACAACTTTATTTATAAAAACAGGTTGCTACCTGTTGCCTGCCCATGGGTCATACCTGGCCAATGCCTGGGAGGGATAGTGTGAGAGGGGCCTCATCAGTATTTGATCCTAATACATTTCTGCATAATGGCATAGTTAATCCTTCTGCTGCAACATTACTCCTTAGAAGTACTATTATTCAATAAATCTGAATTTATCTTTCTGTTCTTTTGTAAGCAAAGAAAGGCTGTTTTGAACATGTATGTGAGTAAGGCATTGTGCTCAATTCTGTAAAAAAACAAATGTATATGAGATGGGTTTCTAGATTCCCTAAGAATTTACAATCTGGTTAGAATTGTAAGGGATTAATCATTAACTGAAATACAAGATAGACTGAAAAAACTATCATATGAAAAGGTATTTTTAAATTTAAATTTATTTTTATTGTATTTTTTCCAGTACCATTTATCACTCTTATACCCTCCACACTGTTACCCATGTCTGAGTCCTTTTTCCTTGTTGCCGTCTAAACTGTAACCCCCACCCAGAGCTGTCAGCCTGCTGTCCATCTATGAGTCTGTCTCTGTTTTGCCTGTTAGTTCAGTTTTTTCATTAGATTCCACATATGAGTGAAACCATATGGTATTTGTCTTTCTCTGACTGGCTTATTTCACTCAGAGTAAAATAACTCTGGTACATATGCACAGTGGAATACTACTTGACCATAAAAAAGAAGAAGATTTTAACTTTTGTGACAGCATGAATGGATCTAGGAAATGATTGATAATATGTTATGTTGAAATCCAGAAAAGGCTAAGTGATTGCTAAGGCAGATGGGATTCTAAAGTATATTTTGGTGTCGGTCAGTATACCAATTGTTTTTGCTTTATCGATTTCTTATCTAGTCCTGAAAACTCACTAAGATAATAGTATTGTTCTATTCATTTTTTTCAAATTGGAAAATTGAGGCTTAGAAGAGATAGATTAATTTAAAATATTCTTTATCCTTGTTTGCCTTTTGCTTTAAGATCGTAGTAGAAAGAGTGTTTGCTTATTTCTGTTCAGCACAACTCTGAGAAGTACACGAAAAGTTTCACTTCCTGTCAAAGGCAGAAGCGAAGAGAGACAGAGTTGCCTCTGGGCTCACAGTAACTTAACTAAAAAGCTAGATTGGAATTTGCAGCCTGCCCTTTTTAAACCATATTTGAACATACCACCGTCAAAGGTCAAGATCTAAACCACATTTCAGTGGTAGAAAATAAAGTGAGGAGTGGGCCATGAGCTGAACCACCCTTGGAACAATGCATTGCATTAGACTATTTTCAATGAAATGCCAAAATGCACCAGTGAGTACAGGGAGAGACTGTAAACTGATAAAAAACGTCATGTGATGATACTTCTGAAAACCCTCTGCAAAGCTAAACTAAGGCAGAATAAATCTCGGATGCCATGGGGATAATTCCAACAGTTATTGGTCAGTGTTTACATCTTAAAGCTCATTATAAATGTCATTATTATCTCATTGGGTGGTAAGTCATTTCAACTCCAGGACCCCCACTTTCTCCCCTGAAATAATAAAAACTGCACCCATGTTCATCACTAAGTTTATTTTCAGATTGAAAAACTAAATATATCTAAGATTTTATAACTTGCTGTGATCTAAACCTATGAATTACATACATGTGGTTTTTGGTTATTAACCTGCCCATCAGACTTTAGAATTAAGTACTAAGCCAGCAAACACATGACTTAACAGAGTAAAAACTAGAGACAACACAAATAATACTGACTTTGAACATATCCTTTGGAGTAAATAACTCCATTTTTTACAAAATTGAATTCAAAATGTATTCCACAGCTTTGGCATTTTTCACGAACCCTCCAAAGGCAGAGTTATCAGGGTGTCGGATCTGGTGAAAAGCCTCTGGGAAGAGAAAGTTCAGTTGTGCATCTTCCTTCTGAGTACTGCTGAGAAGATCCACACCGGAGAGCGAGGGATCAAGTAATCAGGGGCAAATGGCTTCCCTTTTTGCCCTTTTAGGTGATTAAGGTATGTACGGTATGTGCCTCGTCCCTTTTTCTTGCATTACAAACATCATATGTCACAGGAAACCCTGCCTCCCCCAGATGCCAGAGACTTTGCCGGGCATCCTTGTACTTGGTACAGGGAGCCTGATCAATTAGTCCTTTTAAAGGGACTCCCCAGCCAGCCTCCCTCCGGAAAATAGGTGAGAAATTCTTATATTCCTCTCAATATGTTAATCAGACAACTGGTATCACAGTTCTCTAACTGTGTAATACCAGTCCCCCTTGGCAGATATATTTTATTTGGATAATGATGTGAAATTTAAGATCTACGTTTCAATTGTACAGAGCCATAGGCAGTTGTCAATTTCAGTGACAGACATAGACCTGGAGCTAAATTCCTGTGCACAAGCAAAAATTCCAACAAGCATAGCACAATTCTGGTCCCTTAATAGAAATACATGTTCTCCCATCGAGGGGCAGTATTTTTAAACAGTTCATCACATCTCTTGGTACCGGCAAATCATTAATGCTCTCGCATATTTCCTTTAACATGGGCACTGGTGACTTGAGCCATCAACCAGCTTGACAGGAAAGCAGATGGTTATAACCTGAGACCCTACTTCTCTAGGAAAACAGTGCTGAATATATATATACATGGTCCTTTCTTTATCTCTCTGCAGTTTTTCTAGCAATGTTGCTAGTTAATAAGTCCAAACTCCAAGGCGAAAAAGAAGAGCTCTCAAATGCTGAGTTTCTGAGACCTTACAATCTATGTACTGGGGAGAATTCCCACTGCTGATCTTGCTGTTGGCAATTACATTAAAGAAACAGCTAGCGAGTGAACTTCATGGCCTGGGGCATCAGTAATGTGATGAGCGGCCTTTCACCTCCAGGTCACTGGTTCAAATCCAACCGTGGCTAATGGCAGCTGAACAGCGTCTGGTATTCTAGGTAAAATTATTTGTTAGATTTGTGAAAACACACATCAGAACCTCAGGCAAATGTCCCAAAATAAACATCACAATTAATCCTAACCCACTGGTATTATGATTTAGCACTTAGTGAATTTTAACCAGCCAAGTAGAGAAGAAGGAGAGAAGGGGAAACAAGAAGTCTGCAAATTATGTGCTCCTCTTGCAAAACTGCTTTGTACTATGTCCTAAAGGTAAATAAACTGGGGCTTTGTCTAAGCAGAGAGTAAGGGAATTCCAGAGATAAGGCTCCACTTCCACGAAATGCAAAGCAAGGACATCAGCAAAAGTTGCTGGCTGAGTTGTGTTCCAGAGTGGGCAGGGAGAGGTGCTATCTCTCCACCAACTTGTTCACATGCGTCTAAGCACTAATCTGTGACCCAAAAAAGAAGACAAAGGATCAGGGGGTGGGGGGTAATACTCATCAGATTTCCTCCCTGGACCTTATGTTCTCACCTGTAATATGAAGGGGGGGATTTGGGGCGGGGGGAATCTCTGAAGCCCCAACTAGCTTTGTGACTCTGCAATTCTTATGCCTACAGCTCTGAGCTCTAGAATGTGAACAGCTCCTTACTCCCTGATTGAGCCAGTATTGGCACCTTCTCCGTGCCCAGCAAAGACACATTGAGATCTTCGATGTGGACCCACATGTAGGCTTGCAGGTCACCAGGGCAAAATCTCCCAGCTATGTGTCCTGCAGGGAACTCCCTCTTCCCAAGCCTCAGGTAAGTTTTTCACCGGCAGAAAGAGATAATATCTACCTCCAAGTGTGTGCCTGGTACATAGTATGTGCCCAATAAATGGTAGACACTTTAATAATTACTTTTTCACCACCCCACACCCTCACCCCAGAACCATTATAGGGTCGGTATTTCTTATTCACTCACTCTAGGGATCCTGAAATTTGAACTTTATTTTGAGTCTAGGTAATCAGAAAAAGTGAGCTGCACGGTGCCAGCTATTGGCTGTTACAGCCTGACTTCTGAATAAAGTAAAGGTGCTTACTCTGGTTAAACTGAGGGACTGCAAAGACTGATAGCAAAACAAACAAAGCACTTAGAATATTCTTGAGAAAACTTTTAGTTAGGACAAAGAAAGAAACTGAAGGTATGTACAAAACTGGGTTTTGTTTAGTAAGAGACACTGGGGGATAAATCCACTCTGGGAGGGTGATGAGAGATGGCTTCACAGCTCACGTTCAGTTCCTTTTCAGACTCAGCTTGTCTCTCTACCTCCACTTCACCCTCTCATGTTTCCCCTGATTACATATGAATTCTGTCCAGGAAAAGTCCAGCCACTGTTAAACTAACGAGAACAGTTTGTGCAACATCCATGTAACCTGGCAGCCAAGGAGAGTGGACTGGAATGCACATGCATGAACAATGACGACTTCACTGTGCTGGTCAGTGGGTGCAGTAGACGCTGTTGAGTGAGCATGTGTACTGTGTAGCATGCTGCATTCAAAATGACTGAGTGAGTAGGGTGAAAAATCCGCATCAAATTTTGCATTAAGTTTGAACATTGCTCCTCAAAAACTATTCAGGTAATCCAGAAGGCCACAGCTATGGGCAACTGGGGATTGGCAGCTTCATCACAAGAGTGTGCTTGCTCATACATTATGTCTTGTGCAGAGTTTTTTGATGAAACATCAAATCACCCAGGTGACTCAGCGTCCCTGCAGCTCAGATTTGGCACCTTGTGACGTTGGCTTTTCCCCAAACTAAGATTTCAGACCATTGATGGGATTTTGGAAAATATGACTGGGCAGCTGATGGCAATTGGGAGAACTGTGTGAGGTCCCAAGGTGCCTACTTGAAAGGGACCGAGGCTTCATTGTCCTATGTATGTTTCTTGTATCTTCTTCAGTAAATATCTCTATTTTTTATATTACATGGCTAGATATATTCTGAACAGACCTCATATTCCCAAATTGCTCATTGTTAACTATAATGGCTCATGAATTGACATTTCCTGAATAAAAGAGAAAATCTTATGGGAGATAAATAAAGTTCTTTTTGACTACTTAAATTATTTCATACTTACAGATCTGGAACAGGTTTTCTATACCTCAACACTATTGACTGTTTACGAGGATAAATTTTTGTTATAGGGACTGCTCTGTGCATCTTAGGATGTTCAACAGAATCTTTGGGTTCTACCCACCATATACAAATAGCATATTCCCTGTTGTGACAACCAAAATGTCCCCAGATATTGTCAATTGTCCCCTGGGGTGTCAATCCACCCAGTTGAGAACAACTGATCTAGAGGCCCCACCCTCGCCTTTTTAAGCCATCTGGAAAAATAATGCCAGTGGATGGTAAGTGGTCGCTATTTTCCCGGGGAGCAAAGGATTGTAATTTGTGTTGTGTTTACTCAACTTTCAAGTTATATGTAAGCGTTGTTTGTCTCTCTGCGCTCTAAGCCTTATCTAGAGCTGTGGATACATATATATATATATATGTTGGGCTATAGTGTTACCTTGGGATTTAGAAACAGGAACTGGAGGATTGGTGTTTGTTTTTATTTGACAGTTTCTGAGATTCTGTGTCTATTGATCTTTGATGTTTTCCAGATGGAACACACAACAACAACACACAGTTCAGCTGTTGATTAAAAAAATATATATATATTTTCAAGAAATATCAATTTCCAAGAAAAATCCAGAAAAGAACGTGGTAGAAATCCAACCACTAAGGAACACCACTGCAACAGGAAGTAGTTATTCAAGAGACAGAGCCCGACAGAGCTGGAGCCATGGAGGAGGAAATCGGAGACATAAAAGGACGCCAGCCTCAAACCAGAGCCGCGTGCCTTCAGAACTCTAAGTCGATAAATAGATTCAGTGTTCTCCTAAGATTGACTGGCACTTAAACTTTGCTATGAGTGAATATGTCAAGATAATAACAGAAAAGTACTGAAAATATGCAAAGAAAATTGTTACACAATAACCTCCGTAGCTCAAGAGGGAAAGAGAGATAAGTGGCCCAGCCACAGCATGTGAGCAATAGTAGGAAACCGGTTGAACTGGATGGGTCAGCTTCCTGGCACTCTGCATTTTCCAAGTGCAGGCACTGTTCTGACCATGTATATATAAGGACATAAATGTAACTGATGTCTTGCAAAGATCCTTAACGGCCAGGTAGCTTTGTAGGGTATCTTGGCAGCTTGCCCAAGCCTCTTCAAATGTGTGTTGTTACATGTCAGCTACAGAAATAGGTTACTGACAATTTCTTTTTTTCCGTTTGTGTACTATGCACTGAAAGAACATACTCACATTTGTCCTTACCATCTCTCATTTTCCTTAAGAACCAGACTCAGATGCGACTGAAGAATATTCCCATATTTGGGAATTCATACCTTTAGACTCTCCCACCTTGCCTATGCTTGGGGTCTGGGAAGAGCCAAGTGGAAATAGGGTGGTAGAAAGAAGTGATGGAAGAGGCAAGAAAGATGGGTAGAGTCAAATATTTTCTACCCATTTGTTGAAAGATCTTTGTAAGCTTCCTTCTCTTTTTCTCATGTGCCAGCAATTTACACCTTACAAGAGAATGAAGTATATTCATCATTTCAGAATCAATTAAAGGGCAACCCTCTGGTTCCACAGTAAGACTTTGCTTCTGGAGGAGCTTTTCTGGGTTTGAAACTAATTGATTAGTTATTCCTCTCCAATGTCTTTTCCTTGCTCCCTGTAATGAATCTAGAAATACCCATTTCCCAACTTCTTCCCCACTCCAAATACCACCAGTGGCAGTACATGCATTTTGCTGCTCACTAATACAGAATAGGACAAGCTTCTTTTCTGAACCAAGGCAGCCATGTTGAGCCTGCAAAGGATGGTGGGAGGTCTCTCGGTGCACAGAAAACAAGACTCTATTAGTATTTTCAGCCAAGTACAAGTTAGAGTCATGACCAGACTCATGTTCTTTAAAAATAAAAGGAATAAAAACATATACTGTAAACACCTCAAGAATTCACAAAATACTTTTCACCTCTAATAATCGTTTTAACAACTATTAAAGGAATTTGTGCTTGGGATTTAAATGAAACAAGATGTTCAGTCACAAACTTCCTTCCCACTGAAATGGGTAGAAATGAGCAATGTCCCCTTAGTTGACACAGCAGCTAGAGAATTTATGTGAGTGTTTTTTGAGTGAGCTGTAAACAGAGTAATAGCAATTATCTTGCAAAGTTACTTTGCAGATCAAATGTAATGGTTTATGAAAGCACTTTGAAAATAAGTGGCATTGAAGTGTAAGATGTTATTAACAACAGTGGTTATTTGTTTAAATAACAGCTCAGTGTCTGGCAGATCACGGGTGTGGCATGAAGGTAAGTTGGGTCCTATCCTGAAGCACGTGTTCTCCCCACTGGCACCTGCCAACCTGGCTCAAGAATGTGGTGGTATGTTCATTGCGTTCAGCATTTAAGGAGTCTTCACCACCAGGATCACCAGCAAATGCTTGAGGTTACTTGTGGCCCTGGGCTTGTTTTTGTCACATGAGCAAAGGACATCACCAAAGAGGATGTGTAATCACAAACTCTACCCTGAATTCACACCTTAGTTTTACCCTTTGCTTGCATGGTGACACTTTCCAGTGGACTTTTTTTTTTATAAACACCATCTCAGTCCCAAAAGGACCTAATGTTAGAGACAGATAATTAGTACATGGACAGGAATAGTTCCAGTGCACATATTAAAGGAACAAGTAAATAATTTTATTACAGACATGTCATGTGCTCAAAAAATCATGGAGGCTGGAGCAAGGCCAATGTGTAAGAAGGGGAGGAAGTGTATGGAAGTGGGAGATTGCTCTTGATTGAATTTCCCAGGGATTTTTCTTTGGAAACATTCTCAGAAACATTTTTTGACAGTAAGGAAAAACTCTGTATTTCTGACAATATCTTGTCTCCAAGAGAAAATTTGCAACTTTCAGAAGCAAAATGCACAACTTTCATGTTTTACTTGCTGGATACAAGAAAGTACTACTTTCTGATTGTACTACTTTGTTATTATTCTAGGCAAGAAGATACTTATAAGGAATAAATATCTAAACTACTTAATTAAATAACTAATATATTTGAGTTAATAATTATCTCAGGGATAATTATCAACATGATATAATTTCTTCCTTTTTATTAATAATTTCTATTTAAAAAGTTACTAAAATGATGAGTTTAGTATAGAGCCTTAAAAAGAGAGGAGACACGATTTTTACACGAAATCTATATTAGCTGACACTTGAGAGAATCTGCATTCTAAGGAGTTTTCTAAATATTCAATACTTTGGCAGACCAAAAATCTAAAGGAGAGGCTTTTTCAACTACCAATTATCTTATCTTCAATTATTTTATAAAATGTTGGTGCTTTTCTTAGTGGTTGGGGGCTGAGTGGAAAAGGTGAAGGGATTAAGCAAAGTACAGCAACACCAAAAAACTCTCACAGACACAGATATCAGTGTGGTGATGATGAGAGGAAAGGGAGGATGGGGGAAGGCAGAAGAGGGTGCAGGGGGGATAAATGGTGATGGAAGGAGACCTCACTTAGGGTGATGAATACAGTGTAATATACAGGTGATGTGTTATAGAATCATATACCTGAAACCTATATAATCTTGTTAGCCTATGTTATCCCAATAAATTCAATTTAAAAAAAGAAAAAAAAAGAAGAAAGCACTATACATATTTAAAAAGGTAACCCATATTGAATTACAGCTAATAAACACAAGGTCTACATAATAGTAAGGAGAACATCTGCTAATTTATAGGCAATTCATTAAAATGCTAAATATTAATACATTTCAGTTCTGCCTTCACTTAGTGCTGGTTGAATCATGAACCTCATCAAGGAACCATTAAAGGCTCAAGTTCAGCTCTGCACAAAAAGAACAGCACAGACCTGTTCCCTGCTCCCTGGGGGCTCAGAAACCAATTTATAAAATAATATTGTGGGCAAAAATTTACAGACAATAGGTAAAAAAAATGAAATCATCATCTTTACAGGCAATATTCTACCTTGTGTACTTCCCCTATATATAAATATGTTTAGAGAGAAGAAAGCACTACACTGTACATAGTAGGCCTTCAGTTAATGTTTCCTAATTATAATGAGAAATTATTCCTGATTTTTATGGGCCAAAGCCACATTCTCAAATAGACTCACTATTTTGGTCAAGACTCATACAAGAAATCTGCAAGTAGTCAAAAGCCAAAGACCGCATAGTCAGTCTTCCAGGCGCCCTTAAAATGTCTCCATGGACCACAGGAGGGCTGTACATGTGTGAGTGCTCCTCTTGCAGAAACGCAGAGAACACCGTCACTGTGCTAGAGAGAAAGGGAAATGACAACACGATTAAAAGCAGGGGGTGCCGAGATAAACTTTAGTTCTCTCCCGACAGCTGCCAGCCCCTCAAACCTAACAAATATCAGAAACTGACAGTACCTCCTTTGCTGTTTGTTCTTGGATGCAGAATTCTTCATTAACGTTGAGGGATTAAATATAGCACTTTAGCTAATTAATTATAGTTTGATCGTTTTGACACCTCCAAATGACTCAGCCACATACCTTGAAGCTTTGTCAACTCAATTGCATCTTTATTTTTGTTGCCTTTAACCAACAATGAAGACGAATGCCACTCTTTCTAGTTTTCAATCACCTCCACAGAAGTGCTCCCCTGGCAATGTGCAAGGACAGACCTAATTAATCCCTCATCTGCCCTCCGTGGTGTCTATACATCACACTGGCAGTTGGAACTGCTGCTTGTTTTAAGGCTATTGCTGGAATGAAAAGCTCATCTGTTTTTCAATAATTTTACCACAGGTGGTGATTTGTAATTAGAGAGAGCAGAATCCAAATTTTGGTGTGTGCCTACTTGTGTGTGTGCACAAGCACGCGCCTGCATGTGGTTTGTAAGGCACCATGGGCACGTGTTGTGGAATGGGGAAAGGGATGAAAAGAAGTAGCACAGCAGGAGAAAACCATAAGGTTTTGTACCAAGCTGAACAACATGACTTTAAAAGAACTGATATTTTTTGGTATTGATTTTTGTTTTCTCCTTTTTTAAGACTGATATGGTCACCTACTGGTCAGAGATTAAACACCTGGCGAAACAGGAAAAACCCTAAGATCCAGGAAACCTTAGGCCTCACTGATGTTCCCTGGAGGGGGCATAGGCTTATGGCGAGTGCATGGGGGCACATGAAGGAGAGTCAAGGTGAAAGTCTCCTCGTGGATGTTGGTCTGCCTTGGCCCTCTGGTCTCACGCTGCAAGGAGGAATTTGCATTCTCATCCTCCTCCTAGGTGGAACTTGCTGTAATTGGAAAGGCAGTTCAGGATGAGGAAGCAGTCCTGATAGCTTCAGAAAAGCAGCTGGGAGTGGAGATTTGCTTTTAGGTGGGTGGAAATGCCCTGCTAAAGCAACTTAATCCCAGGAATTTAGCAGTCACTGTATTGCCCTCCCCCAACACTTGTCTTGATTGCTTTTTGTGTTCTTCTTGGCCAATTCAGTTTCTACTCCATTCTTCAAGGCTCTGCTCTTCCATGAAATCTTGCCCAGCCATTTCAGCCTGCCATTCACACTCTGCAAAGCACATGGCTTCAGGTCTGAAAGATACACAGCCCAGAGCTTCCAAACATCAGTTAGAGCAAAAAATGTTGTGGCTGTCCAACTCGACTGCGAACCTCTAAAGGGCAAGGGTATTTTTTGAGGTTTCCTCATGTCCCAGGATTATGTGTAGAGCTAATATGTGGGTGTGTATCTCAAATTGAATTCATCTTCCTAAGTTCCAGTGTGAACTATAAAATGGAGATTGAGAGAGTGGGAAGAAGGAAGGTAGCATTTAACTGTGGCAGAAAGTCAGAAATAAAGTGCCTTGGAACAATTACTGTCTAAACTCTGACAGAATCTTCCAGGCTGCAAATATTATAAATTACTAGAAATAAATGATCAGATAGTCTTCTTCAGACAGTGTTTGCTTGTTTTTAAGAACTTCCCTAAGTGCAGTTTGCTTCAGGGACTGTGGGTCAAGGAAAACTTTGGTGTAGGTTCCTTCCGATCATAGGCTGCTACAGTGATGGGGCTGATGGTGAGAGAGGGTGGTGGGGTAGATGTAGGGAAATAGAACACTGACTCCACGATGGTTTCTCCCAACTACTGTTTGTTTGTACAGAAAGAGCCTATTTTACACTCCTTGGGGTCATGGAAGGATAATGGCACATCATACTGTAGAAATATGAGATGTGTCAAAGTTCAGTATGCTTTTTCATCAGGAGATTTCCCCATTGGAAGCAAACCCTTGCTTGTTCTCCAGGGCTTTCCCTCCACAAGAGCGGGTTTGCAGAACCATAGTAGTGCTGTCCATACCACACTTCCCGTTCTGCTGCATCTCTGTCCTCTCGCATGTGGTGACCTTGGGAAAGAGATAGTTAATCCAAACAATTGGAAGGCAGCTGGATCCTATAATACATTGTCCTCCCATTTAAATAGTTGTTTGTATTCTGATTAGACTAATATCCTCACATTCTTAATTTAACATATATGAAGAACATTATCTGCTATGTTCAATTAAAAAAAGAAAGTAAATACTATAAACACAAAGAATAGTTTAGATAATTTCTTTTTAAAGCTACATTTTTGGTTGGGTTTTATAGTTTAGACCTTGCATTTTTGTTTTTCCCCCCTCAACTACCTATCTCCCTTAGTTTTAACTCCTTACCCAAGTATTAATGCCTCTCCCTATTTTATGTGAAATCTTTCTTTTTTAGTCTGATTTCTCATTATTTCTGTACATGGGTTTTCCTCCACCATTAGGCTCCTCTTCTTGCATGCTACAGACAGGGGTGCACATTCTCCTTTCCGGGCCTGTACATACACCATTCCCTCCACAGGGAACACCCTCGCAGCTCTCTTGTCACTCAGAAATCACGCCTATTTAATCAGACTGTTCCATTTGACCACGATGCCTTCTTTTCTGACCTCAGTGCTCTTAGGCTCTTAGCATGCGTACCATACTGAAAGGCTCTATGCCCAGTACCAGGGCAATACCTCATGTTCTAGCACAAGATGCTTCTGTATTTTTACATTTATTGTTATTTTATTCTGATAGCATCATGTTATATATCAATGCTTTATTTGAAAATTAATTTATAAGCATGTCTCTTCTTTTGACTTTCACAGTATTTAGTACACAGCAGACAGTCAATAAATGTTCAATGATTTGCTTTGAAACAGCACATGGAGTGTTGTTCTTCCATTTCCTGAATCTGTACTTCAGTGACATAGGAGGAGAAATATAAGACAGTCAACATCTCTACAACAGGATCAGGAAGCGAAGTCATATGCCATAGAACCAAAGATGGTGGAAAGCATTGTGCTTCTGTACACTTAGATCTAGACTGGCTGGATGAAATTTTAGAGCTAATTTCCTCTAACTTCTTGATTCAGTAATTGAGAAAACTGAGACTCTGCAGTAAGCAATGTGATTTTATATCTTTTACATTGTACCTGGACAAATGTCTCATAATACTAGTATAATTTAATATACTTTGTATTTCTCAAAGTATTTCATATACATCAATTTCTACTCCTGCCATATATGGCATTTAAGAACTTTTTTGTTATCCCCCCTTTTTTCCAGGTCAGTAATCTTTCAGAAGTTTGTGTACTCACTCCACAGCAGAGTCAGGACTGAGACTTGCATCCTGGACTATCTCTCCCTGGGTAATCTCTTTCACCCATTTTCTCAAGGTCAAATACATGTTGCCAACCCGGAACTTGTCTCTAAGTTCCAAATTTACATATATATACACACATTTAGAAATAATCTTGTTGAATAGAGGCGTCATGGGAATGGGGAGGAATAAAGATTAAAAAAGAGTTTTCTAGGTAGAGGGAAGAATATACTTGAACACTTGAGGCGAGGGGTCACATGTGAACTCTAAAAAAGGAAATGAAGGCTGAAATACAGGGGCGGGAGGGAGAATGCGTGTGTGTGAGTAGAAAAGGGTCATCTTTTTCTTCACCTTTCTACTTGGAAGTCCGTCCCCCAATCACTCCAAACTCAGTACTATCTAAAGCCAAACTCATTGTATTTGGAGAAGAGGCCCAGCCCTGGTTCTCCTCCAATATTTCCTAGCATGATGAGGAATATCCCCTTTCACCATCACTCAAGCTGGAAATCTGGCACTCATCCTGGGCATCTCTCTCACCCACTGTATCAGTTCACCACCAAGGAGACCTGGTAATTCTATATCAAAACAGTTCTCCACTCCCCTCACATTCCCTACATAAACCACCTCCACTTGAGTCCATGCTGCTGCTGTCTCTTGTCTTCTTGCACCAGTCTCCCCCTGGTCTTGGTGGTTTTACTCTGCCCACGCACTTCAGTCTGTTCTTCCCCAGTCTATCCAGGGAAATCTTTCAAAAATATATAAATTTCACCAATCCATAAAAATTCTGCAACAACTTTCCATTGCTCTAAACATTAAGTCTATAAAAATCTTCAATGAATTTTAACATCTCTTAAACTTTCATGTGTATACTAACATCTCTTAAACTTTCATGTGTATACAAATCACCTGGAAATCTTTTAAAAATGTAACTTCTAATATGTATGTCAGGCTGGGCCTAAGATACTGCACTCATAATGAGCTCCTTGGTGATGTCAGTGCTGATGGTGTGCAGATGACACTGAGCAGCAAGGACCTATATTACCCTATTGCTCTGGTCCACCACTTTCAGGTGTTCCTGCTCTGCCAGTCTGCTGTCCACAGTAGCCTCCTTTTCATTCCTTGAAATTAGCATGCTCTGCCTCAACTCAAGCCATTAAATACAGTCACTCCTCTACACAGAGTTTTCCTTCTCTACCCTCCTTTTCCCACACCCCCAACTTCCACGTACCTGGTGCACTCATACTCACCTCTTAGGGCTTAACTTCAGACCCATTCCGACACCGACCTGAATTTTCTTTCACAGAACTTAACACAGTTTGTATTCACATTTTTAAGTCCTATTATTATTTGGTTAATATCTTTCTTTATTAGTCTGCAGATTCCATGAATATTAAACTTAAGGGTAAAAACCAAGAATTATGCTATCGGGGTTCAAGTATGCTTATGGATCCCTGTCCTGGCCCCTCAGAAAAAGATGCCAGGAAATGGCATTATTCCCTTACTGGCTAGAGTGAGAGGTGAGCCCCAGACACCTGGGTGCAGGCCAAAGATGGCAGATAGTGGAACTTTCGGCTGTAGCGGGCAAGAGAAAGGAAGCAGACCTGAGACACCAGAGGCCGAATGTGAGCTACGTGCCATTGGTCTGCTTTGTTTATCATTAAATCCACATCTTGCCCAGTGCTTGGCACATATAGGAGTTCAATAAGTATTCTTTGAGTGAATAAATAAATACATGTAAATAACCAAAATGCTTATTTCCTTATCTGATGGCCCTACTATTCCAGCACAATGTAAGTATAATGTGAGTCACGATACCACTACATATATAATTTAAACTTCTCTGGAAGGATTAAAAATGTAAAAAGAAACAGGTGAAGTTAATGTTAATATTTTATTTAACACAAAATATTATAATTTTAGTACATGATTAAATTTTACCTACTTTTTTCTTTTCAAACTAAGTCTTAGAAATACAGTGTGTATTTTTTGTCTACAGCATATTTCTGTTCAGATTAGCCACAGTTGCAAGAGCTCAGGATTCACATGTAGTTAGTGATTGCCCTATGAGACTGCATAGCTCTAAACTACTTGGCCTCAGTCTACATCTCTTGAATGAATATATGACCTGGCACATATGGTGAAATGAACATCTAGAAGAGGGTAGTGCCAACAGCGGCAGGCCAGTTACATCCCTGATTCCATGCCCCTTACAACAAAGTCACGTTTCTACCCACTGCTGTGTGCTGTGTGCAGCATATTCCTCTCAGTCGAAAGCCTACAGTGTGAACAACTCTCACTATTGAGAACGTAAAACAGAACTGGAAATAGAGTGTAAGTGCTTCCTTTTATTTCTGTACCAACATGCCTGAAGGGTAGAAACAGTTTTTAAAACATCTTGTTGTTGATTTGGAATCTTGAAGGAAGGTGATTGAAGGATTCCTGGTTTTACATCATTTGCATGCTCCTAATGAGCCACTGACAATTCTAGGTAACGCATGCAGCCCGTATATATTTACATGCATTAGCACAGGCTGGTGACACGGAACAGCTCCTTAATAAAACATTCAAGACGAATTCTCTGTGACTACTGGGAAAGCCATTCATAAACACGTGTGTAATTTTGAAATTAATCAAATGTATTCCTTGATCTTTGCTGCACAGTGTGAATAATATCACATAAGTTGTGTGCTAAACATTGTATATTTTTATTTGTAACTCAAGGGATCTTAATTCTACATACAAGCTTTTTAATGTGGGTTTTAGAGACACTCAGAAAATAGGCTGCTAATCAAATACAGCAGGTGTTTTTGTCAAGCCTGTAGAGATTCCTAAATGCCAACAATATAAGCTGATATCCTCTGGGCCCACCACTTAAATTCCAAGGGAAGGTCACTTTCATAGTTGTCCACTGGTGTGCTGATCAACATTTTCATCAACCACTAGAAAGAATCTGAGCAGCTTCCCCCAACATCACCTGTCCTCAATCTTTAGGCAATTCAAGGGAAGGGAGTGGAAGAGGAGAGAGGCCTCATACAGCATCAGAGCCCCACTGCAGTTCTGTTGTAAGCCTTCATTGAAGTCATCTGGCTATGGACTACTGAGGTTTAAAAGCCCACTTTTTCTTCTCACCCAATGGGATGGGCCCAGACTAGGACTCTGATTTTCTGTAATCTGCTTGCCAGCATTGTTCCTTTTTCTCACTTGCTCTTTCTCTTAGTTTCTCTACTGCCACTGTAGGGAGTCCCTTGCCATCTTTCGGGTGCCTCTGAGACGCCAATGTACATTGCTTGTTGGTCAAATGGGAGCAATACCCTCTTTAGTACTCAGGTCTTTCAGAAGAGACACCCACAATTAAAGTGGGTCCCTAGCAATCAGTCCTTTCCCTTTATTCCACTATATCAGGGGTGTCAAACTCATTATCACCGGGGGCCACATCAGCCTCATGGTTGTCTTCAAGGGGCTGAAATAATTTTAGAATTGTATAAATGTAACTACTCTTTAACTGTTAAGGAATTGAAATTATATTCAGCCTTTTGAAGGCAACTGCGAGGCCGATGTGGCCCCTGGTGATGATGAGTTTGATACCCCTGTACTGTATGACCTTAGCAGGGTCCACATTTCCTAGAGAAAGGGCTGGATAGGGGAGGCTCAGAAGTAGTCCCTTTTCTGTACATATCCTGAACCACTTATCTGTCCCTACTCTTTGGTTCTGCTACTAAATCTAACCATTTGCAGCCATGTGCTGCAAATAGAGAGTATTATTTTTTCTCTTAATTTCTCTATTACTTAACTGCACTCTGAATTGACTCAAGCTCTCCCTCCCCTCTTAGATGGGCTGGACTGTGAATGCATTTAAATTCCAGTGGTGGACAAGATTCAGGTATTTTCTCTTAGAGCTCATTGGCCTCTGGTTAGACATTTGTTCAGGTGTCTCTGAACAATGTGTGACAGGTAAGGAGTCTGGGTCTGCCCAGAGAACATGAAGGACTACCAGGAGGTGTCAGTCCTCTCCATGCTGAGAAACCCTCTTATAGCAGGTACATCAACTCAAAGTGCGTTGGGGCCTTGGAGTTAATAAAATTTAAATAATCAGCCTCATGGACTACAATGTGGTGATTGTGGGGGAATGGGCGGTACAAGGGTACTAAATGGTAATGGAAAAATACAATAAAGGTTAAATCAAAAATAAAAAAATCAGCCTCTACATTTCCAGTTTTCTATTTTTTTGTATAATTTAAATTTACATAATATACATCCCTTCATAAGAAGGAAATGTAACTCATGCATGTGTCATAGTAAGTGTAATTATTTAAGTCAATTTTTTGTGTACAGTGTGTCAGAATGTGCAGGTTCTAGGATGAATGACATCACAGGTTGTCTAGTTGAGAAAGGACTTTGCACATATTAGGAAAAAGGGAATTTTCATGTATCTGATCATTAAGCTAAGTAACAAGACATTGATCTATTCTGTGAATACTTAACTACTTCCTTAGCAGCTAATAAGTATTTGTGATGCACCTCCTCTTTGAATTCAGCCTTTTATTAGGTTAACGTCTTTGAGATGGTAAATACATTTGTATAGGGATCATGATATTCAAGGTATGTTTTCCCTGAAAATAAATGAGTAAAGAGTACTTATTATATATAGCATCACACATTTCCATTAACTTTCATTCATTTTGGAGAATCTTCCCCATATAGAAATTAGTAAGGAAAAATATGATAAAATTTCCAACTTTCTATTCCAAGTGCATTTTGATATATTCATATATCACCCCAGTGGCTGTTACTTTCCTAATAAATTTTCCAAGAATTAGGCAGAGAAATGGATAATCCACATGAATCGAAGACATTCTTTCAGGAGTAGGCATGTATTACTATGTCAGTGGAGATTCTACTGAATCAGCAGCTCAGACAATATTTAACTGAAAAAGTCAACTACAAATGTTTGTTCTCTACTATCTCAGATGTTATAACATGTTACTGTCCCTCTCACTGTGGTTGTCTGCTTTCTGTAAGCCTTGGTAGGTATCAACGCTTGCTTCACTGATAAACAGAGTATTGTTAAACTCTGGGACTGGATCTAAAAGATAATGTTATATTTGAATCATTCAGGAGGAGGAAATCTTGAGTGAATTATCTGCTATTACCTCTCTAAGCTGTTAGGATGGGTGATTTGGGGTGACATACTATAAGAGACAACACTGGCATCTTTCTTAAAGAGGGTTCCATGCCCTGACCAGTGTGGCTCAGTGGGTTGGGCATCATCCTGCAAAGTGAAAAGTTGCCGATTTGATTCCTGGTCAGGGTATATGCTTGGGTTCTGGGCCAGGTTCCCAACTGATGGCATGCAAGAGGCAACTGGTTGATGTTTCTCTTTCATATAGATGCTTCTAGCTCTTTCTTTCTCCCTCTCTTCCCCTCTCTCCAAAAATAAATAAATAAAATCTTTATAAAGTACTTTAAAAAAAAATAGGATTCTAGTCTTCCCCAAGTGATTTCATGCAAGATGAGATCATTTCCAAAGTTCAGGACACTAAACAGTAGCCTGATAATATGTCAGCATCCCTAAGTTCCACTTTATATCCCCTCCAAAAGGCATTGCTAAAATATAGGTGATTAAGTAGAAAAAGTATGCATGGTCATTGTTTACCTTCTTCTACCCCTCCCACTCTTCCTACCCCCAATGGAGGGCAAATAAGATGGAGGAAAGGATGCCAGTGTACATGCCTCTAGGCATGGCTTCTCCTCCAACCCTTGGACTCCTTCCCATGTTCTAGTTTTACTACTTCTCTGGGAAAGAAAACATCCAAGTGACTTTTGGAACATTTCTGCAAGACTGCCTTAATGATTCTCTATCAGACCTTGTGAGCTTTATGCCTTGAAGGGGATTTGTCAGAACCAAGAAAGGTTTATAAATCACCTCTGGGTGACTTGGCCAAAAGTCCACCAGTCTCTCATCCCCCCAAGTGATTTGCCATCTATTTTCAGTTCTAGTGTCTGATAGTGTGGTTGATAAGCTAAAATCCTAACAATTAACTGACCACGGTCTGAAGTAGCAGTGGACTGAAGCCAGTGTGTGCTGGGCCTGGTGACAGTCGCTATGTGACAGAGCTTGTCAGAAACACAGGCAGGGCCTCAGGTTGTAAGTAGTCCTGGCCCTTCTAGATGAATGAGAACTGACAGGAGTGATCTCTGTGACATGGAATGGAGTGATGACATGAAAGCAGTGACATGTGTGGGATTGAAACACCAGGCACAGATATGTCACTTGTAATGGTCAGAGCAATGACAAGGGACTCGAGCTAACTTTACTTGATTTCAGTTTAAAGATGTCCTTTGTACTAAGGACCAGTTGGGAGTTATGTACTGGGAAGACCACTCCCCCCCCAAACACCCCCACCCCAATTTAATCTCAGCTACAAAATAAACGGGCATTTTGTGCCATTAGAATAATGATCCTTAACCCTGGCTTCACATTAGAATCACCTGAGCACTCTTGGCCTGGCCTGGAGGTTCGGTTGTAATTGGCCTGGAGCAAGACACAGGCACTGTCGTGTCCTAAGAGCCCCGTGGGCGACTCTAATCTGTAGCAGTGGTTGAGAACCACTGCATTGGAGGATGGGAAATGAAGAATAAATGCCCAGGAAAATGGGTATAATTTTATCCATAATAACACCGTGAAGCTCAAACCCTTTTCTACTTTATTACCTTGTAATTTTATTTTTAGATGTTGACAAGGAAGCTCAGCAAGGCTAAAAGCATTCACTTGACTCATCCAACAAGTCACTTGGTTCTGGGACCACCTTTCCTCTAATGCCCTTTCTTTGAAGTAGAAGTTAATATTAATTTTGAACCCCAAACAAAACAGTGTTACCTTGCCCCTAGCCCAATTTGAACTTTGAGGGTCAAAGGAAAAGTGCACGAGAGCTCTCAATTCAATAACAGAAACATGCTACCTGCTTTCTGTGGAAGTGATGCACAAATGTGAGGGAAGGCAGGCACTGTCTGATTTTCACTTTAGCTGAGGGAGCAGTTTCCCCTATTTTTCGATACACATTCTAACTCAGAGGTGGGGAAGGATGGGGGTGAGGTGGGTCAAGATAATGACAAAGACCAGAGAGAGTTGATTCTGTCTTCTTCTACTGTCCTGGCTTCTTATTTGGGACTGAGTTCACATGTCAAACCCTATCTCCTTCAAAAGATCCAAAGAATGTCATTTCCTTACCAATCTATATAACTTTGCCAATCTATATCTTTTCCTAGGGTTATTCTCAAATATTATTTCTAATGTACACTGAAAAAAAATGTATACATAGGAAAATGGGTTAAAAATACAAATAAGTATGCAGATTAGGTAGATATGATAGATGACAGATAGATTAATAAATTGAAAGATGATAGATAGATAGATAGATAGATAGATAGATAGATAGATAGACAAAGTTTTTATTGCTTGGGGTGCCTCATGGAATTCCATAACTATCTTTGAGTAGCTCTGAATGTAGCAGAATAGAAATGAAAACTAACCCCTTTATCTTCCTTCAGTGTAGCCTTATAGGCTAGGGAGAGAAAATATGCATGCACAGGGTGGTAGTGGGCTAAAGGATTTCAAATTGCATCACTATAACTGACTCTTTAAGTAACTTTCCACCTTAAGTGACTTGCCCAGTAGTAACAGCTACTTGGAAGTGAAAGCAAAATTAGGTGTTAATATGATAGGAATTGAAAGCAAAAGTATAACTCAAAAATTATTTTTAATCAATCCTTTAAACATCAACACACTGTAATTTTTCATCAGTAATTTTTAATTAAAAAAAAGCAAATAGTGAAATAAGCTACTTGCACCAGGGAAAAATGGTTATTTTATTTCTTAGTTGTGAGGACCAACAGTTTGGATTGAGATATATAATTGACAATGAAATGTTATTCACCAAATATAAAAGTTTGTCTAAATATAAAAGTTCTCTTCTTAAAATATACCCAGGGCATAATGGCAATTACAAATATATATTTGATTCATTTTCATCTATACGTAAAAACAGAAAAACAGCTAATATCACACATTTTTTATCATATTAATTTTGTGGAAATATTTCCCTCAAGTACAGCATGGGTAGAATGAGCTAGGAAACCTTAGTCAATAACTCATCCCAAAGTAATTCAGCTAAAGAGCTAAGAAATGGTAAAGATTGATTAAACAAGACCCCAATTATTTCCCCTATACTTGCCCCAATGCCCCCAAAATTGTCTTGGAGAACTGGGCTGCACCATCAACCTAGGAGCTGATTGCACTGATTCAGGTGCTCATAGCTGCCTGCCCCCTACTTGAGTCTTCTGTTTTCAGCCCCATCAGGATCTATGTTCTGGTCCCTCTTTGAGAGACTTTGACGTCTAATCCATAGGGGCCAGGGGTAAAAGGTCTTGAGCACTCATATCCAGCTTCCTGAAATATGCATCCAGAAGTAAATGAGTCAGAGGCAAGAAGGGCAGTGGAAGCACTCGGAGACACCCAGCAAAGCGGACAGGCTATTGTTTAAATATCCTTGAAGAAGCACCTTCCCAGAGTTAGGCTAAAATCACTGAACATAGTCATAAAAACACATATTTTTAGGAAAACTGTGCCCTTTCCAGAATAAAGAAAAAATATTAAAGTATCATAGAGGGGGGAGTTAATTTTATTTGTTTATTTATTAATTTATTTTTCTAGCTTTATTGAGGTATAATTGACAAATAAAAGAAAACTAATTTTAAAGAAATTAACTTAAGTTAATCTCCAATTTCTTTTCCTGGCTGAAAAAGTTTATGATTTGAAAATATTCTACATTAATAGTGAACAAAGAGATGAAATTGATAATAAGTTATTCTGCCAAATTTTTTTTTTTTAAATAAAGCTCTCCAAAATTTTAAGGTGGCAAAAAGAGAGAGATTTAATATTGTTGGAAGTGGGGCAAGTGAGTAGGAATATTTTGGAAAACAATTTGGCTATATTTGTGAAGATGCTTAAAACTTTAGATTTAACTTATAGAAAATCTATCCTCAGGGTAGCAAGAGGGTTAAGACATAGATTTCAGTATGAAACGATTTAGCTCACCATTATTGGTTAAAGGAGTAAAAGTATATAACCAAAAATAAATAGATAGATGGACAAATTAACTATGGCACTCTTTCCCATAAGATTATTATAGAGGTATAGAGGTAAACTTATTATTAAGTTTCCAAGTAATATTTCACAAAATTATAAAAGCATCCACACAATATTAATAGTAATGCAGAATATAAATACATATGAGTATAGACATATATCATATTCCTAAATCTAAGAAAAATTACATGGAGTGTGTAAATTTTCTTGAGCTTAACATATTTCGTTTTTCAAACATAAAAACATGTTGGATGAAACTTAACTAATAACTCATGGTATTATAAAGTGTTGTTTCCCTGTGATGGAATCATAGGCCCTTGAAATTTTTTATACTGTGCTATATATTTAAATTTTTCTATCATAAGGTAGTAATATATTATCTGAAAAATAATTATATCTATTTTTAAGTAATAAAAATTATCTGAAAAATAATTATATCTATTTTTAAGTAATAAGAAAATTTTATCAGCTAAATCCGCTAGTTTCCTTGCCCTGAGAAGTGAGATAGCAAAACACTTTTTAAATAGAGCCATAAAATGTCAAATGATTACTACAGTAAATTTCTCTGGAAATTCAAAGGAAGAAGAGTTAGTTTCTTGGAAAAAATGGAATATCTAGTGAAACAGACCTGAAGTCAGATTCAGAAGGCCTTGAACATCAGATTAAGGAAGATAGACTTTATTCTGATGCAAATAGAAATTTTTGAAGGGATTTTTGTGGTCCTACCTAATGAATCTCCTGTGTTCTTTTCCATTAAAGCTGGTACTTGAAAATATATATGTGTCTATATATGTATTCATATTTGAGCATATGTACACTGATGTATTCAGCCCTGGGCAGGAAATAATGTGTCTATAAAGAAGAAACAGGAGGAATGATTAAGGTATTCGTTAATTAGGGTCCATTTACATGACTAGAGTCAGCTAAAATCATCCACTTATTCAAACAGAAATTTCCTCAATTTATTACAGTCATTATTACTAGGTAGTAAGAGATAGTTTGAATTTCACAAGTAGGGAAAATTGCATAGTCTGTTGCTTCTCTTGGAGGTCACGATTAGTCAATGTTTGAGTAAAAGAAATTGTGATTCTTAGGAAGTGAAGTGAACATTTATTGAGTACCGACTATGTGCAAGACAGCTGGGTAAATTCCATAGATATTCTCATTTAGTCCTCACAGCAACCCTTCAAGGTTGATATAGCCCACACTTCGGAATAAAGGATTCTGAGAAAGATGCTAAGAAAGCCATGCAGCTGGCCCATGTGAGACTAGATTTAAACTCAGAGCTGATTTTTTCTTACTATAAATCAATGGGTGGTAACTTATGACACTAGAGCACACCCATTAACTCATGAATTTTCTAATGTTATTATTAAATTATAATTTTTGAGATTATGTATATAGATATGCAACATGTACATGTGTTTATGTAGTTATAGTGTAGTTATAGCTATCATATACCTGTGTGTTTTTGTATACATATATTATAGTAGCAAACTTATCCATACTGATAGCAATATATTACATACTTGTTATGCTATGATTTTAAATATACATGTGTTATATATAGCTATATATAAATATACAGGGTCTGGCACAAATAACACCCTTTTTATTACAAAAGCTTTTATTACAAAATTATGAGCATATAATTCTATATCACACTCAAGCACACCATGTGATATTTTAGGTGAAATGTTCAAATTAAAACTATAAATTGTTACACCCAAATTATTACCCTACCAACAATACTCAAGCGGACATTACTTCTGCCATATCTTGTATATTAAATAATACATAAATATAAATTATACTTAAATGTATATGGATATATGTTTATACATAAAATATAAGAAAACTGCTGGGCTACTGGAGAACCTATGTAGTAGTTGAGGAAACATTACTCCCCAGTGCCAAATGAATTCTGACTCTACTTTTTGGGTTGCAGCCTCAAAGAAGACAGCTGGTGCTTGTCTTAAGTTCTGAAACTGTGCCTTCCTAACAATGATTTAGAAATCCCTAGATGGAAACATGGAGGTCCCTCCTTTTCCCTTTCTCCCATTCCTGCACCCCAACACCCACCTCACCAACCTACACCCTGAGCAAGTCCACAGTTGGAGGAGGGGTGGCAGATTCCTTCAGCCCTGACGCTAATTCTATTCTATATACTCAAAAGATCAGCTCTAAATCTGGTCCCTGCAGTGAAAGGACAATTCCCTAACAGTGAAATTTGTTCAGCTTTTTATTTAAGAAAATGATGTACCATTATCATCAGTGAACCAACTGAACAATCAGCCCTACAAAAAATAAAGGGGCAAGCTGGAGAGAAAAGAGCCCTTGGTGGGAGTTTGGGGTTCTGCACAAAGGCTGCGGAGGCCGAGCTGTCACTCCTTTTCTCTGTCCCAGTACCCCATGCATGGCACCAGCTCTAGCGTGAAGGGAGATTTAAAAGCAACTAAGTACATATAAACATTTCTCATTCATTATCTGGGGTTTCTGCTACTGGGTGACATATCATTAGTTCTAGTGTAAGGCAAGCTTTAAAAACGTAATTACTTAATCATGCAGTTAGCTTCCCATCAATCCTAGCAGCGTTTGTTCTTAACTAGCTTTTAAGAACAAAATTAGGAGTAATTTGTAAACAAAAGTAATTGAAGAAAGGCAGATATTGCCAAGGTGTTGACAGCATTAGCAGACATTATTGTTTCCCTTAATACCACCACAGCACTGCAGTTAGCAATAGGTAGCTGGTAAAAGGCAACACAAGAGAATTTGTAGGTTGCAAGCTGAGGAAGTATAACACTAGGCAAAGTCGACCTTCCCCAGGCCCTATAGGTATCCAACTGCAACAGGTAGGTGGACCTTCTACTCCAAAGTTAATTTGCATTATAGTTCGATAACTTGGAGGTTTATGGTGTGGTTTAACATTTAGAGCATGACATGAAAATAATTTCATCATATTCTTCATTCCCTCTTATTAGATATTGAGTCCAATAACTTTCCCATGAAAGTGCTGTCCTATTCACAAGAGCCACAGGGGCACAGTTTCTATCTGGTAAGACCCTCTCAGGAAAGTCATAGTAGTGACAAAAACGAGGGGGGCCAGTACTTTCTCCAAAGGGGCTCTGCCTGTGTTTCCTTCTGGCTGCTGGATACTGGTCCAGTGACCTTATAGTGAACCTTCCTGCTGGGCAAGACAGTGTGCTAAACACTTGAGAAACAGTGGTGAGCAAAAACTGGACCCGGATTTCAACAAGCTCTTTATTTAGTGTGAGAAAAAATGGAAACAAAACGTTGTCAGAAACACATTTGTAGCAACATAGATGGATCTTGAAAGTACCATGCTAAATGAAATAAGTCAGATGAAAAAGGACGGGAACTGTATGGTTTCACTCACATGTGGGATATAAAACTGAAAGCAAGAAACGAACAAAACAAACAAACAATAAACAAATGGATAGATACAGACAACAGAAAGGTGGTTTTCAAAGGGTTGGGGGAGGATGAAGAGGGGAAAGGGGGACAAAAATGTGTTGACTGAAGGAGACTTAAGCTTCAGGTGGTGAGCACACAGTAGGGTCTACAGATGTTGTGTTTTAAGTTGTACAGCTAAAATTTATGCAATGCCATTAACCAATGTTATCTCAAAAAAATTAATAAAAAAGTGAAAAAAAAAAAAGACTTAAACCATGTTTGTAATAACCGAATAGTTAGCTTCTGACTCTGCCCATTGGTATAGGAGAGTCTATAGCGCCTCCAACAGCAATCACGAAAAAGTGTAAGTCTCAAGAGTACAAACAGGTATATCAGGCCCTGAAGTGGGAATACTACTATCTTTATTTTATAGATGAAGTAACTGAATCTGAAATGAATCAAATAACTTACCAAAAAACATGCATATAATAAAAAGCACAGATGGGATTCAAATCCAGGTATTTATGTTTGTTGCTGGTGTTACTATGATAGTGAGTCTGGCTATCTTTCCAGGATCACCTGGGATTCAACAGAACTCCCGAACCTGGAATCTGAGCTCCAGCTTCAACTCTGCTTCTGAAACCTTCTACTATATGAATTTAAGCTGTAAAACTTCTCTGAGCTTCCGTTTTACCATCAGTAAAAATTAGTATCTTGTTACATTTTCCTCAGTCTGTGGTTGTAATGAACTCATGGAGTAATGAAAGTAAAAATTCTCTGTAAAGCTTAAGTTCAGAAGTAAAGTATTAGTACTGTAAGATTCCATTTATATGAAGCCCAGGAACAGCCAAAGTGGCCTGTGACAATAGAAATTAAAATATAGTGGTCCTTAAAGTGTGAAAAATTGGGTGGAAAAGGCACAGGGAACTTTCTAGGCTAATGAAAACGTTCTATCAATTGTTAATACTCATTAAGTTGAACACTAAAAAATGTGCACTGTTTTGTGTGCAAATGACAACTCAAATTTCCATTGAGAAATAAGATATGATTATTTCTATTAAAGTTTTTTTGAAAGTTAAATATACTTTTCACATCAATTGTTAACATCTCAGATGTGAGCTAAAGTCTAATGTCCAAAATGGACAGTCCAAGGGAGTTCCCTCATATACCATTAGAAATCTCTAGAGAGACACATATCATTATACCACTAATGTAATTCAAAATAGATTTCACTTCTTCTTTATATCCTTAAAAACCAAAGCATTAAGAATCATCATGACCTTCCAGGTTGCTGACTCTAACACAAGAAAAAGATGAAATTTACTGCTCTCTATAATTAACAATGTGGAAAAAATTTTCAAAACTTAAATGTACTAACCAGAGAATGCTAACAATATTACATGTGGTTTGGAAATAAATATAAGAGAGAACTTTTGATCTACTGGCATACAGGACAACAGAAATTGTTACTAAAGCAAGTGAGGTATCTGCTCATATCATTTTGTGATGGGTAAATGTTACCTTATTTCAATTTTTTTCATCACTAGGGCAACTTTTAATTTCTATAGGGTTTTACGATTCTAACACAAAAAAGAATAAATACATATTTTTGAGTGCTCAGAAACACTGGGTCATATATATATACACACACTCACACACACACACACACACACACACACACATATATATATGCAAACATATATGGGGTCTGTCCAGAAAAAGTCCAGCCATTGTTAATATAATGAGAATGGTTTGTGCGATATCTATGTAACTTGGAAGCCTAGGAGAGTGCACTGGAATGCACACTAGTGAACAATGACAACTTTACTGTAGTACTCAGTGGGGGTGGTAGACACCATTGAATGAGCATGTGTACTGTGTGGCTGCCGCATTCAAAATGACTGAGTGAGTAGATAAATAAATCTGCATCAAATTTTATGTTAAGCTTGAACATTCCTCCATGGAAACTATTGGAATGATTCAGAAAGCTTTTGGGAATGACTCAATGAGTGCAGTGCAAATGAGTGTGGTATAAATGCTTTAAAGATGGTTGAGAATCTGTTGAAAGTGACCCACATTCTGGAAGGCCTGCAACAAGCAGAACACCTGAGAATGTTGAACATGTATGGGATGCAATCAACAAAGATCGGTGACTGACAGCGTGAGAACTAGAAGTTGATCTGGGAATTCCAAAACTACTGTGTCTGAGATTTTGACATAGGATCTTGGCATAAAATGTGTCATGGCAAAATTCATTTGGTGGCTTATGCTAACAGAGCAGAAGGAACATTGTGTTGTAGTTGCTAATAACTTGATTCAGTCTGCTGCCAATAAACCAGATTTCCTCAAGAAAGTCATAACTGAAGATGAATTGTGGGTTTATGACTATGATCCAGAAACAAAGGCCCAGTCATCCCAATGGAAGTTGCCTGGTTCTCCACACCTGAAGACATGACAAAGTCACAGCAAGATCAAGACCATGTTAACTGTATGTTTTGATTGGAAAGGTGTTGTCCACCATGAGTATGCCCTTACATACCACATAATTTATAAGGAGTACTACCTCAGTATTCTTCATTGGTTGAGAAATACATTATGACAAAAATGGTTATAGTTATGGACTACTGGTAGATGGCAGCTTCATCACAACAATGTGCCCCGCTCATGCACCATGGTCTCCTAGAGTTCTTTGGTGAAACATTAAGTCACCCAGGGGACTGAGCCCCCCTACAACCTAGATTTGGCACCCTGTGACTTCTAGCTTTTCCTAAAACTGAAATAACCTTTGAAAGGAAAGAGATCTCAGACCATTGGTGAGATTCAGGAAAATATAATGAGGCAGCTGATGGAGATTCCAAGAAGGATTTTAGTGTTTTGAACAATAGAAGAGACTTTGGAAGAACTATGAGGTACAAAGGTGCTTACTTTGAAAAAGGCTGAGGTGTCATTGTCCTATGTAGAATGTTTCTTGTATCTTGTATCTTCTTCAATAAGTGTCTCTATTTTTCATATTACATGGCTGAATACTTTATGGACAGGCCTCATGTATACATACATACATATATACACAATAGTATGGTATTGAGGCTTAAAAAAGAAATACTGATATTTGCAACGACAGGTTAAACCTGGAAGGTGTTGTGTTAAGTGAAAGAAGCCAAATGTAGAAAGACAAACAATAGGTACTGACAAAGTTGTAGAGAAAAGGGAACCGTAGTACACTGTTGGTTGGAATGCAGACTGGTGTTGTCACTGTGGAAAACAGTACGAAATTTCCTCAAAAAACTAAAGATGGAAATGCCTTTTGATCCAGCAATCCCATTGTTGGAACTATACCCTCAGAATCCTGAATCATCAATTCAAAAGAACCTATGCACTCCAATGTTCATAGCAGCATTATTTACAATAGCCAAGTGCTTAGAAACAGCCAAAATGTCCATCAGTAAATGAGTGGATCGAAAAAACTGTGGTACACTTAATAATGGAATATGATGCTGCAGAAAGAAAGAAGGAACTCTTAACCTTTGCGACAGCATGGATGGAACTGGAGAGCATTATGCTGAGTGAAATAAGCCAGGTGGTAAAAACAAATACCCTATGATCTCACCTATAAGTGGAACCTAATCAACAAAACAAACAAATGAGCAAAATAGAAACAGAGACTTGAAAAGAAAAATCAAACTGATCGTGACCAGAAGGGAGGGGGGTAATGAGGGGAAAGAAGAGAAAGGAGCAAGCAAACGAACACTAATAGAGGACTCATGGGCATGGACAGTGAGGGGGATGAGGTAGAGGTGAGCAATGGGGAAAAGGGTAGGACAACTATAACTGCATAACAATACATTTAGAAAATAAAGACAAAAAATTTAAAAAAAGACAAATTCTGCATGACCTTATTTACATGTAAAATTTTAAATAGACTTATAGAAGCAAAGTGTAGAATTGTGGTAACCAGGGGCTGGGGAAAAGGGAAAGTGGGAAGCTGCTGGTCAAGTGATACAAACTTTCAGTTATAGAAAATAATTAAGTTGTGAGAATCTAATGTATGATAATGTGACTATTGTTAATAATACTTTCTTGTGTCCTTAACATTTGGTAAGGTAGATCTTAAGTGTTCTCGCAGAGCACACGCTTGCACAAATGATAACTACCTGAGGAGATTATTCACAATGTATATCAAATCAAATTGTAGACCTTAAATATATAAAATTTTAATTGTCAAATATCCCTCAATTAGCACAAAAATGAGACTCTAATTCAGATATGAACAAAATATATATTGGGTCAAGGCTTCACAGTCCAAAGCAAGTCAATCAACAAGTTTCCATAGAGCATCTACTATGAGTTCAGAACAATAGCTAAAAGGATTGAGATAATTATACAGGTAATTATACAGATAATTATCTAGACCCCAAAGTGACTTTTATTGGTTTACATAGATCATTTGGGTAGAAGGAAGCTTTTCCCTTTTGATTATCTGTAAAACTAAATCACTGTGTTACAAGACTGGTTTAGTTCTTTAAAAGATTAAATAAAAATTACTTATAATAAGTGTAAACAGTTCAGTTGGGAAATTCTTTTGACAGACCTTCAGAACTTGAAAAAATACCTCAGCTTAGGTTTTTTTCTTCTTTTAAAATATATTTTATTGCTTATACTATTACAGTTGTCCCAATTTTTCCCCTTTGTCCCCCTCCACCAGGACCTCCTTTCCCTCCAGCAATCCCCTCCCTCAGTTCATGTCCATGGGTCATGAACATAGGTTCTTTGGCTACTCCATTCCCTGTACTGCTCTTAACATCCCCCATCTATTTTGTTTCTACTAATTTGTACTTCTTATACTTGCACCTTTTCCTCCTTTATCTCCCTTCCCCCTCCCAGCTGCCTAGTGTTTTGTTCTATTCTTGTTCTGTATTTGGGTTCTATTTTGTTGTCTCCTCAGTTTGGCAGGCTCCATGTGTTTGTTTCTGAGTATTAGGTAGAGTTGCTTTGACTCCCTGTCTTAGTAGCATTGTCTATAATAGAAAAGGCACCTGTAAATTATGTGGAGTAGAGCCTTAGGTAATCATCAGGGTGAGGAACCCATTTCACAGTTTTGTGGCTCTGTGTGGGGGAGGATTCAGAGAGGGGACAATGCCACTGCCTGGCCTCTGGAGATTGGCCGGGAGGGAGCTTCTCCTGGCAGTTGCCCTGTTGCCTGTTTCCTCATTTCTCCCCTACTTTCCATATGCCACTTGTGCTCTTCCAGCTGTTGTCCTGGTGCTGAATGCCAGAGGGGGTTGGTCTGCATGAGTCCTAAGTCCACAGTGGGTCCTTTAAGAGGAATCTTTTGAGAATCCCCCAGTTTTTTCTGCCACCCCAACCCCCACTGGTTTTATAGACAGAAGTTATAGGAACTTATCTTCCTGGCACTGGAACCCTGGGTGGTCTGGCCTGGGGTTAGGATTGCTTGCTCCCAAGGTATCCCTCCTAATTTTTATCCACTACACATGAGTGTTGGACCACCTATTCTGCTGCCTCTCCACATCTCTCTGCATCTTGGTCTCTCCCACCCATCTGGATGAATGTTGCTTCTTTAAATCCTTGGCTGTTGGACTTCCATACAGCTTGATTTTCTACTGAATCTGGGTTATATTTGTTTTGTAGCTTAGTTGTAATTTTTGCTGTAGTTGAGTGCGGAGGCAAAGCGTGTTTATCTATGCCTGTTCCTGACCAGAAGTCCCATCAGCTTAGGTTTTAGTGTCAGTCAGCTAGGGGAGACTTGACAAACTTTCCAGTCATGAAGACTGCTCAACACTTCCAGTAAGAATCACAGTATATTGCCTTTTTCCTTAAGAAAATAAAGAATTAAGTTGATCTGCAGTGGCAAAAATAAGACTATCCATACCTGTGGACCAAGTTTAGTGTTGAAGGGGCCAAACATTTATGGATAAACTGCCTCCATATATTATGACAGACTCAGGGAAAATCTTGGTCAAAAACAAAAATCTTTCTCTAGATGCCATAGGAAATACCTCCACCATTGTTATCATCTTCATCATCATTACTATCATCAGACATTTTAAAAAGTACCTTTATATAAAGCTCTTTCTAAGATGTTTAATGTCATCTCTCTCTTGTCTCTACAAAATGCAACACAAGTCATATAATTGGAAAGGGTGACCCACAGAATTAATGCCGGGGTCTTGGCTACAATCACTTAGCTTTCTTCCTTGACAGGCAGCTTTTGATTCTGATGAGCCCAGTGTCTAGAGGGAGCAGATGCTCTGAGGGAGAGAAGATAGACGTGGTGGAAATGTTGTCCTGCCATGGAACCTACTGCAGGGCCTGCCTCCCACTTCTTTTTTCCCATGGCTTTGCTCAGGGTCTTCACCTCTACTTCAGAATCAGAACCCAAGGGGTGAAATACAAATGCTGGAAGCTTCTAGGTAGTTTGCTGCTCCCCAGTAAGGGAAAGAACCCTGGCTTGAAGGTCAGGAAGACCAGGTCTTAATTCTAAACTTTCTCCTGGTTATTTAATCAAAGTAATGATAATAGGTGCTTTATATTTATTATTTTATTAATCCTTGACTCATGCCTAAAAATGCTTTCCAATGAAGTTGAAATTGCTAGTTTATTACATCAAATGTAATATTTGTCACCTCTTTGGCAAGAATTGCCTCCTCCCAGTCACTTTCCTATTTTTTCCCCTTCATATCATATGACCCTCCCTCTCTAAAATTATTTTTAAATGTGTTTATATGTGTGTTTGTCTACCTTCTTCATAAAATGAAAGCTTGGGAGAACAGAGGTCTGGTCTGGCTGGTAGTTTCTGGAAGATTGTTATTGTTTAACAAGGATAATTCAATAAATAAATGGAAGGATAGCCTTGTATGGAAGAAGGAACTATTATTACTCTCATTTTACAGGTGAAGAGAGTAGGATTAAGAGAAGGCAAAGCCCTGGGCAGAGGAGCTCAGCTGGTTGGGCATCGTGCCACAAATAAAAGGTCACTGGTTTAATTCCTTGTCAGGGCACATGCCTGAGTTGCTTGCCAGGTCCTCAGTTCAGGTGCATGAGAGAAGCAACCAAAGGATGTTTCTCTCTCACATCAAAGTTTCTCTGCCTTTCTTTCTCCTTACCTTCCTCCCTCTCTGAAAGGAATAAATAAAATCTGAAGGAGAGAAGGAGGGTGGAAGGGAGGGAGAGAGGGAGTAAGAGAAGAAAGATAGAACATTTGCCCAAGGCAGTCCCCTAGCAAGTAAGAGTACAGCTATGAGTCCTCCTCCAGCTGTCTGCCTCACAGCCCACCTCCTTAGTACCTATGCTTCAGTTGTCCATGTCTCTGTTTTATCATGTGAAAAAATGTGTATATTATTTGCATGTTGGGGTTATTGTATGGACAAAGATACTGTACATAGAACTCCTGACATGTGCTAGTCATTCAATAGATGGTATGTATAATCTCTCTGGGGGGTCTCATGAACAGAGTATAACGCTGTGTCTTTCATAAGGATGTCAGCCACACCCTACCTCCAAACCAGCATAGCCATGTCTTTGTGTAGGTTAAGCCTAACTTACTTGGAATGAAATAGGAAGGAAAAGAATTGAACTTTTATTATCTACCATGTATCAGACATACATTAGCATACTTAATTTTAAAAATAGCTCTATGAAGTATTCACATTTAATAGTTAAGGAAATTTAAGTTCAGAGAAGTAAAGTGACAAGAACATAGACACACAGCACATAAAATAAGTAGGTGTCCGGGGTCTAGGCAGGTCATACAGTATTTTAATTATTTGCCTGCATGTCCCCCTCACCAGACGTCATGCTCTTTGACAACAGGGATCAAGTGTTCAAGTCATCTGTGCATGCCCAGAATCTATCATTTCATTGCACTGGGATATACGCCTGCACAGACCTGAATACATCTTCAGTAAATTTTGGTCAAATGCATGAAAAAAAGAATGAGATTTAATGCTCTTTCTAATATATTCTATAACCCAATTGAGCTCCAAAACCAACTCTCAGCCTCGTGAATACGGAAAACAATGCAAAACACCAGGAAACACATGGAAAGAGCTGCATCAAGATTAAGGATGGATGAGCATCTTGTGTTTCTGTGCAGGGAACACAGTGTTCAGAAAATAAAAGGACTTGTTTCATAGGTTTATTCTCAAAATGTAAAAGCGAACAATTAGTACTAAATCTTCTGGGGTCTTAGCACATTTAGGAGACTTGCTTAAAATCAATCAATAAATTAATCTACTAATATTTATTGTGCTAGCCAGGAGATGTGGAGAATATTAATGATTTATATTTGGGTGGAGTGTATATAAATGACTATGGAGTATAATCTACTTCCCCTTTAATTCTCAATATAGATCTGTGAGCTGGGTCTTATGCTCCCATTTTTGTTACAGAAAAGGAAACTGAGTTTTGAAAGCTATTTAGATTTCACTGAGTTGCACAGTTGGGTAGTGTTGTGACCTGGGTTTGAACTCATGTTTCAGATCCAAGCTTATGTTCAGATATTATCACAGCTGAGAAAAGTGTCTTAAAATACAGGCTCTGAATCCTGAGAGTCTATGACCTATTTGTGATGAGACCACAGTGCTTTGGAAACGGGGACTAAACACTAAAGAATAATGAATGAAATAGAAGGGGAGACAGACTGAAGGCAGCAGACATTGAGAGATGAGTACATTTTCCAAGAAAGCATATGCTTAGGCTGTGCTACTTGACAGAACTTGGGAAATGGAAGAACGATGAATCCAAAATCTCATTTTTGTGTGTGTCTTAGATAGTTACCAGTGTAGAGAATAATTCTAAAGAAAGCAAACATTTGTATGATGCTTTGCTGTTACAAGATACTGTAAATTCCTTTAGTCAAGGATGAAAGCTGGTTCAGACAAATGGCAAATTTAGATTTGAATGCATTGAGTTTAATGAGATGTTACAACATCTAAGTGAAAATAATCAGGGGGCCTTGACTTTGGGTGAGAAGCCAGAACCTCACCCTACAATGCTGTAACCCTTAAAGGGAGAAACCATTTTAAAAATGCTTCTTGTTTTCTCATTGCCATTTTTATCTTGGGCTCTATTAATTTGTCTGGCATATATTGGGGCTAAATAAGTATGTGTAAATTGTTTGAATGAATAAGTGATTGATTTAATAATTATATCTGTCTTACCTGCAATAACAATTAATACAAGAAAGGTGGCTAAAGTCAAGAGCGATTCATCCAAATAGCAAATAAAAAATATTATACAATTTACTGTGGTTTTTTTCTCTTCTCAATCTATTTTCATGGGAAACTGTATTTTCAGGCAAACTATTTGCTCTTCAAGTCAGACCTTCTGATCTTTTACAGGAAGATGGCTAAGGCCAAAATAGATCAAATGCGGTTCCCTCTTGTGTAATGTTTCTGTTTGTTGTTTTTGTGTTTGTTTTCAGAAAATATCTGCAATTCCCTTCTGCCCATCCGAAGACTCCCAAATGCCTGCAACTTGCAGACCCTCCTGATCTCAGATGATGGCTCTTGTTTAAAAACTGTACAAGTGAATGGAATCTGGTATTTAATGAAATGCACTGAAATTGCTACACAGTGCCACAGATTCTTCCTACACTGCTGAACGTGTCATGAGGCAACATTTTATAGGCGTTGTAAAATCTTTTTACCACACACAGCTGCATTATCCAAAATTACTCAAATCTGCAGGGCATCTGAAACTCACTCTGAAACAGTAATGGGCTTTGCTGCTTAAAAAGTGATTATGACTAATGCAGAAAAACAGTTATCACTAGACTTAATTGCCAAGGCTTAAGATATACATATATTCATTCTCACTGAAATTTGAGCAATTACTAGGGTAAAAACAAGTGATTTTTACAACTTACAGAATCATGAAAGAGACCTAGGAAAAAAGAATACTTTATTAGCATTATTTTTATAAGTCCTAAAGTTTTACTGGTTTTAATATACCCTTGAGGTGAATTGGAGAAGTTCTGAAAAATATTGATGAATGAATCTGCCCTATAGTCATGGCCCTACACCAAGAGGAGATAACATAAGGTCTGGGAAAGAGACAGGAATGAGTCCAATAGACTTGATTTCCAGTCATGGTTCTGCCCAGGGCAATTCATTTACCCCTGGTCCTTACTTTCCTCTTCCATACAAAGAAATCTTTGGGCTAAGCATTACTGGGGCCATTTCCTACACTAATATTCTACGATTTCATCTTAGATGATCTAAAGTAGAAAAAGTTTGCTGTCCACTTTTGGCCTTTTTTGGAGAGAAAACACAAGAAAAGGCTTAGTGAAACAGGTGATACTGTGCTCTGCTTTGAAGGGTTCGGGTGTAAAAGAAGGTGATTTGGGGCTATTAGATAGAACAGTCTAATAGAAACAGTGTGGTGGGAAAGTACAGAAATGGCTCAAGAAATGATTGGAAAGGTACACTACCTAATATTAGAGAAATTTAAAGTTAATAGTAGCTTTGACTTTGTTAGGAGGTCCAGCAAGGAGTGTCTAACTGCTCAGGAGAGTCCACATTCTCCTTTCCTATCTGCACTCGCACTTGTCTCCGGGCTCTAACAACGGAGTGCAGAGTGGAGGTGATGCACGCCACTCCGGCCCCCTCCACAGACATCTTTCCCAGCACCCCCATCCTGTTCTTTTTTCTTGGATGACCAAATGAAGATGACTCTGACTGGAAGCGCCAGGTGATGAAAGAAAGCCCAATCAGCTTGGACTTTTAAATAAATGCATTGAGCAGAGCAACCCTGCTAACCCCAAACCACTGAGCACTTTTAGATGAGCAAGAAATCCATTCAAAGTTTCAATGTTACTTATTTGTCATTGACTATTCATAATCTAAAGAGTAATTGCTGTGGTGTGGTGGTGACTGAGGGCAGAGTCCATTTTATTGTGAGATGAGAAAAATGGTTTATAATAAAATCGAATGGGAATAGACTAGATTTTCAAGAATTTCAACAGTATAAGGACAAGGATTAAAGAGGTAGGAGAGTTAATGAAGGGAGATATACAAGCAAGTTGAGCTTGTTGAGAAGTTAATGGCTGTGAGTTCAGACGACCTGAATTTGTTTCCTGGACCTGGCTTAATTATATATGTGACCTTGTACAGTATTGCTTGACACACATTTTGCCATTTAATCCTTATAATGACTCTATTAGATGGATACTTTTATTAACTTCATTTTAGAGATGAGGAACCTATGTCTTAGAGAAGTCAAGCATACTGTCCAAAGTATTTTATAGTAAATAAAATACCATAGCTGCAATTTAAACCCAGGTCTATCTGATCCAAAAGCATAGAGTACGTGCTTGGATAGGATTGAAATTGGTCAGTTACTGAGGCAACTAACAAGATAATTTCAAGAGTCAGTACATGCTGAGAGCTTAGCGATCCAATTGTTCTACAGTTGAGCTGGTCAGTGCTATCTGGGAACATTGGCAGAAAGGAGAGAGAGTCAGAAACCTCTGAGCTCAAAGCACCATTGGCACTTTGATCACTGGGCCCATCACCACCCCACACCACATGGGGTGAAACTAATGTCCCTTACTACAAAGAAATCTAGAAATAGCTGTAGGACACTAAAAGAACAGATCATCCCTAACTCACATCTCTGTCTCTAGAAGTCAACTGCAAATAAATTACTATTCCTTTTTATTGCATTTTACTAATTTCTAGCTTAATGTAGAAATAAAAAGTCTCTATGCAGTCCCTAAAGGCTATAACTGGATAGTCTTAATGGGCTCTGGTTGGACAATTCAATTAGGTCTTTTTTGTGGCTTCTGCTACTCTTGTAATCCTTGTCAAGGTCAAAGGCATGTGATCTCATTAAAAGACTTATCCAATCACGTGTTAATTGAACATCTACTGTGGAATAGGCAGTTTTCTAGGAAAGTAAAATACGAGGAAAACTAAGACATGGCTTTTGTGTTCAAGGAATTCCTAATCTAGTGCGGAAGGCATACAAGTAAAAGACAATTTAGCTATGGTGTAAAGGTTGAAAGCATGGAGCTTAGAGACAGGATATTTCAAGTTTGAATCCCAACTCCCAGTTACTAGCTGTGTGAATGAGCACGAGTTCTGTCATTTCTCAATGCCTCTTCTGCCCATTTAAAGTTCTTTTGACTGTAAAATGGGAAACTGCCTCGCAGGGTTGTTAAGTGATTAAATATTAAAACAATTAAACAAGTTAATAAACTTAAGATTAGCCAGTGTTAGGTTTTTATGACAGTCTGATGAGCATGTGAAAATAGAGAAGTTAAATACATCGGACTAGTTGGCTTAGTCACTGTAGGCCTTCCACTGGAAGTGATAACTGAGTTGAGCATTGAAGACTGAGTAGGCATTAATTAATTAGCATTAATTATTAATTCAAAGTTGTGAAGGTCTTCTAGGCAGGAGATGGCATGCACGTGGAAACTGTGAAAGAACCTATTACAGTATTAGGAAAACTCCAAGAAGTTCCATCAGATGGAGACTCATGGATCTGAGGCAGATGCCATAGACAGGGCTGGTAAGAAAGGCAAGGGTCTCCTCATGAAAAACCCATAAGTCAAGATCACGGTTTAGACTCCTTCCTGGAGGCAGGTAGAGCCACTGATGATGGCCTTTATATAGGTCAATGAAAAACTGTATGTCAGTGAATTGATGTTGGATTAACAGCCCTGGGAGTTGACTGAGGCAGAGGTGTTTAATGAAGACACAAATGTACATTGACTCCCAAGGACTTGCTTTATATGCCCTGACAGTTTGTGCAGACATTAAAATCCAGAACCGTTCACACCACGCCTTAGGAGAGTGACAGTTTTTGTGTCCTGTTAGAGCCTCAAAGTCTACCCTTTCTCCCAGCCTCGTGTAATCGGAGAACAGAAATTAGTTCCTGTCTCTGTCTGCCCTGTTGGTATCATGAGGGCCAAGCACTGAATTCAGTTCAATAGATTTAAAAAGAAATAAAGGGCCAGGCTTTTTTTCCTGATGATATCATATTCTAAGATGAGAGAAAAAAAAACAAAAAAGTACATGAAAGTGCATGTACACATAGAAAAGTGCATGAAAACTGGTTCTTAAGGAAGCAGGCTCCATACCTATAGCAGTGTCTCTTCACAGCACAGTTTGTAGGCACCAACATCAGAATAATCTGGAACACTTGTTAGAAATGCAGCTGGCTGAACTCTCTCCAAGCCCTGATGAATCAGAATCTGCATTTCTAACCAGCAGTTCAGCCAACTTGCAACACACTAAAGATGAACTTATTACACCATTCCTCATTTTAAATATTCAAGTATGGCTCACGTGCACCTGTAATCAGAGAAATACACTTACTGTATCTATGTAACTCTATTATGTTCCCTTAACTTTGGGGAGGAATGATTCTTATCTTTTCAGGAAACTCTCAAAGGTCACACAAACCTCTTAATTTTGTGGACCAAGCTTAACCACCACAGATAAGAGAACTAAATCATTGGTTTGAGAGATAAGAAAGTTCAGTATTTTCCTCAGGAAGTGTGATGTTTGACAAAGGGCCCTGCTTCTTCTGAAATAGCGTCCATTGAGGGACAGCCTATTGGCTTTTCACCAGTCAGTACCATTGTCTACAAATTCCAGGTACCATGCAGTAAACCCATGAATTATAATGAAGAATAAGATCTGATCTCCTCACTGGGGAGGCCATACTCTTCTTTTCTTTTCTCTTATTTTTTCTTTTCTTTTCTCTTTTCTTTCTTTTCCTTTCCTTTCCTTTTCTTTTTTTCTTCTCTTTTTCCCCTCCCCCTTCCTCCCTCCCTCCTTCCCTCCTTCCCTCCCTCCCTCCCTTCTTTCCTTCCTTCCTTCCTTCCTTCCTTCCTCCCTCCCTCCCTCCCTCCCTCCCTCCCTCCCTCCCTTTTGTTAGAGAAAGGAGGTAACATAAGGAAAAGATATGTAAATAATAGATGAACCCAGTACTAGAGATATGCTACCAGCACCCTGGGAGGTCAGTAGAGGACCTCAACATATCAGGGAAGTTGTCACAGAGGAAGTTATGTAGCATTCTGAGCAGATGCTGACAGAGGGGAGGGATGCTCCTCCCTAAGGTTTGAATGCAGGCAGACCAACTCACAAGAGTCAAGGCCTGAGGGAAACACTAGTCCCTGAATTTCCTACAAGGAATTCCACCACCCAGCCTTCTTCGTACAACTTAGATGGTCTGACCAAAATGGTCTTAACTGATTTCAGACTCACACCATTTATATATGAATAAAATATTATTCATTCTAACATCAAAAATGAAAATTTACCCAAATAATTTCCTGTGAAATCAATTAACATCCTCATTTACTTTGTTTTGATAAAGAAAAAGACTTCATTTTCTTCACAAAAAGACATTTCAAGACATCCTGAATAAATTACTAAAAAAATAATAAAACATTATGTTGTAATTAGGTTAGCTCTATTTTCTTACTTCTCCCTCTGGCCACCTCCTTCCAAAATAGATCATTTTGTAAAAAGTAGCAGTTATTCAAACAGAATATGTTGGTATATCTTGCAGCCAAATGAGATGGATCAACATGGCACAACAGTAGAAGCCAACCTCAAACTGATAAATTTGTCCAGTAAAAAAATATATCTTGAGCAGCTTTGTTGATCATTTTAAATGTTAATGGCAAGGTGCTTCTTTACTATTGAGATATTTATGACTAATGGTTTGATGCTGTTTAAATTTACAACATTCATTAATTTCAGTTGTTTTTCATCATTAGGAAAAATAATTCAAAGAAACTTCAATATTTCCCAAGAACAACATATAAAACAACATCAGAGATTTACCAAGCACAGAAGGCCCCTTCCACAGACTCGGTTGTGCCAAAACCAAACCCTAGAAAGACTTCCTCTGGGTAATTTCTGGGTTCCATCCAGATTTCCAAAGGCTTAAAATAAAAAGAACTCTTCAAATTCCTCAATTTAACTTGGTATCAGGATATGATTAGTTCTATTGTGGTTATGATTAGTAATATATAAAGGCTACATTTATGCCCCATGTAGAGGAGGTCATATGACCAAAGTGATTTTTCCCCTTGAGTCTGTGGGTGACTCAAGACTCATAATGTTCACATTTTATAACAGGAAATAGAAAGTTAATTGACAGCTATTTAGAGCCTTTTTACAAAACTCAGACAATGAAGAGTTATTTGGTATAACATTTGAAAGATCATAGAAAACAGTTTATTAGGACTGACTTCCATGTTGGTTGCTGAGCCAGCAGACTGCTGGCGCTAACTGTTTACTCAGACTGTCATTGCAGCTCCAAGTCAAAACATGTTCCATAGTTCAAGACTGGTCTCAGCCTCTTACCGCCCAGGATTGATGGGCATGAAGTTTCCACAGTGTTTCCGCCCTAGTTTTCCCCCTTTCTCTAAAAAGATCCTAATGTCATGTGAAGTCAGGGGTTTTATTTCAATTTTGTTCTGTTCTGCATAATCTTGCCTTTGTCTGTGTTTGTGGATATGGAAAGAGCTATATTCATAGCCATGATTATTTATTAACTCATTGACTTGTTCACTCAGGATAAGATTAAAGAATTACAATTTGTGTTATCAGACAGTTGAATAGTAAGTGATGTACTAATATTAAGTGTACACTATTGTCAAAATTAATATGTGCATAGCAAATGAGATAACCAAATTTGGGCCATCTTAGTATGTTAGGAGAAAGAGCTCTCACATTGTGATGATGAATCAATCAATAAATTGTTCTATGTTTCATAATTATGAATATCCAATTAACTCAGGTGTAACATACCTATCTACAGAATCACAGTGAGCTAAGAAAGCAGTCACTAACTTCCTGTTGATAAGATGAACCTAATTTGCTTGATTAATAACACTAATAAAATACTTAAATGAAGATGCCTAAAACTGCAAAAAGAAAGAGAGGGCAAACATCGACAGAGCCATAGAAGAAAATACTTGCTCTGACACTCTTCATGGTTGATATGACAGAGCTTAGCTCTGGAACATGCAGACCTGTACAGCTGACTTACCCTTGACTTCAAGCCAAGTATATGTCAGGAAACTGCACCTGCTTCTTTTTTGGGAAGGAAGGCAAGAAGGACGGAAGGAAGGAAGGAAGGAAGGAAGGAAGGAAGGAAGGAAGGAAGGAAGAAGGAAGGAAGGAAGTTCCCATCAGCTGAGAACTCAGCCACAGCTGTCAAATGAGGTGCACTACACATGACCCCTCCATGTAGCTTAGGTTTCACATGTGGTGGCTGAGATTTTAGAGGGAGTATTCTAAAAAGAAGCATTCCAGAAGATCTACATGATAACTAAGAAATCTAATGACCTAGCATCTGAAGTCCCTGATCATCACTTTCACCGCACTGCATTGGTCAACCAAATCACTAAGTCCAGCCTAAATTCAAGGGAAGAGAAAATAGGGCTCTATCTTATGCAAGGCAATTGCATGGATGTATAGAGAGGAAAAGAACTGATGGTAATCATTTTGGGGGAATCTTCCAGGAATATTGTTTCTGTCTTGAACATGCTAAACACAGTCTGTAGACCCTTCATGATGGCGTGATTGTTGTGCACATCGATGTGGGCACAAACACTGATGGCAAATGGAACATACAAATGCCAGCATGTTGCTCTTCCACCTAAAAACAACCAACACTTCCACTATACTGAGAATAAAAGTCACATTTTTTAACATATTCTTCAAAAGCCCCATGTGGCTGGCTCCATTGCAACTTCTCTACCTCATTTCCTTCCACTCTTTTCCTTGCTCACTTTGCTCTAGCCTTTGTTGTCCAACCATCTAAGCTCATTTCCACATTACAGCCTTGACCATTTCTGCGGTTTATTCCTGGAAAACTTTGCCCTCAGATCTTGTACATACTGTTCCTTTACTTCATTCAAATTTCTATGCAAACAGCTCTTCAGAGAGGATACCCTTCAACCATCCTCTTTAATTGGTCACCCACGATGCTCCACTCACTCACCATCACGCCATTGCTCTCTGAAACTACCTGGTTAGTTGTAGGCATCAGTCTCTACCATGACTAGAAGCCCCATTGGGGCAGGGGCCTTGCCTATCTTGCTCACTTTCATAACCAGAATATCCAACAGTGTTTGACACATAGTGATATTCTGTACCTATTTACTTACTTACTTACTTGTTTATTGTTATTCTCTTACAGTTGTCCCAATTTTTCCCCTTTGCCCTCCTCTGCCCATCCCTGTTTGTTTACATAGATGATTGAAAGGGGACCATGCTCAAGTTTTTTTTTTAACTTGTTGTATTTATAAATGACCTAAACAACCTTATAAATTATGTGAGCCTTAAGCATAATTCTTTCAACTTTCTATTTCATTTATGACTATCCATCAGCCATATAATTTAGAAAGAAGAGAATCAAGTTCCCTAACTTACCTTTAAAACTCCAGTCTACCAACTATGCAGACCTCTATTGCTGGCACACTTGGAGGGGCCTCTCGTAGCCCGCAGCATTCTTTGTTTGTTATGCTACATGGAAAAAAATGATACAAAATAAAGCAAAATATTTTTCTTCCTTTATTTTTTTCCAATCCAAGATGGTCTTTAGAAAACAAAGGATGGAGGGATTAAAGAGAAGAGATAGAAAAGGTAGCATTCACTATCTTACAAACTTATTTTTTCTATTCATTTTTTTGGATCCCATATTCTAATCTCTGTTCATCACTTGATGTCTGTTGCCTTAAAATCTACATGAGAATTTCACTGGACCATTTAAACTTCTGTTAGAAACCTATATTCTCTCCCTACTTTATGCCTTTTTGGAATGTTGTTTCCTCCCTTATAGATTCAGCAAAGTATCCCTGAACACTTATTTTGTGTATCTGCTCATTTGAAAAAGCTTACTCTGACCACCAGCCCCACTCCCCATTGTCCATCATTTTCTGGATTACGTCTTATGTTTTTAACTAATGTATAGTGAGCTAAGTGCTGTCTCCTCATCCAGCTATAAGTCCTTTCATGTCATGGGTGTCATCTTATTAATTTCTGTACTCCCATTGCCAAGTCCAAGAACATAATACACACAAAGTACTTATTGAATTAGATAAAATTAAATCACAGCAAAATGAAAGGAAGAAGATAGGAGGGAATTGGGACAGTGGTAGATAATGTCAAAAAGCTAAGAACACATTAGCCTCTTCCTTTCATACACACGAATTTTATTCGGTTAGGCTCGATTATACATGCTTTTCTAGAAATGTCATCATTCTCTGATATGTTAGGAAAAGAAATTGAAACTAAAATTATTTAGAGGGCAAGAATGAATTTAGGCAATTTTTAGACTCCTTTTATGACACAATCATCACTCCTCCTCTTGTTCATCTGCATTTTTCTTGATCAGTCTGGTGGGTACAGGTGCAGAAAGTGGCACCAGGTGCACTGTATAGAATTCCGTGCTATATCTGACAAAAGAGAGGTTCTATGCATGCATTTTTTATAATTGTGACTTCTTTCTTTTTCATTATCTGTTTTGATGCAGCTACATTTAAGAAATTACACCTTTTGTGTGTGCTTTTGGGTGTGTATTATAGGCATATAGAAATTGGATGTGGTAGTCATCTCCAATAATTGAGTTTACTGGCAAAAAAAAAAAGGTTTAACTTTAAAGAAAATGTATACACTACATTTGAGAAATGAAGTGTATATATAAATACTTTTAAAAATTGATAGCAGGGTGTTTTTCCACTTTTTCTAAAGAAAATGGGAACAGAAGCAATCTGCTAACAAGCTAGTGAAGTTTCACTTCGTTCACTGCACACAGAGAGAAATTTCAAACTGCACTGAAGGAACCTTCAGTTCAGCACAGCCATTCATCACCTTGTTAATAGCCCTATTACGAGGCCCCTTTGAAACACCCCTGTAATTGAAACGTTCCAGGTGGGAAACACAACAAAATAACAGATTTAGCTTTGGCACAATGTTTGTAATGCTTGTGAGGATTACCACATATTTTACAATGTGGATTGATCAATAATTGTAGAATAAGTTTTTCTGTAAAGTCTGAAAGATTTGGGTCAGTTGGTAGTTGGGTTGATGGATGAAATAAGTTAACAAAAGGATAACACTAATTAACAGTAGAAGTTATGACTTTGTAGGGACTTAGAAAATCAAGGATTGTGCTCTCTGGTTCAAGATTTCCTATAAAGTAGAAGTGGGTGATTAAGAAACACATCCATTTCTCTGCATGTATGTGTCTTCATTGAAAGGATGAGGCTAGTATTAGGTTGCTTAAATGCCACAGTGTTATGTTTTAGTATGTACTACAGAAGTATCAGACAGAATATGGCACTAGTCCTTTCACTTTCAGAAAGAGCACACATACCTTCTCTCCCCTCCAAATGCCCACCACTCTTACCAGCATGTGCCTATTAGAGGCCAAGACAAATGTACCATATTAAACTGCTTCTCAGCTATACAGCTTACTCTGTAATCTAATGCCAACTCCCATAAAACTCAAGCTGTAGCAATAACCTCACACAATAGGTCATTCACGCAGCTTTGTCCCTTACAGTTTATGGGAACAGTACATACCCAGGCTTGGTGTAGACCATCAAACTACTCTCTTTGACTAATGAGGACTCTTGCCCATCATTTATGAAAGTCAGTCCTTAGGTCAGCCAAACAAAAAGAGCTTATAATAGATTTCTTCATATTTATTTTTCCCCATACTTTGATACTCATGAGAACCATTTTTTAATAAACATTTCATCTGTGCCTCCATTTTTAATTTATTACATTTTGCCTCATATTTTAACTATTCACATAACTTCTTCATATCTCCCCTATTAGACTGAAACATTCCCAAGGGAAGGTGTTTGTCTAATTTGGATTTTTATGTATCAAACAAGTGAAAGGATACAATACACAGTAGAGTTATTTCATACTCATTTAATCAACATACTAATAATGGACAGATAATTTTGAGAGACTGTATGGCATAGATTGAACTTTGGACGAAGGAAACCAATGTATAATCAGCTCAGGACTGAAGTTATGTTGAAAAGATTTACTAGCTCTGTAGAAACATGACTTTGGAATTTCAGGTCTCTTTCAGATACCTTATTTTTAAAATGATAAAATGGAGACCACAGAGGCAAAGTTGCCTTTCTAAATGGTGTAGCAGCAGACAGTTATCATTAAGGCTCCAATCAAAAACTCAGTACTCAAGACCATAAGAAGGGCTGTACTGGGGAAGAGTCTAATGAAGAAGATCTGGTGGGAAGAAGTGAAATTACTCACCCATTTCAGGAGACACCAAGCTTCCAACCTGGAGCCCTCATATGCCCAGAGGTTCTATGGCTGTCGCACTCAATGGCATGGATGAAGAGTGAGATGAAAGTATTGCAGTGGAGGAGCAGGACTGACCCTAACGAGTCTGAGCCTCCCAACACCTACATTGGCATGAGTCAGCAAAGGAAACTTCAGTGACCCCTCTGAACACCAGCATGTCTCCATAACTTGCTTCTGCAGAAGCATCAACAGCTGTCGGGAGCTCTCCCTGGTGCTGCCACAGCACAGACCCAACCCCCTAATTCAGCATATTTTGCTGATCCAGCTCTAGGGTTTTTGTAATCCTAGTTGCTGAGAAACAGAATAAAACAAACTTCTTTTTAAAACTGTTTTATAATAAAAAAAAATTCAAACAAGTTAAAAGTAAGGAGAATAGTTGATGAAATCTCTTGTTCCCATCTTCCAATGAAGCACCTTTCTCAATGTGCCTGATGGTGCCTCCCCAGTCCACCTTAGCATTTGGCCATGTGTGATCAATCGCCCAGTTTCAGCTCAGCCTAGTCCATAATTTAGTCTGATCCAGATATCTCCCTGATTTTACCATGACCTTACCAAGACATATTCCCACTTGAATCCCAGACCAACAGGCCACAGCCCTCTCGAGTCTGCCCAGTCATTTACTTTTTTCTCTCTTGTTTCTCAAACTTTTATTTATCACCTGATAGATACTAAGATGCTATGCTGAATATTAGAGATATAATAATTGATAACCCTCAGTTGCTGTCCTGATATAGATAATGTAGGATCCAACTGAGGTGTGCTCTAAGTACTACAGGGTGTTGGAAGACAGAATGAGTGTCTCTTTCACCAGGGCTAAGATGAAAAAATAGTACCAAAGTTTGGACTAAAACCTAAATCCCAAGGCGTTGCTTTTATATGACATCAGTTATCTACTGGGAAGCACATAATAACTTTTAATTAGGTACCTGTTATTTATTAGCCTAACATGCAACAGAGCCAGTATTTTGAATAAAATAATTACTACTCTATTCAAGTAGCACAGCATAGGAATGTATGACTCCTTCCAAAGGAGGTCAGGTGATCTGTCTTGACTAAAATGGAATCAGGGAGAAGTGCTGGGGAATGAGATCTTCACATAACTTCTAAGCAGAGAGAGTGCTATTCCAGGGGGAAACCACAAGATGTGTGATTGAGAGACATGAGTTCTAGCATTGCCTTTACCTGTAATTAGCAAGTGACTACTTTCTTTCTAAAATTCAGGTTTTTCTATTGTAAAACAAGAGTTGGGTTTAATTATATGTCAGATTTCCAATATGTTGTATGACTATGATTTTCTCTGTCCTGATCTTAAGGCAGAGTAAAAGGCTGCCATCACTTAAGGGCTAGGATTATCTGTGTGTTGAAATCACTCCACTGGACTCCAGTTTCTGAGAGCTAACACTAAGCCATATTAGAGGATTTTCTCTGAAGTACTGCCTTGTAATTCCTCATAACTACATCATGCATATGACTCCAGATGCTCTCTCATGCATTATGTTCTTCCTCGTCCCAGCCACCTGAAATAGGTATTAGTGTTCCCATATTTTTAGAAGAGAAAACTGAGGCTATGATACCACTTAATATCATTTGAAAGGCAACTGTCTTTTTTCAGTGCATCTCAAGGGTCTATGTGTAAACTACTTTCTGAAATAGATGCCATCCAACAACTCTTTCTTCCTTGTCTTTTTCTTCTGTTAACTATTTGTTAGATCTGATATTAGAATAGGGTTGGTCAGCAGAATGGATAAGTACAGATGCCTCCCACACTGTGACAAAATGCATGTTTGAATAGTTGTGTACAAATAGTTCTTTTAATCAATTTTTAATATGCTGAAGGCCATTTCAGTAGGAAAAAAATTATATATAGTGAATAATTACACCTCATGGCAGCCGCCACCCCCAATGGTTTGTTCTGGAAGCTTAAGATTTCTTCTGTAATGTGCACTGAAGTAGAAGCATAGCTGCACTCTAATGGGGCCCACATGGGCTTCCCAGGGAGAGCATCCTTTCCTGGGTGACATCTTGCTGAATCTGGGGGTACAAAGCCTGAGGCCACTGGCTCTGTGTAATGCTTCCTCCCTTTTCTCATGCCTGTTTGGAGGGCCTGTATTTCTTGGCAGCTGTGCTGTTCTTACATCATTTTAAGTAAATTAAAATTATTAGTGTAGTTTTAATAGCCAGTGCTCCCTGAGGCCAAGTAACAAACGGTGCAATTTAAAGAAAATTGGATAAATAAAATAAGGAGGAGACGAATGAAACAATAGTTCAGAAAAGGAATGAGAAAAAATTAGTCTATTAGCAGGGCCATCTACATTAAAAATTATAACAATAATAGTGAATTACTTCAAACAGGAGCCATCACACAGGACCAGACTGGTTGTGGCTGATAATGCTTTGACTTCAAAGACACCAGGAGGACCTCCATGCTCACCCCATCCTCACCAGCCTTGCTGGTATTCGAGAGCAGGTGATTGATTCATTTATCTTCCTAGCTCTTGCCTTAGGAAGTACAATATATTATGCCTTATTTAGCTTATACCTGTGTGGACAGGATATTTTTATTTGTAAATATACCACCTCCATTTCACTTGTAAATAAGGTAGTTGTACCAAACTGTTTGTACAGTCTCTCCAGTGTCCATCACGTCATAATCTCTGCTTCTGGAAAGGGGTCACCAGAGACATGAAAGATGAGATGTGAAAAGAGAAGAAAACCAGACCGGGGCAATGCATGTGTGTAGGTTTAAGCATATTTCAGTAGTGGGGAGAATAGTTAGGTCCTGGGATAAGGGGTTCTCACAAATGCCACCAGAAGTACTTGCTGGCTGTTAGAACTTGGGTGAGTTCTTAGCTTCTGTGAACACCAGGCTCTTCATCTGAAAACTAGTGTTAAAAGAAGTATTTCTTTTAGAGAGATCTCAGAATGATTTAATGATATCACATATGTACAATATTTAACACAGGGTTTGAAGTGCTTTAAATGCACAAGAAAAGTTAGTCATTATTACCAGTATAGTTTTTTACTCAACTATGGGAGAATTTGGAGGATTAAAGAAAAACGTACAGAAGGGTGAGTCTAGCAATCCTAGAGTCCACACCAGTTACTCCGTGTTTTGGCTAAGATCTAGGTTAACTTAGCACTCTGAGACACATAAATAGTGAACAGCCAACATTTAGTGAGAATTTTCTCTGCACTGAGCACTGCTTTATATACTTCCTATGAATTTCCTCAAAATGACTATGTTAGATGCTATTATTGCATAACCATTTCACAGTTAAGAAAAACCAAGGCATGGAGCATTTAAATATCTTGCCCAAGATAACAGACTTGCACAGGTAACCGAGGGTAAACCCAAGAATTAAACTCCCAATGCAGTCTGGCTGTGGGTGCCTTGCCTGCTGCCACTGTGCCACATTGTGACTACTGGTGGCTGAAGTTCAACGGCTGGCAGAGGTAGTGCCATGGCCTATGCCAGCTGTCCCATGTAGTCCTGCATTTGTGCAGCATGTGGACCCCAGTGTGGAGCTGCAGCCTGGAGAAGAGGCATTTTTTTTCTTAATCCACTGGCCCATGGTCTTTAGATTCTCACAAGAGCCCAGCCGGGGCCAGGGCAGGCCCTCGGTTCAAGCTAGCCCTTCTTCCTCCTCTTGCAGACTTTCAGCCTGTGGAGCCAAGTTCAGCTCCTCCTCTATAGCTAGTGTTCTGTTATCCAGGAGGGTGTGCCCAGGAAAAGACTAATCATCTGAAAGTGTTAGCCATGGGAACAGATGCCCTGGTGTCACTTGATCAAAGAAGACAGAGCAGTTAATGTACCGGAGCATTCTCTGTGCGGAAATGAGTCACACCACAGAGCCAGGCTGCTGCGGCATCATTTGGAAACTGTAGCAAAACTCAAGGGCCACTCTTGAGTGGAGGAGAGCTCGGCAGATGGCCAGGAAAAGGTGGGAGGGTGCCAGACTCCTAATGAAAGAGTGGTTTCACAGTCAGGCCTCTTGCTATAACTGTCTCTTCTGCTTACTCTTTTGAAAGCTAATTTTCCTATTGTGAATAATCCCATCAAATGAAGACCATTGTCTCCCCTTTCACACAAGAGGCCCATTCAGAGTCTTTAGCAGTAATGAAAGGGAAAATCACACACAATCAAAAAGATGAGGGGTGTGGTGTGTTCCATCTTGAGGGAAACAGGAGTAAAGGAGGGAGAGGAGGAGCTGGGTTGAGTGAGGAAAAGTTCAGTGTGTCCAACTTGCCCAGCCAGTTGGAAAGTCTCTTCTGAAATCTCCCTGTAGCTAATGCTGGTTCATGGGGAAGGGCGGGAGGCATAGAAAGGGGAGGCAGATGCAGGAAACTATGCTTGTGGTTTCTAATATCTTTGGGAGACAGAAAAAAAAAGAGTACGATGATTGATGTAAACTGAAGAGCAGATCTGGTGACCAAACAACATATTTTCTGTAGCCTTTAGTGCGAAGATATCACTCCAATTAGATGTAGATTTCCTGGGCATCATTAAAATGGGTTTCTCTGCCATCATGAAAGGTGGATATCTCAGATGATGAGCAATCAGCTGATGTTTAACAACAAGAATATTTGAGGTTATTGAGAAAGTTTAAGATCCTTTCAGGGATAGATTCTTGAAAATTCTTAGTTTTATTTTTACAACCAGACATCAATACCAGTTTGGGCAATCACCAAATTTTCTTTTTAATTCTTAAAACACAGCTGATGCATTTCAAGGAGAGGAAAGAATAGGCTAAGGAGACAGCAGGACATATTGATGAACAGAGAAGACTCTGGAGCAAGACTATGGATTCAAACTAACCCCCTTGTTCATTAATATGCAGGACACTGGGCGAGCTACTCCACCCAGAGTGCCTCTGTTTCTCATATGGAACTTGGAAATAATGACAGAAAGAACTACAGAAGATTGTTGTGAAGAGTAATGAATTAGTGTATGTGGAGTACTTAGAAGACTGCCTAGCACATCCTCAGTGGACAATAAACGCTTGCTGTTACTACGGAGGAGCCATTGTCAAAGAGAGGACCAGTGTCTCCCCTTACATTGTCACATAAGATCCATGAGCAGATACAACCATGAGCAATGGTTCTGACCTGAATTCTCTCCCACTGATGTACAACGCAACAAATGCTTAATGTTTTGTTCAAAACAAAATGCAAATCGTGCCTGTTTCTTCTCTATGGCCTTGAAGCATTTGAATGTAACTTGTCACCCAGGCTGGATATAGAAGTGCCAGCCACCTAAACTTTATTCCCGTTTTCTTTCATTTAGCCAGAGTTATCATAAGGGTACACTAAATCAGGATAGTCACCATAAGATGCATTTTTGGACGCTTTGGTAACGTCTGATCACTGACCTCAAAAGAAAGTGAGTCCTAAGAAAATGTCTATGAATCATTCCCTATTATTATCTGCCTTTTATCCCCAAAATAGCCTATCAAAATGAAAAGACTGCTCTTTCTTTGAAATTATAGATTATGTTTTGGTGAAATTTTACCCTTGAAAGTTATCCCTTCATATATTTTTAATGTAACTTCCCTATGTAGCAATGTTCGCCAGGCCATGGTGAATATCGCTAGAAGTGAGATCGAACACTACAAGGACGTTACTTATTGTGGTTGCTTTCCACGAGAAGATCTCTTGTACCGCTGAGGCTGTGTCCTCGTTGCCCAAGCTGCCTCACAATGGTAGAGTAAAGGTGTTGCATCACTTGCAGAGCTTTGGACTGCCCTGAGCGCACCAAATGCAGCAAGTGTTTCAGACCCATCTACAGTGTTACATTTATGGGGTGGACACTACAGAAGCCTCAATGTACAGAAGGCTATGAAGTTGCTTTAAATGTGGAGAGAGAAAAAATTCTGAATCTCAGAGAAACAAGTTTTAAATAGTACAATATTGCTCATTCAAATTAATGTTGGAGATTGAAGATGTAGAGAAAAACGCTATTTTGCCCCTTCCTTGCAATAGTGGCTCTCCATAAGAGAACACCAGCCTCTGAGGGTGCTTTGGAAATTTTCAGAGGTAATTTTGGTTGTCCCCATGATTGGTTGTATTATTGGAATCCAGTGGATGAGACTTAGGGTTGCCAATGTCCTACAATGTGTGGATAGTCAGACACAATGGAAAGTTGTCCTATATCCCATGTGACTTTTTGTATTCCAGGGACATTCACATGTGCAAAGATCTGGTCACATGCTTGGCATATTATTTCTACATCAGTTAGAGTTATTTCCCTCTTCCTCTCATAATATGCTAATAAATCTTAGTCTGTTATTATGCAGCCTAATGCCAGTTTTTAGTCTAGTGTTTGCTTCCACCTCTGTTCTTTCATTTTCCTGTACAGTTTGACTGGAACAGCTTCTGATCTTTTTATAGCTCTTAATCTAGGGGTAGTCATTTTAAGTGTATAAAAAAATCTAATTCATCATCACGACTTCTAGTATAGTCATGCCCATGATTTCCCAAATTGAAATATGTATTATTTTATTATTAATTGCTTTCTTGCTATTTCCTCTTTCTAAGAGAATATATTATTAAATATTTAAATTACACATGAAATTATATTTCATACTTATGAATTTTCCATTTAGAATAGAAAGAGAAGCGTATTTATTATGTATTATACACATATCTTTTAAATTGTTATGATGTGTGTTACATATATGTTCTGAAATATGTTTTATGTATTTTATATTTACATATATGAATATGTCATGTATAAAAACCATTTAGTTTAGGTGCATATATCATATACACATATATATTATATGTGTGTGGTATAGTATTATTTATGCTATATGCTTATCTACTCACATCATTGTTCTACATATATGCATACATGTGTATACTATGTATACATACCTCAAATGCATGGATATATGCATGCCACACACATGTTACATGCCATGTCCATTATACACATTTTATATGTTTGCATGACAAATGTTTATATGTGCACATACGTGATAAGGAGATGCTTCATGAGAATAGAGTGGTTGGAGAGACCTTGCTGTGATGTTTATTTATTATAATCTCTATTCTCAAGTGGCCAGTGATGCGTTTGCAACTTTAGCATTTGAATCATATTTGCATGGTGTATTTGAAATGAGATCCAACAAGTCTGGCAATATTTTAAAAGAAAAGATAGCAGCTGTAAGAATGAGGCAATATACCACTCACTGGTTCATCAGTGCTAACATGAGCAAAGTCATGTTGGAAACAAGAACATGCAGCCAGTTTGCCCGCATCCCCATCTTTTCCCATTCACAAGTCTGAGCCAGAGGCAAAAAGGCCCAGAAATATCTATGACTCTCATTTGCATTTTCATATTTATACATAATTCAATTTTCTTTATCCAGCTAAGGCTGTCATTAGAAGTTCCCAAAGACACAGAGAAAGAGTAAGAGTTAGAGAAAGTAGAGATACAAATTCAGTGAAACATACTACAGGTAGAACGGGCTCAGAAGCCCTCTTGGGCCAGCTTACACAGAGCCTGGCCCCCAGTCTCCTTATGTGGGTCTTCCACTTCCTTATCTTGGTGCACAAGTCACTGCATTATCATAGACCAGGACCTAACTCCCATTTGTAAGACTTGGTGCTAAGTAGAACTCAGACATAAGAACTTCCAGTGAACCAGCATTTTCTCCCCTGTGGTTAACCCTGAGATTGGCAGGAAACTGTCTTTTCAGGCTTCCTCTGATAGCAGTTTTTAAATGGGATTTCTTAGCAGATCATCAGGGCTATGGAAGTCTTTGACTGAATCTGGTTGTTACCTACTCAAAGCTGTAAGATATATTCAGGCCAACATCTTCTTTTGTGTTGACTTTTAGCCTTCATTAAGTAGTGATTTTGCTACCTAAAGACTTACTAAGAACATATAAGATGGATTTTGTCCTTTATTTTATTCTGAAGGAGGGTAGCCTTGCCTATAGGTGACCGTAGCAAGGACCATGAGGAACAAGACATTATTAAGAGCTGCTGAAGTCAGATCATCATTAACCTGGAATGGTCACACCTTCAGAAGATGTCAGACCTTTAGATCACTCAGTTAGGCTGAGAGGCAATCAAATAGGTAATGAGGGGCCCACATGAAAGGGATACAGCAAAAGGTATTAATAAATTCTTTGATATTTTACTGAGAGCCTGTGAGCCTGTCCTTATGAGCACAACATGACCATTTTAAAGTTCTAGAAGTAACCTGTGTAGTCCCAACTGATCCACTACTCTATATTAGTCTAAACAAATTGCTAAGACTACTCTGCCCCTTTAACAGTGGTTGCCTGTTATACTGGGCTGAGAAGGATCAGAAGGCTGAACTCAGGCTGTGTAGAGGAGTTTGAGTGTGTGAGTGTGTGTTTGTGTGTTTTGAGAAAGTACATACTATATGATCCATTAGGAACAGTCACATCCATGGGATGGAATGGTCTGAGCCACAAAATTTGTTTCTCTCTACTTAGAATTCTCTAAAATTAGACTCCAGTGAAATAGTTCACAGAATATGACTGTTTTTTCCCTTCTTTTCCCTGGTCTCAGAGAGAGGATATAAAGGCACTCAGTAGGCACTCAATAAGCAGTCTTAGACTAAATGAACAATGCATTCAGACTAATATAGGGTAGTGGATCAGTTGGGACCACCTAGGTTGCTTCTAGGACTTTAAAATGGTCATGGTGTGCTCATAAGGACATAAATAGGTGAATGTCTCTGAGCCTCCATTTCTTCACCAGTGAAAAGGGGATATGTGAGCATTTTATTAGATAATATACACAACATACCAAACTCACAGAGGGGCTCAATAAATATTAAGGCCCATTTATTGCCCCACTCAACTCCAAAATTGGCTGGAACTAGGGAAATGGTTGCACCTGGCCAGAGAAATAGTGTGTGGTGTGCGTGAAGTAGACATATGCAGTGGTTTCCCATCTATTGATATCATTAGGCTTATGCAGATTTCAGCCCAGTATTCACCAATCTCCTCTACTGTCTGTTATGACTTTATGTTTTTAACACCTGTACTTCCCCTCTGAACCTGGGACATAATGGGCTTTAAGTGATTATGGTCACTTGTGTCAGAGTAAGTCCCTACAAGTTTCTTTAAAAATTATATGTATATCTCCATACCCATCTATCCTTGTTTTTGCCTCTAGATACCCTTATCTCTAGTTGTGCCTAAATTCTCCAAAATGACGCCCTGTCTACCATGTGCATTAAATATCTTCCATTTGGCACCTCACATCCACTGCCCTCTCCTATCAATCCTACTGTGCTCATTGACTATATCAGTTTCCTTGCTGGCTTTTGTATGTTAGAATCAGCCAACAGAGGTGTCTGTGTGTGTGTGAGAGTATTGAGTTGAGGGATGGTGGACTGGAATGGCACTTAGAGATACATCAAAGAAGAAGGAGAGAACAGTGGTATTCTGATACTTGTTCCACAAATGCTCTCCCAGCTAGGTCATCCCAAGTCGATTACATGCATATATCAAAAGCCACAATGTCTGCCAGGCAGCCCTTTATCCAGGTTCTGGTAACTGCTCCTTCCCCTTGCCCACTCAGCTGAGGGTTGGTAATAGCTCCCCTTTTTAAAAAGTAGAAAAACAGTGTTTCATTGGGCTTGTGCAGACATTGCCATAGGCTGGTAAGTTAATGGACTCCGAAGCCTGGGAAGAATTTCAAGTGATCACCTCGTACCTTCTTTTTACAAAGCTAGAGCTAATGGACAATTATCTACACGTTAGAATGTAAATAATCATTAGATTATAATATGGAATGCTGGCATTTTCCCTTTGATATTAACATGGCTTGAATTTGTTACAGGATCTGTGAACTTTCTAAAAATTTTATTTTCAATTACGGTTTGCATTCAACATTACTTTGTATTCATTTTGGGTATCATACACAGTTTTTATAATATTATTGAATGCATTCCTTGTGTATTACTTTTGAAAATAGGAAAATTTGAGGGTCAAATATCATGTAGTGAAAGAAAAGGAGGAGGAGAAAGAAGAAGAAGGGGAATAAGAGTTAAGAAAAAATAGGAAACCAAAATGGATTCAAGTTGGTGAAGTTATGACAAGCCTTCAAAAACTTGGTTTCTTTCTCTAATTTTCAGAGCTTCAAACTTCCTAGATATAAATGGAAATTAATATCTCCTCATTGTGTTATTGGGGAACACACATTTCTTTTCATTGAACTTCAGACTTTATTAATTATTCTGGTGCAATGTTATTATAAACTGTTGTTGATTATCTGACTCTTCTGGGCATGAGACGGATGCCAGAATGTCAGTTTTATATTAAAAGGATGTCATTTGTGAAAACTAAATACAGAAATAAAGTATGTGTTTAATTATGGCTGTAATCTTCCCTGAGTTCATTTTTTAGAAAGGGGCGGGGTCGTGGAGCCCTGGATGCCTATGGGGTTGATAATATTTTCCTGAAATGATTCGTATTCCTATAATAAGTATTAGTAAACACCCGTTTGTGTTACTAATTATCTTTAATGGCTTGATATTATTTTACCTCTCTTGATTATATGTTCCAGTCCAGATACTTATAAACTTAATGGTGCCATCTATATATTTTGGTGAATTTTAAAATAGCCAAATACAACTGCCCACTGGGCAGGCTGCTTCAAGAAAACAACCAGGCAGAGAAACCATGGGGAGTGGGTGAGAGACATGAGGGAGCTGGGGAAAAGTGTATGGAAGAAGCTGGGGAAATAAGGAGAGAAAAAAGTGAGAAAAAAATAAAACAAACACAAAACCTATCAAATTTGGGGACAGGAAAAGGAGCAGAATAAAGCCACAGAGTGTTGGACTAAGGCCAAGGTTCGCTAACACCCCAAGAGTGCAGAAGGATCTCTGTCTCCCAGTGACTGACAGTCAAAAATAAGCAGAGTGGTTGGGCCATGTTAATGCTCAAAGCTGGTTCTTTACACGGAGCTGGTAAAGGTGAAAGGAAATGTGAGAAAATTAAGCCTACTGCTAAAGGGTGTGTTTGTTTTACTGGTTCCAAGGAAAGTTTTATTTTCACTTAGCCCCCATTAATAATGACAAGGTTGTCAACATTTCTGCTTTGGCCTTGGACAGCTCAGCCCAGTGAGCAGTTCCGTTTTCTGTCTCTCTGCCACGTCTCATGTAGACTAGAAATCACCTGGCAAAGACAGGCGAGGCTCCTGACCCGCAGAAGGCAGATCACTGTTGCTAGGTGGGGATCCATTTCCCCTTCTGTTCATAGAGGAAGGGAAACAGAGAGAGAAAAAATGCAAACAAAGCAAGCAAAACAGGTGGGTCCCAGGGACTTTGAAGGGCTGTTGTGGCTGGTTTCAGAAAAACAACTTTCTCTATCTTTTCTGAGAATAGTAAGCAGGTATTTTTCATGTAAAGGCATCTCTTCCAAAATAGGTCAAATGTTGAAACAGTCTAAAAAATCTATTTTATTCATTTTTCATTTCATCCACGGCCTTGGAATGCTTGCTGACTTAGCCCCACTTAGTTTTCAGATTCCAGAGAGTGCCCTTGAGTTCTAATGATAACTGTAATGATATTTTGTGGGTTCCCCACTGCTTAAACAAAGACGGAATTTATAATGCGCCTCCGAGCATCAAGAAGGGATGTTAGAAAACATTAATATTACTATTTTATCACCATTTAGTGAGCGGTGCTGAAAGATGTTAATATTACTATGGTCGTTATTGCGGTGAGATAAAGAAGTAGTAGGGCACCATGTGGCAAAGAGACTGTTGAGGGGGAAATAGATGAGCCTATTTTTCCCTAAGTTCTTTCAATCAGCTTAGCCAGAAAAATAATCGCAGTGGCTATCAGAGTCAGGAGTCAGGGCAATTAAATGGGTAAACGAGGCCTGTGTCATTTGAATTTATGCATTTTCCTCCATCCCTTTGTTTGCTCTGCCTTTCTCTTCACTGGGTCTCCATCACAATGTTGTTTATTCATGGAGGGCATGCCACAGTCTTTAATACTGGGGGGAAAATCTGAAACCCTTCATCCGACTGGCCAACATGTAGACTGGAGAGAACACAAGGGGATCAAAGTGATATGAAGACAACAGGGGTTTCATTAAAATGTTCCGTTCTCTGCCTGAGGACAGAGCAGTGAGAAAAGGGTGAAAAAAAATCATCTAGCCCAAACAAGTTTAACTTAAAAAAAAAAAAAAAAAGCAACGAACCACCTGTGGTCTCCTTGGAAACAGGCAAGCACACCCTCCAGCCACCTTTTAATGAAACCCCAGAGCCCCTTTATTAATTTATTAAAGAATCTATTTTCTGTAGACTCATAAACCCCATATAACTCATATTCTAACACATCTCTGCTATGCTAATGGCGTGCACTTCTATGAATAATTAATTATTTAATTAGTAATAATTAGAGGTTGTTGTATAGGTCAAACCATTGGACTGACAGCATGCTATTGTCAAAATGTCACTTGAATTAACGGAACAGCATTTAAACAGAGAGTGATTCATCATTTAGGGTGGTGACTTACCTACCCATTCCCTCCTCCTTCCCCAAATATCTTTCACAGCATATGGCATTTTAAGATGTGTATAACATGTAAAATGGAGCATTTAATATTGAGCATTCTACAGAAAGTGTGTAGCCTCCAATACTTTGTTAGACAGGCAGAACTGAGTGAGTTAAATAACTGAATTTATGACATTCAGATGCTACAGCAACAGTACATGGCTTGCATAATTTATATATAATTTATAAGACTGCTTTTATGTCACTGGACCTAAGCACTCATAAAGAACAAACATACTCAAAGGGAATAATTGTCCAAATACATTTAAATGCATTTATTGAGTGGCTCTGGTAAAACAATCCTTAAAGATGATTATTCTGAAACATTTTCGTATTATTGTGTCATTGCTCTGGGCTGTTAGGTCTTCACACTGTCTTTTGCATTCATTCTGTAATCTCTACCCCAACCCTGCTGATGGGGATACTTGATCCTCCCCATACATATAAAGGAACTGAGGATGGATCTCCTTGAACTGGGAAGCCAGGCTTTGCACTCATCGGCAGTGTCGCTCCAGCCACATCAATTAAGCTCTTGATGGCACAGTTTTTTCATTTGTCACATGGAACCCATGACAGCAGCTATCTTGTGAGGACTCAGTGAGATGATCTATATACAAAAGGCTGAGCTAAACACCTGACTCATAATGAGCTCACAATAAATGAGCTCATTATATTGTTACTTTATATGTCAAAATATCACTTTTGACATATACACAGAAGAATATTGTAAGTTGGACAAGGGAGACATTTATGTCCCTATTATTCTAATCAGGAAACTAAGCAAGGCACACTATCTTTGATCCCCTCAGCCAAGGATCACAAACTTTTTCTGTAGAGGAAGAGCTAGTAAATTATTTTCAGCTTTGTACAAAAACAGCCACAGAGAATATGTAAAAGATTGGGCATGACTGTGTTCCAACTTTATGTACAGAAGCAGGCAGCAGACTGGATTTGACTATGGGCTGTGGTTTGCCAACCCCTGGTCTAAGCCACACTGGCAGCAGGTAGTGCATAGTAAGTACTCAATAAATACTAGTAGGATTAATGTAATAATAAATGAATACATCAAGGAGAAAATGCTTGGTCTTAATCTTAGTGCTATGTATGGTCCAGCCAGTATCTCATTAACTAAATTTACAATACCTAAAAAAGAATAAAATTTTCTTTTTGATTTTTACATACAAAAAAAATTCACCTGTTAGTCTGCTGAGGTAGATACTTTTTAAAGGAATCCTATAATGGAAACTTTTAACAAAGGTAACACACTTTTTAAAAAATATAAAAATGCATAGATATTTAAAAATATGTACAACATATTGTGCAAGTACTGGCTTCAGCTTAGACATGGTTGCTGGTAGAAGGTAGAAGAATTTGCCTTCTATTTGAAAAGTGCACAATTTATTTTGTTCATCCTTGTACTTATCTTCTTCCTGATTGTAGCAAAATATTCTGAGTGCACTAGAGGGAGACAGTCTAGACTCAGGGTTGCGCTTCCTTTCCCCTCACCCTAGCTGGAACCCCAGGCTTTCTTTCTTTGTTTTTTCTCCCCCCTCTCCATGGTCCTGCCTTCCTCACGGTTTCTTCACAGCCTTCGAGATGAATAGACCGTAGAGAATACTTTATGCATGGAAAGTCACCAACACTGACCAAAGCCCTTATACCTCAGGTATTCGGTCAAAATGGACCATGTTAAGGGTTTAAAATAATAACAGAACACACAGGCAATGCCCCATAATATTTTATGGAATTTCATAAACAGATGTTTATAAATGAGATAGCATTTCTGATGAAGAGGTCAAAATGAACTGGACAACAGCATCCTTGAGTCAGAATCTACTCCCAGTAATTTCCATGTGTTTGTTGGAAAGTTGAGCTAAGAAATTATAATGAAGATATAGCCAATTATCCTTTTCTTCTATTGATGAAATCTGAAATGCCTGGGTTATTACAGATATGGCAACTGGAAATAATTTTATATCTTTTATAAATAAGTGAATGCAGAAAACACAGTTGTACATGCATGGGACCAGCAATGAAGCAATTGTCAAATCAGAGCTAATTGGGCCATAAAAAGCATGGTGTGCCTAATCTACATAAAAGTACAATCAAACACAGCTGAAAGTTGAAAATCACAAATTTTGAAGCTTACAAAAACACACATTCACTATTTCATGATTTCTGTGGGTCAGCAGTCCAGACACAGCTTGGCTGTATCGTCGGTTTAGACTTACAAGCTGTATGGAGTCAATGTGTGGGCCAGGGGGGAGGTTCAACTGGAGAAGGACCCACTTCTCAAACTTGTGAGGTTGTTGGCAGAGTCCATTACTTGGTGCCTCTGTGATAGACAACAGTTTGTTTCCTCAAAGCCAGCAATGGGGAGAGAGAGACTTTCCTGCAAGTCTGCGGACAAGTCAGTCTGTGTAGCATATGATGGGAGTAACATCCCACCACCACTGCTGTATTCTACGGGTCAGAAGTAAGTCACAAGTCCTGGCTACACTCAAGGAGAGGGCTTTGTATGAGAGTGTGAACGCCAAGAGTGAGGGATGATGGAGGATACCTTTAAGTTTATCCTCACAATTGTGCCATATTTTGCAATAGACTTTGAAGATGAAGCTTTGGGTCTACTGGCTTTGTGACCCCAGAAAAATTTTTTAACCTCTCTAGGACTCATTTTCCTCTTATGGAAGCTACAGACAGTGACACTGAGTTATTGTTGTATCTCATGGGTAATAAATGTGAGCGTGCTTGGTAAACACTCATTTCAGTTAACATTGATTGGCCAATGAGGTGCCCCTCTGCTTTGCATTTTCCTCTGCCCTAAATAATTTATACCTATATGTATTTTCATTGTATCTGAATCTCTATAAAAACTAGCTTCTGAATATGATATCTAAGAAGACTTAAAACTTAAAAACCATGGGGGGGTGGTGTCTACAATCCATACCAAAATGTAAACAAGTAATTGTAAAGAACAAGGCTTTGCTTGCCAGAGTGATTCTGGGTAAGTAGAATCGGCCCCACCTCTCCCTGAGTGGTCAGTTTTGGAACCCATAATGTGGTAAAGCCTGGTAACTAGTTGCTAAAGATTTCTATTGCCCTCCTGTATGCATGCCGGAGAGTTGTTTCTGGCTAGCAGCTGCCTAGGCTGGAATTTGGTTTCACAGCCTCCCTTGCATCCAGGCAGAACTGTGTGACTGAGTTATGACCAATGGAACATGGGAGAAAGATGATATACAGCGCTTCCAGGCCAGCACCAAGGAAGCCTCCCAGGGGGTCCTTCACTCTCTCTTCCCAGTTTTCTACCGGATGCTGATGCTAGTGTCAGAGGGATTTCAGAAACCCAGTTTGAAGACAGCAGTCTCTCATCTCCAGGCCCTGACTGTGGAGAACACAGCTTCCTGCTGCCACTGATTATTAGAGTTCAAGTTAAACAAGAAATAAGTCGTCATTGTATTAAACCATTGATTTCTGAATTTATCTGTCACAATAGCCAATGTTGCCCTCATCAATACATCTTGAAAAGGGACCAGTGGAATTTAAAAAAATAAACATCCTTCTTTGTCTAACACAGTGCTTCTTAAATGTGGGTATGCACAAAAACGACCAGGGGTCTTTTCTAAAATGTTGGTTTTCATTTGTTAAGTCTTAAGTAGGACCTGATTCTCTTCATTTCTAACAGGCTCAGACATGAGGTTGAGATTGGAATCCCCTTTGAGTAATAGGGCTCCAACACAATGGTTCTGAAACCTCAGTGGGTATCAGAATCCCCTGGAGCATTTATCAACATGTGGATTGCTGATCCCCATCCTGAGTTCTGGGGTCAGGCCCAAGAATTTGTATTTTTAACAAATTCGCAGACAATGCTATACTGTTGGTCCAGGGCCATGCTCTGAGAACTGCTGGACTGAGCGTTTCTGATACAGACCCTTTCCTCATTTCTCTAGCAACTCACTGGTCTTTAGGGCAGTGTGTCACTTATCACTAGTGCATTGGAGAAGAAAACATACCCATGGACTAACAGCTTAAAGCAGTTGTGATCACTTAGAGTAATGTTTTAGTTGTTTTATTTGTTTGTTTGTTAAAATACTGATTCCCAAGTCCCAGTCCAAACTAACTGAATTTGAATCTTGGGGTGGGGACAAGCATTAGGCATTATCATTTTTAAGTGTCTCATGTGCATTTATTAAGCACCTTGGTTTTAAAACTATTGCCTTAAAGAAATGCTAAGGGTCAGTAACCTGAGAGGCAAGAGTCTTGTTGATTATAAACTGTTTAACTGTTGATTTGAGACTAGTCTTATTCTCTGTCTATCCAGAGGGAAAGAGAGCTCAGCTTCTCTAACATATGGTTTGTATCAAGACTATTTAATTAGGTAAGTCTCCCCCAGCCTTTGATAGGAGGTGAAGTGAGGCTGAATGAATGTAAAAAAATATCTCAAGAGGCCCTCCATTGAAAAAAAATGCAGGTGAATGCTAATCACAGGAAAGAAAGAGAGGAAGAAAGGAAAAGTGGGGGTGAAAGAAGGGAGGGAGGAAGAGAGAGCCCAAGAAAAAGAGAGAGAGGGAGAGAGAGAAGGGAAAGTTGAGGAGAGGTGGAGAGCAGAGGACAAGGGAGGGAAGGAAGGGGATAGGGCAGGGGAGGAAAAAGAAGGAAAGGGGAAAAAATGAAAAGAACGAAAGAAAGTCACAACAGATTTTCCTGGGGAAATGGAAGTTATTTTATTGCAAGTCAATAATAATTCCTTGGTTCCATCATTTAGAATTGTGTGCATTGGAGAGTAGAGCTGGCTTTCACAGTGCATGACTGTTAACAATAAAACCAGATCATGAGGGATGCAGCAGTGTATTCCTTGGGAACTGACACCCAGGGGAATGTTTACAACAGAGGAAACTACTCAGGTGATTAATGTGCATTAATACTTTGTCTTCATTATCAATTGCAAAAACTACTATTTCCTGGCATAGCCTGGCTACCAAAATAATGCAGTTTCATAGAGAAACATAATTTTCAGAGAAGTCCACAATTTGTTCCTTACTGAGAGATTAAATGATAATGCATGTGATTTGTTCCATCATATTCTTGGAGTCTCAAGCTGGGCACCCTTCTGAATAAAGTACATGCAGTGATCAAATACTTATCTCAACCCCTCACCCCCGAGCCCTAATGATCACAAGACTCCATCTCCCCAGGAATGCCTCATACAGTCACCACATGTACCTAAAGACAAGTCATGTGGTGGCCCTTCCCAACACAGCTTTATGAAATAAAAAGGAGGTGAGACAGGACAAAAGCACTGACATTGAGTTCATTCAGGCGAGCCTTTCCATGCCAGTTAAGCAACTTATCATCTGTGAGAGCTTATTCTACCAGTCCCCATGCCTACATTCCCAGTGGCTACATATTAAGTTATAAATTATTTGAACAAAAATTAAAAGAGTTGATTTATGCTTTTACTATGATATGGCATGATATGATATATTACAATAATGGTGTGAACAAAATGTGAGAGTATAAACAAGAGGGCTCCAGAAAGACAGCAGAGAAAAGCTCATTTTCTTCACAGAGTAGGGATGCCCAGTGCTTGTCAAATTGTGATCTGCAGATCAGCAGCATCAGCATTACCAGGAAACTTGTTAAAATGCAAATTCTCAGGCCTCACACCAGATTTACTGAATCAGGATCTCCAGGATGTAGCCTAGCAGTCTGTTTTCACAAATTCTCCATGGGATTCTGATGCACCTTAAATATCAGAACTACTTGTATTGGTCAGGACAGGTTGGGTTATGCTGTCCTAACAAGCATCCAAAAGTAATTGGCCTAAAACAAGACAATTAATTTCTTGCTTATTGACAGGGCCTTTATGAGTTGGGACATGTATCACTTCTCACAGTCCAAAGCAAGTCACATGGTCACATCTAACCTCAAAGGTGCAGGTCCTAATCCTACCACATGCTAGAGAGGAGGGTGGGCAGAACTCACGATTACCACACCACTCCACTCCATCCTAACCTTTTCTGCCAGAGAGCAAACGTAACCCTAATCTTGGCCCCGACCCTGGCTTCAGAAGAACGCAAAATCCTTTTGAGGCTACACTTATGATTATTGCAAAGAAGCTACTAGGCAGTGCTGCCTGTGGAGGAGGGAGATACCAAGGAGGAGCGCTACTGCAGCCCTTGGCAATGAACTGTGACTGGAACTGCTCTGCCCAGCTGGGGGCCAGAGAGGGCATATGCTGTGAGAAGTGGCTGTTTTGCCTGATTTAAGTCAGAGACACTCCAGAAACCCAAACCAACTTGTCAGAAAAAACAGTGATATTTCCTCCTCAGAGCTGTAAAGTCATATGATTTTATTGTTTATGAGTCACTTTAGTTGGATGTTCTAAATAAGAAGTATCACTGTCTTCATTCACTATATGTTCACACTAAGATTAAGGGAAGAAGTACTAGCTAGGTTTTCCTCAGTTTGCTCATCTGACAAATAGAACTAATCATAGCCATATTGGTTACTGTGAATACAATAGATAATAACACACATATAAGCCCAAGCATGTTGTGAGTACTCAGCAGATATCTGTTCCCTTTTCAGTTCAGAGATACAGATCAGTGATGGACTGACTAAGCATTTCTTTACAAAATGAGGTGGGATGTGAACTAATGGCACTTTCCTTAGTACAAAATGCTGACTTAAAATCGGCAACGGCAACAACAAAAATAATATACACTCAGCTATGAAAAAGGCATTACTTATTGCAAAATAAAAATTTTTAAAAATAACATGATTATATATGAATCACTGTTCTAAGCTCTTTACAAATATTAACTCATTGAATACCCATGACAACTATCAGATAAGTGACATAATTATCATGATTTACAAGCAACAAAATTGGAGCACAGAGGCTAAGCTATTGGCTCAAGGCCACAGGGGATGGATCTGAGATTTGAACCCAATTAGTCTGGATCCAGAATTTATGCTGTTAGCCAATAGAGTGACACTCTGCTTTCTACTGCAGCAAACATAGCCCAGGTGGAATGTGACTCCACTTGAAGACTGTCATTTCTGTTCCCCACAGCAGTGGTGCATGGCGCACCTAACCAAGCTGGGGCATAGCGTGCTCTGACTTCTTGCCATTCACCTCCCGACACAGTGGAAAGTGAGCCTGGGCACACTGTGCTCCTGGTGTCTGGTGAACTGGAGAGCGGAAGTATTGGTTCAAACCCATATGTCACTCTTCTTTTAACATCTGAGTTTCCACAAGTTCTTATCTACAGATGGCTATAAAATTTACAGAGGTTTTTAGCACCTATTAAGTATTTTATGCAATCTTTAATACCTTGCATCACAATTAGATCCGGTTTAGTGCACTCTGATGACTGTGCTGGATTTTTAATTTATTTCACTATGTATATGTATATGGCCTCAGTCTCCTTTTTAAATCTACATGCTAGACAAACAGCTTATAGACATTATTTCAATAAACTCACCAGTCAAGTAAATGCAAGGTTAAAATAATAATTATCTAGACTTGTGAGATAATTCAGTGCCTCATTCTTTGTTTGGTCTTTGTTAAAGGCAAGAAGCCCTGTATTCAATTCCTGTGCACTTTATTTTACTTCTGAGATAATTTCTAAATAGTTCTATATAGGTGTTTTTGTGGAGTGATTGGGAAACCAAAACTTCTGAACAATGACTTCTCAGAATTCCCTAAAAACCTAGGGGTATTGATGGAACTAAACTGCCCAGGTAGAAAGGTCTTTCAATGAGAATTTTCCACCTAATGAGATCACTGAATAAGTAGTCTGTGCCATACCTTATTTGCATAGGCACTTAACCCCAATACAGGTGACTATTCCAAAATAAATTAAAAGTGTAAGAAATGGATGAGAAGAGAGCTTGAGGGTATTCACGACTGCCTAAAAAGGAAATATAAAATAAATAAAACACAGCCACCCCCTCCAAATGAAACAAAACTCAAAAAGTTCATACTTAAATAGCATGCAACCAATTAATTTTAATTAGATCATAAGCCCCTCCTGTTTCCCAACCAGTGGTTGAGGAGTTAATGGAATTAGGGAGGGCTACCAGGATAGCTGATGAGTGATTCTTGCATGAATAATAATTTCTGAGTGGGAGTGAGACATGCCATCTCTCTCCCCATCTCAAGGTACTTCAGGCTCAACTGGATATAAAAATTAGACAGTGTTCTTTCTACTTCATACATCACCCAGCAGAACACAGCTGGCTGTTTGGCTCCAGGGCAAACACATTTGAATAGACAAAAATACAGGCTATGTTGGGGTAGCTTGACTGAATTGCCCTTCAACCTGGATTTTGTCTTATTCATTTATTTATTCATTCATTTATTTACTTGACAAGCTAGGGCACCTTTGCCAATTTTCCCAAATCCCAGAACATCCTTTTTAAAAAAAAAATGAGCATTGCTTCCCTGATATCTTATTTTATCATTGATCAATACAATCACTATCAGCATCATTTCCACCTCTATGAACCTCAAAGGGATGAGGGAGCTGCTGAGGTTCTGAATTTAAGAAGGCCTGAAATCACAGTGATAACAATCTAGGTGTATTCGGCATACCTCCTCATTCTTCCTTTCCAACATTTGGAAATCAGGATCATTTTACAGGTTTATGCCAATCTAGAAAGTTATAATCTCTTGTAAGTTCTATGAAAATTGTCCCCTGTAATAGACACTGTGCCTTGTGGGGTTGTGGTGAGCTGCCTTGATCATTTAGGGGCAGCGTGGTCTGCCACCAAGTAGAAGATTTTACTGGCTGATCATTGTTCATAAACTAAACAATGAGGATTACAGAGGGAAGGAAATGTGAATGCTGGTGAAAAATCGGAAGTGGAGGCATAAAAAAGAAGAATGGCACTTGGAACTGGAATTTCAGTTCTCTAGCCTTTTCTTTTCTGTAACCAGGATGAATAGAGAAACACATCTCCCAGTTTGTTGAATTAACAAGCACAAAGCCAAATGGAAAACTTAAAAAAAAATGACCAATCCTAATTCTGGGATTTTGCAGGAGAGAATGCTAATGGATTAGCCTTGCAGACTTAACTGGAGTCATAGTAAAGAGATAAAATAAGTACAAGGGGGATAGGCACAACCAAAACAAAAAAATGATTTCCCCCAATCTTATGAAAATGTACTTGTTAACAACATTTGATGCTTGAGAGCATGTGAACAATTGCTGCAATGCATAAGAGAAAGAGAAACTGGATTCTTCCCACAAAAAGAATAATGCTATCAGAACTACATAATTAGATTTAGATATATACTAAGATTATAATTTTCAACTTAAAAACAAATTTTTCCTTTTTAAAAATAATCTATGCATGGTTTAGACCCCACTTGATGCTTCTGTACTTGGAATGTTGCCTTATATTAGGAGACTCTATTTGCTTCATTGCTTTGGGGAATGTCATTGTGTGTGCACACACACACTCTTTAATGAGTAGTTTCTGTGCACAAAAATGACATTATCTTTGCTGATAGCTCACCCATTCTCTAACTCTCCAGCTCTGAGTTAAAAGCCCCCTAGGTTTCTCTCTATGTACGTGATTTGTTTATTTACTTGCTTATGTTTTCATTAAAGTGCACATAATTTTGATAAAATTGCCAGTATAATGAAATCCTGTTCTATTTTCTCATCTCTCCCCTACTTTTTAACTTTTCCTTTTAAATAAACTAATATTGACACCTCAGCATAAAGAGGAAATGACTTCCCTGGCCAACAAGTAGTATTCTTATTGAATAACTATCTAAGTTCTTTGGTCTGAAAGTTGATTAAAAAGCCTAAAATCTGTATTTGTGACCATGATTGAGTCTTTTCGAGATGCAGAAGTACAGGGTTTGGGCCTCAGAATATGTGGCAAATTGAAACAAGAGTGAGTGTAACTCTGTATATATTAATATGTAAGCCCAGGACAGTAAGGATTTTTAACCAAATGGGAAATATCATCTGGTACTAGCAGAATGGGGGTTTTAAGAAATGGAAGGTGGCCAAGAGAGTGAATCCAGGAAAATGGATGAGGAGTTCATGGACTCCTAAAAAGGAGATACCCTCTGTATGACTGAGGGATATACATCTATTCAGTGCTTGGTATTGAAAATAGAGGTGTGTGGGGCGGAGGTCTGAATCCTTGAGAACTCAATCTATTGTGATTCATGACGGGGGAAAACAAGCACGATGCTTTCACAAATACACATGCTTCTGCTCATTCCATTCTGATATTCTCTCTTCAGGGGACCATGTTCCTAGACAGCAAAATCTCAAGGAACTTTGTCAGATAGAATGAGAACTGCAGACTATTCTGGTTAAGAAATAGTCAAGGAACCACGGACCCTGGACCTTTGACAGTCAATGCTGTGAAGTTCTAGTAAAGATTTTTTTAATCAGTATTCACAGGCACTCTGCAGAGCTGTCTATAATGTCTGGCCTTTCACTTTCATTGTTCCTTTACTGCCAATGTCTACTTTCCCTTTGCCCTTTGGATCTCTCCATTCCACTTCATTCACTTTGCCTTCCTATGCCTGAACCTTAGTTAAGACTAGGCTGATAGCTCACCCATTCTCTAACTCTCCAGGTCTGAGTTAAAAGCCCCCTAGGTTTCTTTCTATGTATGTTAGCACATGATTTGTTTATTTACTTGCTTATGTTTTCATTAAACCCTTAGTTTTGTAAGGTCAGAGAACATGTTTCACTTGCCTTTGAAATCCTCCTGTTAATAAGGTATAATGCAAAATAAATATCTGCTAAGTATTTGTTGAAAAAACTAAATTACTAAATAGGTTTTTAAAGATTCATTCAAAGTGACAATTTTCAAAGACAAAGGAGAAAGAAGAGAAGGATATACTTTAACTATTCAATGATCTTACTAAGTAATGCATCTAGGGAACATCATAACTATGAGATATAAATTATTGTTAAAATTATAGTAAACATGGAATACAGTTGACCATCACACAAAGAATATTCAGATAAACATTAAAGGAAGTTTTGATAAATACTGCTGAATTGGAAATTTTGCCTTTGGATACATTCAATTGGCATGAAATTCATTGTTTACACAGGTGCGCTTTTTGCTATCCTTTGCATCACCAAAGCTGCAACAACCCAAGGGTGGGAAGATATCTGGAGTCTCTGTGATCCTCTATCTTTCCAAGCTCTTCCTGGCTATGTTAAGTCTGAATGACATAGCTTAACCCATTTTGTGAATCTTTTTTAGGAAGATGCATTAGGAAATGAGTCTGGAAGATGAAAAAACAAGAAAAAATAAAATAACTGATATTTACTGAGTGCCTGCTATGTGTCAAAAATTTCAACAGAATTCTACTTACATGAACAAATGTAATCTTTACAACCACCATTCAAGATGAATATTTACTTTACCAGGTGAAGAAACTGAATTTCATGGAGGTAATGTTGTTCTTCTAAAACTGCAGAGCAACTGAAGAGAAGAGAAAGAATTGGGATTGCCACTTGTCTGACCCTGCAAAATTCATACGTAGTCCCTGCAGCCCACAACCCATAGTCCCACCTGTGGCTGGTTCCTGGAGAGCAAGATCTACCACCAAGGGCTGACACAGGGACCCCTGCTATTGAGAGACATGCTGTAGAAATATTCAGCTACAGACATAAAAGAGGTGGTATGGCATAGTGGACATATTAACTAATCTTGGGAGATAAGAAATTACACATAAAAATTCATTCATTCAACAAAATATTTATGTCCTTGTCTTCATGCCAGGAGATCAATATTAATAGTACTTGGCCACCCTTCTTGCAGGAGACTAAGTCAGTTAAGTCAATTTGCTGATTCAAGTCCTGTGAGACCAGGGAAATTTTCTTCTATCATCTCCATAAGTATTGCCCTTCCTGTCTCTGAAACCGCATTGATTGCATCTTAGCCCTAAACCTGCCCTCTAAGCCTTTCACGTTCCCCTCTTGGTTTCTATATCTTTGCTGGTTTGTGGGTCAGCTGTTTCTTCTGTTGATGTTCTACCCACAACTTCTGGTTTCAACAGGGTCTGTGTTCTTTTTCAAGTCATCTATTGGATATTTTAATTTTTTATTTTTAATTACAATTAACATTCAATATTATATTAATTTCAGGAGTATGTATGGTGGTTAGACATTTATATAACTTATGAAGTGATCCCCCTGATAAATCTAGTGCTCACCTGGCATCATACAGAACTATTAAAATATTATTGACTATATTCTCTATGCTATACTTCATATCCCTGTGAAATCCAAAACTCAAAAATATATATGCATCCTTATGTTTATTGCAGTATTATATATAATGACCAAGATAATGGAAGAAGTCTAAGTGTCCATTGATAGACAAATGAATGAAGGAAAGGTGGTACATATATACAACGGAATACTGCTCAGTCATAAAAAGAATAAAATCTTAATATTTACAACAACATGGATGGACCTGAAGGGTATTGTGCTAAGTGAAATAAGTCAGCCAAAGAAATATCATCTATCAGATTTCAAAAGAAAAGTCCTTTTTTTGAGCTCCAATTTCACTCACTTGAGAGCTTTAGTGTCTTTTAATGAAATATATCAACCTACATTTTCACTGTTTCTACTTCAGTGGGGGTTGCATGTTCCAGACAATCAGACAGGTCTTCCCCTCTCAGATTGCGAGTGCCCTTGAATTGTAACTTGTCTTTGCTTCATTATGGAATATAAGCCTTGGGCAGTCCAGTTACGCTACAAGATTTTTTTGAACAATGGAAAACCAGAAAATGAATAAAGGAAAATGCAGTCTCTATCATTATGAAGCATCAGAGAACAACTGGCAAATAGTTCACCCGTGGCTGAGACTTTCTGCTCCTGGACCTCCTAGGAACATGTGGCACTTCTCTCCTAATCTCAGGGGTGGGGAGCAATTCAGCCAACTCACATGACTATCCCATCCATGCCCTCCAGGGTCAACTGGACTGGGCAAGCATTCCCAGGAAAATTGGCTGATGCAACATTTGTTGAAGAGAATCATGTCAGCTGGCCACTCTGAGAAGTACAGAATTCTGGACTTCTCCTCAGTCCTCAGGGACAAACAAGACCTCCTCCCTAACAGTGGCACCCTGACTCCTTCCCATGTAGAACCAAATCCTGGACCTGCTCTTGAAATGAAATCTTAGACCCCTCCAGTGTCTACCACAAGCCTGCTTCCTCTAGTTGGTGCCTCATGCAGAGGAAGATGGGAGAACAGGAGAGTCAGAGCCACATGCTCTGGTTGCTTTCTTTGCAGAATTTACTCAAAACATATGTACTGAGCACTCATGATGAGCTGCCAGTGGAGCATCTTGAGATAGAACCATCAGAGACATGCATAGCTTGCTCGTGGAGCATAATATTTGATGTTTGCCTCTTTGTGTAAAAGTAGTTGTTAAATTATGATTAAAATAGCTGAATGGTCTTAGACAATCTCTGAAGATTAAAAAGACAGGAGAAGCAAAGCTATAAACATTTTTATTTTGTGACATGTAAAAACTTTAGTAAAATGCAAAATTTGATTGATAGTTCACATTTAAAAGAAATAAATTAACCATTTGAGGACACTTTAGAATAACTTTTTCTGCTTGGTAAGGTATTAGAGCTAAGAAAGCAAATTCACTAGTATTTCATAAGTTCCCAAGAGAACCCATGATAGAAGTATTATTATCATTTCTGTAACGCAGATGACTCCACAGTTCAGGATATATTAAATGACTTGCCAAATAAATAAAGAGTGGATCTTAAATCTTCCTACGTAAAAAGCCAACTCCAACATACCATGAAACTTTCTAACATTAAATAGTGATAGCATGAAGGAATGCTAGATTTAATTTCCTAAAGCAATGGCTCAATTTCTAATGGGAAAAAAATTAACAGACACACGTTAGCCAAGTATGCATTAAATTTCTAGTCAGAGATAGATTTATAAGCAGATTCTTTTTCCTCTGAATAACTATGACTATACACAAAGTTAGACTAGGTAAGTGCAGGAAACACACAAGCTTTAGTGTCACCTTGAAGTTTCCAAACTCCAGTAGAAGAAGAATGGAGAGAGGTCACTACCATGGAAGGGGATTGGAATTACTCTCACTTGCCTTTCTGGGCAGGAAAGTGTACCTGTAGATGGCAGAAAAAGATACAGAGTTTCTCTGTAATCTTATATGTCCTAAGGAATTGCATTTTTCTTTTTCAGCTAGAGAGGGACAATGCTCTCATTGGTAGGTATTAGCCACACAATATTAGCACATGGACTGGGTAAGGGTCCTATTGACATTAGATCCTCTCTATGTACTGGACCAGCTGGCTGGAGTGCTGAGATCTGTCAAGAAGTACCCAACATTCAAGTGGAAAACTGCCCAGACACGAGTGATTCACCCATCCTGTAAGGATGCACACCTAACCACATAAGTATGCATAGCTAACAATGCATATGTATGGCTAACCTATGAGCATACATAGCCAATCTTAAAGATGATGTCATAAATCAAATTCCATCTAACCATATTACATTTAAGTCCAATAAACTTAACCAGTTAAAGAAAGAATCCCATTGCATAGGTTATACTACTATTTAATTGAGGGTTCCAGTCCCTAAAAGTGTTTTGTTTCAAAGAGCTCTATCAAGGCAAGTATACATAAATACAGACCTAGCCTTAATTAGGTCCCACACTACAGGGGTGTCTCCTCTATCTCATAGCTACGATTTTCCTTGAACTCCTACCTTCCTTACTCCATCAGTCTTACGGGGTCAGGCAAATAAGTCACTCTAAACACTTGCTTTCTTGTTGGAATGCTTCACTTCTAAAAGCATGTTATTTTTTCACAACTCCAGTTATCCCATGTATAATAGATTAGTACTAACTTCTATTAAGTCTTTTTAGAAGCTCATGTTTTTAATTGTCTTAGGTTTCTTAACAAAAAACTCCTTGTACATACCACACACATCTTACTTTAAATGAGTCTCTCATTTCTGAGGAAACTTCTCTAAAACACTCATAACACACAGGTACAGGGCCCCCGAGAGCTGGCAGGTTGAGAATAAGATGAGCCAGGTTAAATCGTTGCCCGTCTAATTACATCTAAGGGAACCATTGATTCCACATTTGATAATACACTGACCCTGCAATAAGAAACAGATTACAGTGGGGAAAATGGAAGTGGTTACTCATATTTTCTTGGTGAGGCAATTTTTCTACAGACTTAATAAAAGAGCCAAGGATCTACAGAAATGGTATTCCATAGATTGGTCAAATTATTTCCCATGAAGACCCACTATAGAAAGTTGAGTTAGAAGATGAAACTTTCCTAAGTATTCTGCTTTAAAATCTCAAAACTCAATACCTCATATGTGCTATAGGCTTCAGTTCCTTATTAAAAACATCATTTCATTGTCTAGGTTATTTTCACACATTATCTTTATACTTTTCTACATCTTATTAGTTAACCTCTTATGAAATATTGTTCTATTTTTTTCTATCAATTGGTAACTAATTTATAGGGAAAGAGGAAAATTAGTGTCTGTGTATGTCTGTATTCATGCATATGTATACACGCAGATAACATGCATTTGTATAAAATAGAAATTTAGGTAGCAATTAAATAGTTCTAAGTAAATACTATTGAGATTTTGGAGAGTATTTTTATTATCCTATGCTTACACTGATATAACATTTTTTAAAGATTTTATTTATTGATTGATTTATTTTAGAGAGAGGGGAAGGGAGGGAGAAAGAGAGGAAGGAACCATCAATGTGTGGTTGCCTCTTGCACAACCCACACTGGGGAACCTGGCCTGCAACCTGGACACATGCCCTGACTGGGAATTGGACCAACAACCCTTTGGTTCACAGGTCGGTGCTCAATCCACTGAGCCACACCAACCAGTGCTGATATAACATTTTAAACTTTTCAAAGTTACTTCATATTTTTTGACATTGCAATAATGAAGTAGGGCAAATGTGAATCTTAATTCTAAAAGACTCAGAAAGAGTAACCAAATTCAAAGGCCCAAAGTTAGTGATAGAAATAGCACCTAAGTTTTTGTCTCTTAACCTCAACTTCCATGTACATAAAACATTGAATAAAGAAGCACATTTATAGGAATGCATTACCAGAGGCCACAGTCTTTGCAGGCAGGGCTGAGCAAAGTAAAACTGAGAAACAGGAGAAGAGGTTCAGTCATTCTTTGAGGATCCTGTCAAGTCACATCCTTGGCTCTTTTATTTATCCATCCCCTGTCTGTTCCTGAACTCTACACCCCAGTCACTATCCTCATCCTTGGTCTGAAGGCTTTGTCCTGTCATCCCCTCAGCTTCCTGCTAGGTTTCTCCTTGCCTCCATCAAAACAGCCCAACCCCCAGGCAAGGACTCTGCCCTGTTCCCAAGCTGCAGGTCTCGAAGCTCATATTTACTAATGGCAGGGGGGCACAAAAAAGTCCATAATTTATTTATAAAAAATTGTGTATCTGTTCTTATATGTTTAAACTTCAGGCACCTTTAAAGTACAGCATCCATCTGATGTATTGCATCCATCTGATACAATACACCTGCTGAAACATTTTTTCCACTGCTCAAAACAGTTTTTGAACTCATTGGTTTTGATGCTTTTTAGTGCTTCTGCCAATTATTTTTGTTTTCTTTTTTTACCTCTTCCATGTTAGCAGAACACTTCCCTTTGAGGACGTTTTTCATCTGGGTAAACAACAACAACAAAGCTCTCAGGGGTGAGATCTGGTGAACAGGGAGGGTGGCGCATGGGGGTCATGCCATTTTTGGTCAAAGACTGCTGTACACTCAGCGCAGTGTGAGCAGGTGCACTTGTAAATCATCCATCATGAAATGGGCAAAGAGGTTGAAAGAGCCTTTAAAAAAATTCACTGAAGCTGAAAAGATTCTCACAACAGTGCCTGCTGGTACACAGACACAGACAGATTCCAAGAACACTCACCTAGTGGGGAAGCCTGTACTACAAGGGTCTCACCCTCCAGAACATAATTCCATTTTTGCTGGGGTTCCCCATCCATAATGCCACTGATCCACCTTTGTCTCCCAGGTAACATAATGTGCATTTTAGTGAAGGTCTTTCTGGAGACAAAGCCTCAGCCTTTGCGAATTCTCAGAAGAGAGAACGCAGGTAATATGATAAGGCAACACCAAGACAGACCAGTAGGCCCAAGGTCTGGGCCAAATGATTCCCTTGCATGATTGCCTCACCTTCCCCACACAAGTGGTTTGCTTCAACACATGCACCTAGAAATATGCTAGAACATGACTTGCTAGGAATGGGATGCCCCTCACTCCTCCTTGGCCAGCATTGCTGGTCAAGATGATATCTTTCATAGATTATCCATTTGCCTCGCAGACCCTCTTAACATGAGTGAGATAAATAATTGTGCATCACAGTCCCACTGCCACAGAGGGCTGTCTTACCTCTACATGCAATCCTTAAAAGCCATCATATTTATTCCTGAGCAAAGAAAGAGGAAAAGGGACGCTTTAACATGTCACTTTAGTGACACAGAAATCCTTTCTGTATTAATAAGTGTTTTCCAATGGATAAGCATAAAGTATGAATGGAGAGATAACAAAGGTCAACAACTATAGAAATATGGACAGGGTGAACATGGAAACACCTATCTCACCAAGTCAATAACTCATGGAGGGCTTTTCATCTGCCTCAGCCTTATTTACCTAACCCCAGAACAGCAGATATATGAGGTTCTTAGTCTTAAACATCATGAAAAATATATATATACACTAATCTCGAGATGATTTAGTTTGAAAATCTAGTAGTATATATTTTACCTGTTAGCTGATTGATCCCAAATATACTAAATTTAGTGCATACTTTTCACCTGTATCAGCTGGTTGATTACCATTTTAAGGAACAGGCATACCAGGGGACACTACCCACATTTGAAGTTACCAGCCTATAGAACAAACAGATCGTACCACACAAAATTCCTGAGGAATTTTTCTCTAAAGCACAACAGAGGTCAAGGTCAGCAATGGGATCTAGTCATGGCTGCTGATATATCCCCCATAAAAAATATTCTGCACTTTTCCCTAGCTTTGGTGCCCTAACAGTTCTAATGTCTGTCTGTGGTTCTGAGCTCTGCTCAGGAAATACAAGGAGTTCAGATACAAAGTGAAGAAAGACACCATATATCCACATGCAGAGATGATGGATCATCAACTATCTTTTCAAGTCCACCAGATATTCCAATAAATTAATTCAACCCCCTGGAGACCAGTATGCTTCTTGCAGTGCTACCTTGCCATTTACTCTCCTTTGCTTAACACAGACATGCTGGCCTATAGAGTCAAGGAGATCTGACTTTGTGGCTCATCAAAGTCATTTATTGGATATAGAACCTTGGAAAGGTCATTTAATCTCTACAAACCCTATTTTACTTGTATGTAAAATGAAGCTAATAATAAAACTTACCTTATAGACAGAGGATTAAATAAATGTGCTTGTTACAGTGTCTGGACAAATACAAATGTTAGCTATTATAATTATTATCAAATAGTTCAATTATCCAACTCTACTCAGTTTCTCCATAGCAGTAGGTATTCCATCTTCCTTGGTGGTAGCACTATAATCCTCTCCTTAAATTTGCAAAAGTGAACATTAATGGGTAAGCTCATATTATTTATGGATTTCAACTAGAATAGTCTTCCTTCCTTCTTCAACCAGCCCATTTTTTTGCTTCCATATTATGTTCCAAAATTCTGTCCTTTGGGGTTGAATTTTTCCATGCATGATCTCAGCCAAAAGGTGATTTAAAAAAAAATAATGTTGAATCAAATTTACTCTGTCTACTTTTGAATTAGAAGCAGATGAAAGTAACATTTTATTTTTCTGCCTGAAAGAAACATAAGGCTGTTTCTGTGCCCAGATAATTCACTAATAACTGAAAGTATCCAAATATCTCCTCTTCACTCAGGAAGTCTCCTGGCTAATTATGAAAATATTAATTAAGTTAGGGGCAATTGAAAAAAGTTACTTTTGAACCTGCTCAATGTGAGCTTGTATTAAATTACTACTGTATTTGTGTGGAGTCAAGTTTCAGAAACATCTGGGAACAGATTCCCATGAAATATAACTATGGCTTTATGATCTTCTTTTTCTAGGGAAAGAAATAGGTATTCTACTGTCAGTCAGCACACTTGACCTTCGGAAACTACTCAAAAGTTAAGTTTGTCTAAAACCATTAAAAAATATGGGATGCAACAAAAGTAGGTTTACAGTTGTCAGTATGTAAAACAGAGTTTATTCTTGTATTATTATTTATTAATTATTGTATTATTTTCCCTACCAACAACTGTAAATTTACTTTTGCTGCACATTGGATGCCCAAACTCTTTCATAAAGTATTGGTTTTGTCTGGAGTTTGTCCATTTGCCCTGCCAGATCCACTGTGCACTATTCCCACCCTGCCCTGCCTAGGGAGGCTGACCCTTACAGGCAGCATACATGGATTCGTTTTCCTGAGGACTTCCAGCTAGTTTCAGACAATGTGTAGCATAGGTATAAGCTTAGAATGTGAGAAGAGAATAAATTTGGGGACTTACTCCCTGTCCCCCTTGTGTTAGGTTACTGTGGGCTGGCTGCATCATTCTACCATACTCCTATCCTGCTCCTGTTTCCATGTGGGGTACTGGGTAGTCACTCCCTCACTTCCCCTTTTTAGGTGACACTTCCATGCTGTTAAATTAGCCCCTATATTAAACTTCCTGAACTTACTCATTTTGAGTATGCTGTAGCACATTTAGCATTAACAACTTTTAAGCCTGGCCCCGGCCACTGTGGCTTAGTTGGTTGGAACATTGCCCTGTAGACCAAAAGGTCATGGGTTTGGTTCCTAGTCAGGGCACATACCCAGGTTGTGGGTTCAATCCCCGGTCAGGATGCATATGAGAGGGCAACGGATCAGTGTTTCACCCTGATGTTTCTCTCTCTCTCCCTCCCTTCCTTTCTCTCTCTCTCTCTAAAAACAATAAAAAATGCCCTCAGGTGAGGATTGAATCAATAAAAAAATAAATAAATGCAAGCTTTTAACCTTGTTCAGATTCTGTTCCTTTTGCCCAGCATACTTCTTACCTGCCTGAGGAGTAAATACTCATTCTTCCTTTGAAAAAGAACACCAAGGACAGCTCTTCTACAAAGTCTCCCTCTCTGGTCCTTCAAAGACTGAGTCCTCCCCTTTTCTACTCTACACCCTTGAGGCAGGTTGGCTGGGTTCAAAACCTGTCACATCATTGACTGGTGACATACAATAAGTCACTCCACTTTCCTGGGACTCAAATTTCTCATCTGTAAAATAGAAACAATAAGAGTTATTCCCTCATGGAATTATTGTGAGAGTTAAATTAATACTTTTAATGTTCTCAAACATTCCCTGTAACATTTGGATCAATAAACATTATTGTAGCCATTGTTATTATTATTACTCTTAATCTACATCATCAGACTGTCCATGCTACTCATCTTGGTCTCCCTGACCTTGACCTAGTGCTAATAAAATTTCAATAATTGTCTACTGAATATTGGTGACAATGAGTCTTGTTGTGACCATCTTTTCTCTGGGCTACTTTCCATTTCCAATGAGATACTGACAATTGTGTGAGGTATAGAATTCTATTTTTACTTTTTTTGGAGTTGCATTTGAAGAGAAATAAAGAGCTTAGACACTGAGATTACATATACTATGGATTCTCTGGGTAACTCAGATTAAAAAGTTATAACAAGCTAAACAACATTTTAAAAGTGCTTCCAGGATTTTGTGTATGTGATACTGTACTTTAGAAACACACAGAATTGAAGATAATTCAGCATGCACAAAAGTTAAAAGTAACAAACATATGTGAGAAATTGAGATGTTTACCTCATTGAGACTGCTGGTTCTCCAAAGGCCAACTGTTTAGGAAAACAGCTGGTAACCTACTCAGTATGATTTTTTCCCTGATCACAAAAAACAAACAAACAAACAAACAAAACTGCTTTCTAAAATGACAGACTTCGAGAGTTTTATTTACTTGTTAGATGTTACTTCTGTCCATAGGCTAGTCTACAACAGAACAAAAAATCCTGTTTATAGAAAACTGATCGCTGAACAACATGACAAACTGATTATTGAAGTGAAAATGAAATGTCCAGGTAAGTTAAATATACCCATAAATTGGGACTGAGTGTAATTCTCAAATGGATTCTGGAGGCTGAGGTCCATTTCTGGGACACTTCCATCCCCAAACTGACTTTCTGGGGCCCTTTGTTTCTGTCCAGACACACCCATCACAACAGCCCTGGCTGTCCAGCAACCAAGCCCAGCCTTTCTTATGAAAGGAAATTTTAAATCTAGTAAAAGAAAAAAAACAAGAGAAGTTATTAATTATATACTGTTTGCCTAGTGTTCATGAGGTGACTCGCTAGGAACTTTTTTTGCATTGTTACATTCATTAATTACAATTACACTAATAATAATGTTATGAGGTTTCTTATTATTATCTTCATTATACAAATAATAAAATTGAGGCCCAGGGATAAATAATTTGCTACAGGTCACACAACAATGTAAGTTCTATATTTTTAAAATTGCCATTTTTGTTATTTTTATCTGATCACAAATTTTCAACCACAGGCCATGCCTCTTCTTATGCCCCTAAGGAGCATTTGGAAATGTGTGCAGTATTTTCATTTGTCACACTCTTGCTCAAGTCCTCATGGTTTTAAGTGTATGGCCAGGAGGCTGCATACCCTGCAAAGCATGAGACAGCTTTGCACAGAGAAAAATTAGTCTTCCCAGTACCACCGTTAGAAAGCCATTGTGCTGGGTAAGGATCAAGAGTGGGAAGTGGGGATGGCTGGGGTTGGGGGATTGGTGGGGGAAAATAGACACAACTGTACTTGAAAACAATAAAATGTGGAGAAAAATAAAATAAAATGAAAAAAAAATAAATAAAAATTTAAAATATTAAAAAAAGAAACACATTGTGCTTAAACTCCAGAGGTTGGATGATTTCTAACAAATAAACTATTAATTAAAAAACAATTCATTCATTTGAATTTTACTTATCCTAATCATTAACTAGACAGCCTATGCTTGCTGATCTCAGATCAGAGTCCAATTTTCAGTGAATTTTTTTAAACAATTGAAAACAAGAGGATCTGTGAAAACCTTTAGTAGTCACTGCTGGAATTGTTCCAACATGCCTGGTGAGACCAGTAAGGTAACATGCTTTCTAACTCTGTTAACAAACCTTTAACATTTAGACTCAAACAGTTGGTAAATTATCTTGTATGGAGACTGCAGTCTGAGTTTTCAACAAATACACTGGAACAAGAATAAATACATCAGAAAAAGCTGCCCTCCAAAGTCATCATTCTGAAGTTGATACATGCATTCCAATAATGTGTCCCCATTATTATGAACACATGTCATTTCTCTCTGCAAATGTGCAAAGTTTGTGTACCTTCTTTTCAATATCTTCAAATGCTCCAACTAGGAGGAGTTGTCTGGAGTCAACTCTTAGTCAATTACATTCAATTTGATTGGATTAGAATAAAACAAATTGTTCATATCATGTAACAGAATGGAGATGAGCAAGGCAGAAACATACAAAAAGACAGATGATCTTTCCGGTTAACAATTTTCTTTGTTAAAATTTAGGTGTGAACCAGAACAATGGAACAGAAATAACCCCTCATATATATGGGCAAATAATTTTCAACAAAGGAACCAAAAACACACAATGGAGTAAAGAAAGCCTCTTCAATAAATTGTGCTGGGATAATTGGAAAGTCACATGTAAAAGAATGAAACTAGACAACTGTTTTCCCCAGTGTACAAAAATTAACTCAAAATGGATCAAAGATCTAAATGTAGGAAAATAAATTACATAATTATAAGTCAATAAATTAAGTAAAAGAAAACATAGGTACTAAACTTATGGACTTTGGTCTTAGAGAGGATTTTATGAATTTAACCCCAAAGGCAAGGAAAGTAAAGGCAAGAATAAACAAATGGAACTCTACCAAACTAAAAAACTTCTGTCTAGGACTTTAGCCAAGATGGAGGCATAGGTAGGTACACTGTGCCTCCTTGCACAACCAAAAGAAGAACAACAACACATTTAAAAGCAAAAACAATCAGAACTGTCAGAAAATTGAACTATATGGAAGTCTGACAACCAAGGAGTTAAAGAACAAATATTCATCCAGACCTGCAGGAGGGGAGGAGACAGGCAGCCAGGCAGAAAGAACTCCTGTCAAGGCACAGCTGGTGGACTGGGCAAGGCAGCTGCTGGTGGGGTGGGCAGTCCCATATTTGCATGCAGATAAACCCGGGGGAACAACTGGGGAGAGAGACAGACTATGCAACACAGGGTTCCAGTATGGGGAAATAAAGCCTCAAAACCTTTGACTGAAAAAACCTGTGAGGGTTGAGGTGGCAGGAGAAACTCTAGCCTTACAGGTGGGTTCATTGGAGAGACCCACAGGGTCCTAGAATGTAAACAAAACCATCCACCCAGGAATCAGCACTAGAAGGGCCCAATATGCTTGTGGGTAGTGATGAAAGTGATGGAAAGCCAACAGAGAGCTGAACAAGTGTCATTGTCCCTCTCAGATCCCTCCCCCACATACAGTGCTACAACGCAGACTTGTGGGTTGCCCTGAATACTTAAGGCACTGCCCTTCACCACACAACATGCACTTGAGACAAAAAAAAAAAAAATGGCCCAAATGAAAGAACAGATAAAAGCTCCAGAAAAAAATACAACTAAGTGACGAAGAGATAGCCAATCTATCAGGTGCATAGTTCAAACATTGGTAATCAGGATATTCACAGAATTGGTTGAGTATGGTCACAAAATAGAGGAAAAGATAAAGGCTATGAAAAGTGAAATAAAGGAAAATGTACAGGGAACCAACACTGACAGGAAGGAAACTGGGACTCAAATCAATGGTTTGGGCCAGAAGGAAGAAATAAACATTCAACTGGAACAGAATGAAGAAACAAGAATTCAAAAAATGAGAAGAGGCCCAGAAAGCTCCAGGACAGCCTTAAACATTGCAACATCAGAATCATAGGTGTGCCAGAAGGAGAAAAGAAAGAGCAAAAAATGGAAAACTTATCTGAAAAGAAATAATGAAGGAGAATTTCCCTAATCTGGCAAAGGAAATAGACTTCCAGAAAATCCAGGAAGGTCAGAGAGTCCCAAAGAAGTTGGACCTAAGGAAGCACACACCAAGGAACATCATAATTACATTACCCAAGATTAAACATAAAGAGCAGCAAGATTAAAAGCAGCAAGAGGTGACAATTATGACAAAGGAGTTCCCATAAGGCTATCAGCTGATTTACTAAAAGAAAAATTACAGGCAAGAAGTGACCAGAAGGAAGTATTTGAAGTCTTGAAAGGCAAGGATCTACATCCAAGATTACTCTATCCAGCAAAGCTATCATTTGGAATGGAAGGGGAGATAAAGTACTTCCCAGATAAGGTCAAGCTAAAGGAGCTCATCATCACCAAGTCCTTATTATATGAAATGTGAAAGGGACTTACCTAAGAAAAAGAAGAAAATCAAAACTATGAACAGCAAAATGACAACAAACTCACAATTATCAAAAACTGAACCTAAAACAAAAACAAAAACAAAAAAGGACTAAGCAAACAACTAGAACAGGAACAGAATCACAGAAATGGAGATCACATGGAGTATAACGAAGAGATAGCCAATCTGTCAGGTGCATAGTTCAAAACACTGGTAATCAGGATGTTCACAGAATTGGTTGAGTGGGGAGGGAGAGGGGGGAATTGGGGAAAAGGTGCAGGGAATAAGCACAATTGGTAGGCACAAAATAGACAGGGGGAGATTAAGAATAGTATAGGAAATGGCCCTGGCTGGCGTAGCTCAGTGGATTGAGCACGGGCTACGAACCAGGCATCGCAGGTTCGATTCCCAGTCAGGGCACATGCCTAGGTTGCAGGCCATGTCCCCCAGCAACCGCACATTGATGTTTCTCTCTCTCTCTCTCTCTCCCTCCCTCTCCCTTCCCTCTCTAAAAATAAATAAGTAAAATCTTTAAAAAAAAGAATAGTATAGGAAATGTAGAAGTCAAAGAACTTATATGTACGACCCATGGACCTGAACTAAGGGGGGTAATGTGGGTGGGAGAGGGTGGGAGAGGGTGGGAGAGGGTGTGCAGGGCAGAAGGGAATAAACGACAGAAAATAGAACAACTGTAATAGCATAATAAATAAATATATTAAGTAAAAAAATACTGCTGTCCAGATAAAATACTGCTATGAGCGGTGTCTGAGATTTTACTGCCTTTGTTTTCTTTAGGATTTTTATGGTTTCAGATCTAATATTTAAGTGTTTAATTCACTTTGAATTTATTCTGATGTGTTGTGTAAGAAGGTGGTCTAGTTTCATTTTCCTGCACATATCTTTCCAATTTTCTCAACATCATTCATTGAAAAAATTAACTTTAGTCCATTGTATGTGCTTGCTTCTTTTATCTAACAGTAATTAACCATAAAGGTGTGGTTTTATTTCTGGGCTCTCTATTCTATTTTATTGATCGATGTGCCTGTTTTATGCCAGTATCATGCTGTTTTGATTACTATAGCCTTATAATATAGTTTGATATTAGGTAGTGTGGTTCCACCAAATTTTTTCTTCTTTTTCAGGATCACTATTGCTTTTTGTTGTTTCAAATATATTTTTGAAATATTTTTCTAGTTCTATGAAGTATATCTTTGGAATCCTGATAGGAATTGCATTGAATGTATAGGTTGCTTTGGGTAGCATGGATATTTTAATGATATTAATTCTTCCTATTTATAAACAACATATATCTTCCCAGGCAAGGGAAACAAAAGAAAAAATAAACAAATGGGACTACATCAAACTAAAAAATTTTTGCACAGCAAAGGAAAACATCATCAAAATAAACAGACAATCCACAGAATGGAAGAACATATTCACCAATACATCTGATAAGGGGTTAATATCCAAAAATTTATAAAGAACTTATAAAACTCTACACCAAAAAAATGAACAATCCAATTTAGAAAGGGACAAAGGACTTCAATAGATGCTTCTCCAGAAAGGACATAACGATGGCCAATAAACGTATGAAAATGTGTTCAACATCATTAATCATCGGAGAAATGCAAATTAAAACCACCATGAGATATCACTTCACACTCGTCAGAATGGCCTTCATCAATAAATCAACAAACAACAAGTGCTGGCGAGGATGTGGAGAAAGCAGAACACTTTTGCACTGTTGACAGAAATGGAGATTGGTGCCGCCACTGTGGAAAGCAGTATAGAGATAACTAAAAAAAAAAAAATGGATCTGCCTTTTAATCTAGCAATCCTACTTCTGAGAATAGATCTGAAGAAACTTAAAACACTAATTTGAACGAATGTAAGCACTGCTATGTCCATTGAAGCATTATTAGCATTAATTATAATTGCCAAGATATGGAAGCAGCCCAAGTGTCCATCAGTAGATGAGTGGATAAAATAACTGTGGGACATTTACACAAGGGAATACTACTCAGCCATAAAAAGAAGACAATTTTACCACTTGTAACAGTATTAATGGACATGGAGAACATTATGCTAAGTGAAATAAGCCAGTTAGAGAAAGACAAATACCATATGATTTCACTCATATGTGGAAACTAATGAACAAACTGAACTAACAAGCAGAATAGAGAGCAGATGACAGCAATGGGAGGGAGTTAGTGGGTAGAGGGATCAAGCAGACAGGAGAAAGGATCAATGGACATGGACAATAGTGCTATGATTATGGGGACAGGGTATAAATGGTAATGAAAAAATACAATAAAATATATATTTAAAATATAAAAAAAAATTAAAATAAAATAAAAAATAAAAATAAAAAGCCTCTGCCCAGCAAAAGAAGCCACCAACAAAACAAAAAGGCAAGCAACCAAATAGGGGAAGATAATTTGCAAATGACATTTCCAACAAAGGATTAATATTCAAAATATATAAAGAACTCATACAACTCAACACCAAACAAACAATCCAATTAAAAAAAAATGGAGACAGGACCTGAGCAAACACTTCTCCAAGAAGACACAAAAATGGCCAACAGAAGTATGAAAAGATGCTCAACTTTACTAGCTGTTAGGGAAATGCAAACCAAAACTATAATGAGATACCATTTCTCGCTTGTTAAAATGACTATTATCAACAAGACAAGTGATAACAAGCGTTGAAGGGATTGTGGAGAAACAGGAACCTTCGTTCATTGCTGATGAGACTGTAAACTGGTTTGGCCGCTACGGAAGATACTGTGCCTGGCTGGTGTAGCTCAGTGGGTTGAGTTGGGCCTGCAAACCAAAGAGTTCAAGCTTCCATTTCCAGTCAGGGCATATGCCTAGGTTGTGGGCCAGGTCCCCAGTAGGGGGTGCACAAGATGCAATCACATATTATGTTTCTCTCTCTCTCTTCTGCCTTTCCTTCCCCTTTCTCTAAAAATAAATAAATAAAATCTTAAAAAAATAAAATACTATGGATGTTCCTAAAAAAAGTAAGCATACAGTTACCATATGGCCCAGCAACCCTTTTTCTGGCTATCTACCTCAAAAATTTCAAAAACAACCCTCAAATATATATGTACCTCTGTTGATTGCAGTATTACTCACAGTGGCCAAGATATGGAAAGAACCAAAATATCCTTCAACAGGTGACTGGATGAAGAAGATGTAGTACATGTGTACAATGGAATACTATTCAGCCATAAGAAAAGATGAAATACTGCCATTAGCGACAGCATGGATGGCTCTTGAGAATATCATGTTAAGTGAAATAAATCACACAGAAAAAGTCAAGAACCATATGATTTCATTCACACAGGGATATAAAACTAAAAGCAAAAAATGAACAAACAAAAATCATAGACATAGACAATATTATGGTGATTTCCAGGGAGGGGGGTAGGGAGTGGTCAAGGGTAAAGGGGGTCAAATATATGGTGATGAAAGAGATATGACTTTGGCTGGTGGGCACACAATGCAATATGCAAATGAAGCATCATAGAATCGTACACTTGAACCTATATAATTTTATTAATCAATGTCACTCCAATAAATGTGATTTTCAAAAAATTTAGGTGTGAATGTAATTCTCAAACTGACAGCCCCATGTGCCTCAAAATATCTGAAACTAAGGGCACTCCTAAAGTGAAACTTCAAAAATGCATCAAACCTTACTAGAATGATACACGGAATAATGTTCATTTAAATATCTATTTTCTGTTATGTTTTTTAGAAATCACTTTTTTTATTTTATAGTCATACTTGGTGTCTGTTCACACAATTTGCTCCGTAGACTTATTTCCTTCTTACTTGGGGCTCACATTTTATTTTCTAATGGCACTGCAGAACAGAGTGGCTTCTTCACTCCGAGCTGAAGTGAAAAGGCGTGAACACCGGCAGAGGCATCAAGAACCTGGCAGTCTAGACACAGAGCCATCAGGTTGAGCACCGCTGAGGACTCCCTTTTAGAAGAGGAAACTTGCAAGGACGGGTGACTTCTCTTCTGAGTTCACCAACCTTCCACAAATACTTGTGCAAGCTTAGACTACCAAGTCGTGCGGGGAAAATGCCTCTTACATGTAGGAAATGAGGCCACAGGAAAGGAACAAGGAAGCAGGAAGCTTATCTTCTGGGCTATTCTGAAAATTCCCAGTTGCAAAACTTTGGGCAAATTCTTTGATATTTCCAAGTCTAAGTACCCTCATTTGTAAAATGAAGACATTTGGCTAGTTTATGCTGCTCAATCTTTTTACTAAAGTGTTGTATTGTTTTAAACAATCAGAAAGAAGATGAGCTCATAAAAAGACACAAAAGAGAAGAAATTCAGCAGCCTGACTGAAAAAAAGCTGGCTTAGAGATGACTTCCAGTTTTAGGAGTTTAGATTCAAAACTGAAATTGATTGGTGACATCATAAGCTTTACAAATGTGGCCACTGTCTCCTCTTCCTATGAGTATCTTATCCCTGCTGCACTGCTCACCTTCCAGACTTCATCATTCGTTACAACGTGGGCCAGAACCACTCTCAGATCAACCTGCCTATACATTTCCTTCAACATTTCCACTTACAGAGGTTCCTCAACTTAAATTATAAATAAATCCCGGGACTCCCCAAGCATTAAAGCAAGCAGTCCTTCCTTTTGCCTAGAGTGGATGTCCTACATTGTGGAAGTAAGCCTTTTTCATGACTCAGTGTGAAAAGAAAACCATCAACGTTTCAACCACTCTCTCCAAGAGAGTTTATGATTCAATTTACAGATAAGATTTCCTTGGGAGGAAACCAGAGGTCATTTTTACTGTCAAACAAAATCTTTCTCAATATTAAAATGAGAACTAATTTGATTTAACCTAAGTTGACAGGGATGAAAAGAGCTCAGGGATTGGGAGTCCACAATAACAAAAATACATCCACAGTCTGAGGGTAGTTTGAAAGCATTCGGTAACTCCGTAGAGTACCATAAAAGAAGTAGCAGAAATAAGAATTCTATGCAGTTGTTTCCTATGCAGGACAGAGTACCATTTCTTTAAATGATTACATTATACAGGGTGGGGCAAGTTTATAGTTGTTAATATGGAAAATACTATAATAATTAATAACTAATAACACAAGAATAAAGTCTGTGTTTTGCATACTCACAACTGTAAACCTACTTTTGCCCCACCCTGCATAATCAATTCCAATTGGAGAGGAAAGGCACTTTTCTGTTTTGAGACTAACAGAAGTGTACTTAAAGGACATAACAAGTAAAAAAAACACAACCCAAATTATTGCTTCAGTTTATAAATAATTCTATAAAGTTTATTTTTATGTGGCCCTTCTCCAGAATAAAAGCAACATCCCTGCACTGCATCGTGGGTGGTATATTATATTGTTGGCTTGGTTCCCATACTGTAAGGAAATGTTATTTAATGATAATTGACATTGTGATGGCAAATGTTTTGATTAGTATCATAATCAAGATCTTGGTTACACAATTATCATTATTATTTCTGTTTCATCTTGATAACAAGATGGGTCACTTGTGATCCTAGAGACCTGTTGACTTAACCATTGATTGCCTGGTAGTAAGTCACAATTGTGACAGCAGGTGTCACAACTTACACAATATAGTGAAAGCATGACCCACTTGTCTGTGAATTTTGGCTTTATACTGAACATTTCCCTTGCTAGGAAATCCACCAGACTCAGGCAAACTAGGACAGCAGGTCACTCTGTGTGGTGGAGTGTGGCTGGGTCTAGGAGTCAGAAAACCTAGATCTGATTTGACCAGGTTGCTCTCCAACTGATGGCACCTATTTGAGCTTAGTTTTCCACCTGTAATAATTTGTCCTTAAAACATCTATAAAGTTATACACAAATACTAGATCTTTTCATCTTTATCTGACAAACTAGTAGCCAGAACAGATATGCTCATCCTCTTGAGAGCTGTGGATTGTCATAATTTCTGTTTAATATCATTAGATATTATGGCCCACTGAGGTGATGCTTGGGGTGAACTTTTGGTTTCACAGTTCTTAAGCTTGTTTTATGCCCATAGAAAGTTATCTTCTCTATTTAAATCTGAGCAGTTGTGTGAACTGGGGGAAACAGTGCCAAGTTTCATCTCTGTTGTGTATTGTCAGTGTGGCTTGGGATGAATTATGTAATTTTTAGCCTCAGTATCTCCATCTGAAAAATAGACAATTATTGAATAAAACATCTCAAAGGTTGCTTTGATTATGAAATAATATACAGTGTGGTACAAAAGTAGCTTTGCAGTTGTTAGTATGAAAATTAATATATTAAATAATAATACAATAAACTGTTTCATGTACTCATTACTGTAAACCTACTTTTGCCCCATCCTGTAGGTAAAAACAAAAAATATATTATTTATTATAATATATGTTATATAACACTATATATAAAATCATAGTTGCCAATTCCATGATGCATACTAGGAATTTGTCCTTCAACCACAATACATTCAAAGCCTGGAGTGTTCTGAGGACATGAACCCATATGAACATAGAATAATAACGGTAGGAAGAATCTCAGATAGGATCTGGCCCAACTCCTGAAGTTGGAAGTGACACTCTGATGCCATGAACTGAAAAGTGAATTGGGTCCATTTCCACATCTAATTAGTGGGGGAGCCACACTTGAACTCCAGCCTCTGGGCTCAGATAGAAGTCTCTTTTGCTACATCTCTTGGCTTCCCCTCTCAAAGGCCTTAGCAGTCAGTATTTTTGATTTTGTACCTAGAGCTAATTATTTTGCACAATTTTATTTCATTCTCCTAGAAAGATTGATAATTCTCAGGCTAAGAAACCACCAAGACAATTGTGAAAGACTTAATATACAAAAGGATTCAACATAAATCTTCAATGTTTGTAATGATCAGTATTTAGCCATCCTTTGTATATCTGTAATCACGACTTAACTACCTTTCTTCACATTAGATTACAAGGAGGGGAAGAGGAGGAAGAGAAAGAGAGGAGGGAGAGCAAGAGAGATTGAGGGGTTAGAAATAGATGGTCTAATTTGAATGCATAAGCAGGAGAGACAAGGCAGAATATCAACTGCATAAGTATTTGAAATCTCACTCAGACTGCCCTGTAGTTGAGGTCAGGTAACCGCTCAAGGGAAACTGCATGAAATTAGGAATAGGGTCTGGCAGGAAGTTGAGGTGAGGAGCTTCAGGGAAGAAGAAACCCCAGAGTTTGGGGAAAAACTGGTAAACAGAGTCCTGAGATGACTGGAGTTTAGTCAACATAGGAAGGGATTTTCATACTCTTCTGTATATACACATCACCCTAGAGAGCCTTTCAAATAGGGACTCAGGAGTCTTCTCCCGAGAGTTTCTTATTAAGTAGATGGAGGGAGTTGATTCACGGATCCACATTTCACCAAATGATTTGGATGTAGGGACCATGACCTACACTTTAAGCAGCTGGCTCTGTGAAAAACTTGTGTGTCTTTCAATGTCTCCTTCACCTAGCACCTCTAGTCTCCCTGGAAGACTCAACACCATCTACAGACCCAAGGCTTTCGATATGTTTCATTCAGAACCATGGAAGGGAACCATGCTTTTCAGAAAATCTGGAATGAAACCAAAACTTGAATCTCTATTTGGACGATCATGACAACGGTGGCGATGATGATGGTGGCTGTCACATGAATGCTCACAATGTACCAGGCACGATGCTAAAGGCTTCCCATGAGATATATCAGGTGAGCGTCACAACAATGCTATGAGCGAGAGTGGCAGCATTAGTTCTATTTTATGTCAGAGGAAACCTTGGTTTTAAACGGTGAAGCAACTAGCCCATGGTTACACCTCTGTGAAGGAACAGAAATATGAGTCGAGCAGCTCTCTTTGGCTGCAAACCCTATGTTCTTAATGCCGCTATTTAATGTGTTTTTTTACTGGTTATCTTGTAGGCATGGTTTCTCCGCCCTTTAAAACTCAGGTATCTCCTCAATGTTGCAGGTTTCATGGATTTCTATCTCTCAGGAACAAATTCTCCTGAACTGCATTGCCATCCATAACATATTTTATATAACTCAATTGTATTTGCACTATATGTATGCCCTAATACTCTGTCTCTCTGGCTTGAATGAGAGCTTCTGGAAGACAGGGTCTTCCAGACCCTGGAAGACAAGGTCCATATTTTATTCTACTTTGCATCTTCTTGCCTGGAAATCCGTGTCAATTATATAAGGGATGGCTGTATTGAGCATTTAGATAACACTATCCTTTAAGGCAAAGTTTCTATAAAATGATGTTATGTTTGTCTTTAATGCCATCCTGACTTTGAATATTATAAAGTTACAATTTGAAAGTGATGGAAATTAAGGGGGATAATGATTTGAGATGCTGCTTTTTCCCTATCCTGTGAGAGCAAACTGAGAGAAACATTCTTGAAGTTTGAAAGGAAGTTCTTAACTGCAAATAAGTTAACATGTGGAATTTATTATGCCAATTATTTATATGAGCTGAGAGTAAAAGTAGACACAGGAAGGGTTTAGATAAATTCAAAGATGAGAGCTGCATAACAAATTGTTAGTAGCAAATTAGTATGGTTCAGGGCATGTCCATAGTTTCTTCATGAAGAAAAATTGTCTTCTTTCCCATAAAAGGCCCTTTGGTCCCAACATTGAGAGCTGAGTGAGGGGTTAATAGGACTTCTATTTAATTTGGTGCTTACACACACACACACACACACACACACACACACACACACACACAGAGTTTTTTATTTTTATTTTTTACTTTTGTACTGACATCTGATCCCCTCATATACTGAGCAAGACTTGGCACTAGGCTAAAACTCTGAGGTTGTTACCACTGAATGAAGCCACATCTAGCGTACAACTAACACTAAAAAAACATTACAGAAAAATAAACTGGATGACAGAAAGCTTGGTTACTTTTCTCCTGGGCCATAGACGAGACACTTTCAAAACCTTATGGGGACCCACAGGATCCAACACCAGTGCTAAAATCAATGGAGTTGTTTGCATAAAATCTCTTGATCAACTATGGTGCCCAAGGTGATATAAAAAAAATACTAATCTTAATAATCAAGTTCAGTTAGTTTATGACTGTCATGGGAACCATCCCTGAAAATTCTCTAATGTTGATATGGTTGGATCCAAGTCACTATGAAGACTCACAGTTTCAAAGGATCCACAAGGTGTTCGAATGTCCCTTCCTCTCCCCCATCCCAGTCTCTATGAACACTTCCACCAAGGACACGCTGGGGGAAAAGGCACCATTTTAATTCAGAAAGAAGTAGGGACATAGTACATTCCCCCTGGATGGTCCTTCCCAGTTACTTTGTTACTGACTATTGAACAAATTATTCTTAATAAAAAACTTATTTATTAGGCTTCCATATATGTACTTAGTACCAGCTATTTCATCCAGGAGGACTCGTGTGTATTGTATTGTATCATATCCATTTCTCCAAAAATCTTATTATTACATGTAATTTCACTTCCTTCCAGAACTAGGAGTAAAGCTGGTTAAGTTGCAATTACCGATATAACTGCAATACAAAATGAGATGTGCATTTCCACAGGCCCTTCTCATTTTGCCCGACTCTCTGTAGGCATGGATAGTGTGAAGTTAAAATGCTTAAGATCAAGGTAATCAGATCACCACTAAGTAAGTAAAATGTAGTTGCCTACACAAGGTAATACCGCTCCACCTGTGAAGAATGAAGAAACTGTAAGCAGCGCTACTGTCTGCCACCCCTCTTGAGTTATTAGCAGCAAAAGAAAGAACCCTTGCTCTTGGCAGATACGCTATCACACTTGAAATAGATTTTTCCAAAGTGCAATCTGATCATCATGCTGAATGTCTGTAAACTCAGAATTATTGCTGGAGTACCAAGATGAGCTAAGATTTCTAGAAATAAAAGACCCACGAGAACTGGGTATACACACACACACACACACACACACACACACACACACACACCAGGAATTTTCAGTGCACCCAGAGAAAGGGGTAGACTGCTTTAATCAGTCACTAATTATAAACTATTTAAAGAGCCTGGGATGTAACCTGCTCTGTCCCAGGCACTGTGGGAGGAAGCTGATAGAAAATAGGATAGTACCATCCCTAACCTAAAGGAGCATAGAATTTGTAAGGAAAACAAGAAAGGAAGCATTTACTAAGTAAGGTAATATTTGTAATAAATGCTGCATTATGAGTCATATTCATACAAATTTAATTTAGCAAACCTTCACTGAGTACCTCCTGAATACAAGGTCCTCCTTCTGTCAGGTGTTTCAGGGCATGAAAAGAGGAAGGTTCAGTCCTATTATATAGAAGGGAAACATATGGGAAATAATATCTGTGGACCTGTGACAAGGCCCTCTGCTCAGTGCTCAGCCCACTAACCACCTGAGCAGGCATAACGGCTCCCAGGGCAAACAGCAGCACTTCCATTTTGCGGATGAGGAATCTGAGGTCAGATTTCACCTGGTGCCGGGGTCAGGAATCCGTCTACGAAGGCCTGTGAGGACTTGTTGCCCACACTAGACTGCCTCCCTGGAGATCACTGGGTCTTGTCATTCGGGTTAGGGTTACCACAGGCTGGTCCAGAGCTGGTCTGTGGTGACCCTTCGCTGGTTCCTTGGCTAAATGGAAAGTACAAAGCCAATACTGCATTTCATAAATCTAAATTGATTAAATTGAAGGGACTCCATGTATATGAAGTTGTTTCCTTCCTTCTTTTGTGAATTTAAACCTCCATTTAGGACATGGTGGTGCCAACAGAGGGCAGCTGTCGTTATTTTTTTAACTCTTTTTTTTCCCTAGAAGAGTAAGCTGAAAGTTGGTACTCTGTGTCAGTTTGTCATGCGTTGTTTTGATTTTTTTCTTTTAATGGTGCTTGAAATCCCAAATCTGGAAAGTGCTAATTGCACAGACAATTTTGACGTCAGTCTGCACAGAGTTTAGTGATATGAAAAGTTCTAGCAACTTTCAGTGGATTTTTAAAAAGACAAAAAAATGCTGGGAGCCCTGGTTTTAACTGTGTATCATTTTCCAACTTTATTTCATCCACATTTTTTTCACGAATCGCTCAAACCACAAGACAACACCCTACTTTCTGTCCTCTCTGGAAGCGCGCCCTGCTTAGATATGCTGCATGATGTGAGGAGTGAGAGGCACGTATGTGAAAACAGGACAAAACTGTGGGCAAAGTGTACCAAGGGGAAGACTGTTACTCCCAGTTAGTTCCCTTTCCTGTTTTAAAGGGTAAACACAGCCCCATCCACTTCAGTTTGCCTTTCCTAATGGTAGGAGGCTACAGGGCAGCTGTCAGCTGCCTCCCACTTCAATGTCAACAACTTGCTCAATCGTCCTCTCTTCTAAGAACATGTATCAGGCAACAAATCTCATTTTAGTGGCATTCACTATGTGGTTCTGGCTAATACTAAAGACAGAGCAGTGACGGAATGGCAGTGGGGAGTCTCTTATTTCTCAGATGAGAAAACTTATTGCTAAGCCAGGGACGAGCAAAAACCTGGACTTGCCTGCCTTAATGTCTTTTATGCCAAGGGCATGTTTCCCTCTTCCAAACTCAAACCTTTGGAAAGATCTTAACAAAAGGGACAGTGAGTCACAAGATATCATGTGACTTATGGTTGTGTGCTGTCCAGGTAATACCAGTCAAGTGGCTGAACTGGTGCTCCCAGGTCCCAGCCCTCCTGACGATGAGGCAATGCCAACGCACTCAGTCCAATATGTGTCAACATTTGCACAGCGAGGTGGAGGCTCTGAGCTAGTTAAGGAAAGAGACCTTTTTACTAATCCTAGAATTCCCCACTCCTAGCACAGTTACCAGTTACTGTCACCTAGTAAGCATGTAACAGATTTTTGGCGAATAAATAAATAGACAGGGGCAATTATTGAATAGGTGCTCAATAAATATGCATGATTTAAAAAAAAAAAACTGAAGGTATTTAGTGTTATGTGAGGGTCCAGTATATTATGTGAAGGTCAAGACTGAGTCAGAGGAAGTGGCCCTTTCTTTAGGAAAAGTCATAGTCATGTTGTGGTCACTCGAGGTTCATTTTTGTCTCTATGTCTGTCTCTGTTCGTCTCTCTGCTTCTGTCCCTGTCTGTACTTGTGTATGTATCTGTCTACCTGTCTAACTGAATCCCTCTCTCTCTCTCTCTCTCTCTCTCTCTCTCTCTGTCTCTTACTCTACTTCCTCAGAGTCTTGAAGGACTCACGCCAGGAAAAGTTTCAAAGGAAAAAAAATTCCAACCCAGTGCTTTCTTTGTCAAACAAAGGCTCACCCATTTCTGCGACCTGACTTCTCTTTCTTACCCTTCCATTTCTTTTCTAGCTCCCAGCCCCAGCTCTCCAGTCCTCTGGCAGTGAACCATGAATGGCCTTGTGAGCTTGGAGAACTCTCTGTGATCTCCAGCATTTATTCTGTCCCCAAGACAGAGTAAATCTGGTCCTCAGGACCTGTGTCTCTGGGAGACCACCAGGAGGACTTGGAAGGTGGTAAGGGCTTACTCAGGAGGGCTTGTGAAATTGTCAGGCTTAGGAGGAAAACTCTAGGCAAAAATCACCCACGTCCTCTACTAAATGAGGCTTGTCATCACATTCAAAGGACAAAGAGAGCCCTGTTTTATTTGCTACAGTGTCTTCAATTTGATTTTTTACATGTGTTTTTTTAGTTGTTGGTCAAGGTTGTTAAAGAAAAGAGGAGGTGCCACAGTTCAGCAACCTCTAATGTGAAAGTGAGTGATTTCCCGACTTTCCCTTGCTATGTGACACTCCTTACTGACTCCTAGTAGCATACCCTGCCACAGCCTGCTCACGCCTCCTACACCAGCCTCCCACTGACCTTTAACACATCCATAAGCAACGGAAGCCCAGCATCCTAACCAGCAGCCTCACTATGCACACAGGCAGTCACTGCTGCTCACTGTCATCCCTGGCCGGTCCAGGACCCCCACCCATAGGCCCTGCCCTCACTGCACAGCAGAGATGCCTTAGATTGCCCTGGCCTTACCACATGCTCCTGGAAGACTTCCTTCAGATAATCACCCTGCACCAGGAATAATTCCTTTTTGGTAGCCTAAGCTCCTCCACTCTCTCTGCAGAATCTGTCACCCACAAGGGAGCCCCACACTTTGCTCACATCATGAGGTCAGCTCTCCTCAAACGTCTGCCTCCTTTTGTCCATCCTTCAAGCCTTAGATAAAACACCACCACCTTCATAAAGCCTTGCTTAATTTACACCAGCTGCAAATTCTCTTCCGTAGCATTTTGTGCCTTGGACATCAGACAAATGAGTATGAGCGCCCAACTTTTGTTATTTCAATTTTGTTATTTGTAAAATAGGGCACATAATACATGCCAAAAAACTAGGCAATCAATAAATCTTATTTTATTTTATTTGTATATCAGAAATTTTATTTTTATTATAGTTATTTGTGTATGTATACATATATAGTTATATATATATATACACATACATATATATACACATACATGCACACATGTAGATGCAGCCGCTCCCTTGGCTCACCGATGGGTTCTGAGCCTCATTATATGTATATCTGTGATACATAAACTCCCAGAGAGCAGGCACCATCTTGTTCTTCTTTGCAAATTATCTAGCATAGATCTTTGCATATAGCTTCTACAAGATATATATATATGTATTGAATGACTAAATTTAATTTTCTGCCTCAGTTTTCCATCTGTAAAACGGGAATGAAAGCTTAGTTATTTCCAAACATTATTATCAGGATAAATTAAGATACGACATGCAAAACATTTTGAAAAATATAAAGACCAAATGCTAGGCAAATATGAGCTATTATTATTTGATAAATTATACTATATGGACATGAGTGAAACAATATTACCTGACTGATCCAGTAGAGGGCAATGACACACGAATATTTAGATTCTTTGTAAGACCACCAAAACATAAATTAAAAAGTGAGAAACACTTTGGTATTATGTAAACCAAATAACATATTTTTTTCTGGATTTGGCTGCTTTTTAATCTCTTTTACTGTGTCTATGCAATTTAGATTTTTCCCAAGGATTGTTATATTAGGGAATAATTTGTGTCTATGCAATTTATATGTGTAGAAGGGACCTTTGACTTTATTGGGTGTTTCAAGTGTGGTTCATTTACCTGATTTCTAATTTCTCTATTCAAATTTCCACTTGCCCCTTAGCCCAGGGTGAGGAATGAGTCCAGCCTAGCCAATAGAGGAATAATGCTCTTTTCACTAGTTTTATTACCTCTATCTGCAGTATTTCTTCCTGATCTGGAAAGCAGCCTGAAAGGGTTTCCATGCTGAGGGAGGGACCAGAAAGAGACTCGGACAAACAACGCCAACCATTGTTTCCTCAGCCTGATTTGGCTCCCCTCAGTCTGCTCTGTTAAGACACTGAACCCATTGAGGAAGCCACTGACATTTCATTAGGATGGGCAAGTCTCTCTAGACAAGGGAAGAACACAGGGTGGTGGACGAATAAGGACAGACAGCACTGCACATTCATGGCTCTACTCTCTACTCAGATGCTTCTACTCTCCACTCAGTTCTGAACTCACTACATTTCAAACAGAAAAATGGCTGCAAGAGGTGCATAAGTATCTGATATCTTCCTTCAAGGAACTGAAACTTTCACATGTGGCCATCAGATATAACTTAAATTAACAAAATTTGAATGATACATTGAGTATTCGCTGTGTGTCAGGCACTTAGCTAGGGAGGGACAGATGATATAAAAATAAGACATGATTCTTACCTTTAAGAAATTCACAGTCTAGACCAGAGAGTAGAGGAACCCATGAAAGCAGACAAAAATAAATAGATGCAAACATGACCATAATAGAAATAATTAGTTATGTTACAACACTTGTTTTCAAAAACACAGATTTTGCCCCAGCTGGTGTGGCTCAGTGGATTGAGCTTGGGCTGCGAACCAAAGGATCGCCGGTTCAATTCCAAGTCAGGGCACATGCCTGGGTTGTGGGCCAGGTCACAGTAGGAGACGCGTGAGAGGCAACCACACATTGATGTTTCTCTCCCTCCCTCCCTCCCTCTTTTCTCCTCTCTCTAAAAATAAACAAATAAAATATTTAAAAAAACACAGGTTTTTCCCAAGGATTGTTATATTAGGGAATAATTTGAGCATAACTTGAATTTTGCATCTGATTATGTATGATTTCAACTGTAAGAAACATTAGGTGAATGCAGAAGATTGTACTGAAATGAACGGAGCAGAGAGAACATCCGAACACACACACACACACACACACACACACACACACACACACAGATGCATCCTCTCCCTCTGCTCACTTCCATTGGGTTCTGGGCCTCATGCACCTTGCTCTGGTGTTACAACTCTGCCTCATAGCTCACATAACCCTCCTTTCCTCTTCACCAGGACTCATAAGCTGAGTCCTTCTGATGCCCACTGTAAGCAAATCACAGATCCTTTTTAAGATCAAGTGCCTTATTTATTGCAGTATTTACGATGTTTAAACCACTTTATGTGTGTAAAATGGAGCTACTATTTTCATTTGGTTTCTGTTTTTTTATTTTTTATGTTCGTGTGTCGCTTAAGAATGTTTTTGCCTGTGGAGTCCTTAACTCCATCTTTTCCAGAAGTCTTATCTTCCTTGCTTGATTTTGCACAGCACAATGATTTTTAGGAGCACAGACACGGTATTATTGCAGAATGCACAGCAAGCCCTTGAGTGCATAAAGCAAGGAGCACCTGCCCTAGAGGAGAAGAGATGATGTCCAGGAACGGCCTCACCAGAGAGCAACACCGAGAATCACAGCGATGTGGAAGAATATGACTATCCTTTTTTTCTTCTAGCTTTTTATACAAGCCTCATTATAAAATCAACAACAAACAAATAAGACTTAAAATGGCTAATAAAATGCAACTAATAGAACAAGTCAAACTACATGAAAAATAACTTCAAAATGTTAGGTAGAGAGAAAATAAAAAGAGGCAAGTACGGTAAAACCTGGAGTTCGGTAAGCTTACAAAAGGCATGCCTTAAGTTCCATACAGAAATCTGCTAGAGACAAGCCACAGATTCGCCCCTAAGCTGCCTGGCTGCCAATGTCGGGCTCCCTACTGGTCTGATCTAATCCAGAGAGGATTTTACAAAATCTAATCTGAACCATGCAGTATAATAGTCACTAGCCACATGCAACTATGACATTTGAAATGCAGGTATTTGGAAGTGTGATGCACTCAGTATAAATTACATTCAAAAGACACATAAAAGTAATGTAAAAATCTCACTAGTAATTTATGATGATTACATGTGAAAATGTTAATGTTTTGTGAGGGATTAAACATTACTAACATTTCTTTTACTCATTTCTTTTTGTTTTTTTTTCAACATGTTGTAATTACATATGCACCTCACATCTATGGCTCTCATTATATTTCTTTTGACACCCCTGATCCAGGGGAATGTATAGGCTATTCATGATTATATAGCATCATCTATAATTTCTGAAAAATGATAAGTTCAAATGGTGCTTCTTGACAAATGTCTGTGATGAGAACCTCTATGTGCTTGATGAGGAAAACAGCCAGTTGTTTTAGCAATCAGCTAAAATGAGAGTGGCGTTAATGTGCTCTTGGGAAAAGCAAGAAGCCTGGTTAGTTCATGAACCAAATAAAAGGCTGTATTGCCTTGCTGGGAGTAAGACCCAGGAAAGAACAAGGATTCATCTGCAAGAGATGGAGCGTAGGGTTTGAATCTATGTGTATATGTCCATGTTCATGTATATGTCCTTCTATGTAGCCCCATGGTGTGCATGTGTGTACATGCATGTGTGTTCTTATGCAGCTGTCTGTGAATACATGCCCATGTGTATTTGTGTGTCTGTGTGTCTTTCTGGTGTGCCCATGTGTGTGCATGTTTCTGCATTGTGCACCCATATGTGTGCCTGTGTGCACATTTGGGTGCCATTCTGTTTCTATATGTTTGTGGTCTCTTATAGGTGTGCCCATGTGTCTTATGTTTTTCAATGTATATACACATGCCTTTATGTACATGAATGTGCACACAGTGTGTGTTCTTGTGTGGGGTATGTTCCTATGTGCTTGCATGATTGTGCCTTTGTACATGTGTGTATATTCCTTGTACATGATGTAAGTAAGGAAATTGGTTGGGAGGGAAAAGTAAGTGTGGAAAGATATACTCAGAACCTAGCCCAGAGGGTAAAGAATTTCATGCATCAGGTTTAGAACTCATCCTGTAGGTATTGACAGGTTTCAAACCAGAAAATGCTATGGATAGATTTGCATTTTTTGACAGATCAGGTACAGTTATATGCAATGGGGCAGGAACAGTTCTATTGAGAAAAGGTGTATCTATACATTTTTATAACTTGTTAGCAATTAGAAAACATATTTAAAGCTAACTTTCTTATATACTCTATATAATGCATATGCTTTTGTTTTAGGTCTCTAAAAACCTGACATGAAAATTGGAACTGTCTCTTGGCATATCAGTCCCAGAGGAGGGCAGTTTAATATGTCAAGTACTTAATAATTAGGTTTAGGTAGCATCATTTTATTTCTTTTCTATATGCAAAGGTATCTCATAAGTTCTTTTGTGTCATCTTGTGAGGACTTTAAGTTCTCCTTCCTCTTGGACTGAGAAGTAAACAAGACTGTCACGTGGTTATGAGTCTTGTCCTCAGTTTGCTGGAGAGCAGAGGTTGTGATCCAGAAATCTACCTGCTTCTCTGCCCTAAATGCATGTGCAGACTTGAGGGTTGACTGTTTTCAGAAGATGGAAGGGATTTGCTGCCTCCACTTCACTGCCAGTAACTTCACCTCTGACCCACTCCCTTCTTAATCTCCTTAATTTGGTCCATTTACACAAACACAGAGGGGTGATGTCACCATGAGTATAGTCAGAGTATGTGTGCCTTTTAGGAAGGTTAACATCAAAGGACATACTTTTCCCCTCCACGGTCTTGAGGAGTGACTAATTTTAACTGCTTAGGCTCTTCCATAGTAATAGGTTCTGCTACATCAGTGGGAGGAAGAAAATGAAGACACAAGCTAAGTAAATGTCCAGGAATTCTGATCAGTCCTTTACCTGTCATGTCCTTACCTGGCTCTACCTTGGAATGTTCCACAGGGTTTACAGAATATGAGTGACAAGAAGTTCCAGTCTTCAGAAACTTAGGCTTAAATGAAATCATGTAAGTGTTAACCATGCTACCGGATATTTTTTTTTTTTTGAGTTCTGGACAGTTTTATTCTATTATTTCTTTTTTAAAAATTAGCATCTAATTCACATTCCATAAAATTAACTGTTAAGATGAAAATAATCAATCTGGACCATTTGTCAAAAACGTACGGAATGCTGAGTGCAGCCCAGTCGACTAAGCTCTGGACTAAGGGATCTGCAGGATGTGGAGCCAGGGGCAGTGGACCTCATGACAGGCACACGCATGCACACAAACCAAAACAGAGGGGTGCCACACTGGGTGAGTCCCTGCACCACTCAGGGATGCCCCAAGTTTAAAATTTATGCAACGGAAAGTAAATGGTGGGAATGGTGAGTGATAGAAAACAATGGGGGCCGTCAAGGGTTTTATGTGACTCAGTCAATTTCATTTTAGTTATGTTGTCCTTAGTGTAGCAGCTGTGAGTAATAGAGTGACATTGGGGGTGAAGCAGAAAACTGTGAGGATATTCCAGGCAAAGGGCAGTCATCATAAAGAAGAGAAAAGAAAAAGGTAGAGCTAAGGTAAGACTTTTTAAGTGACTGGATGTGGGAAAGAAAACAAAAAAAGACGGTTGACTCAGTTTCCTAGCTTACACAACTGGGTAGGTGTAGGGGTACCCGGTATAGAGAATACAAAGTAGTAGGACCACAGTCACGAGATAGGGAAGAGTTCAACTATGAATATTTTTATTTGCAGTAGTTTGGAACACCTGCTGAAGATATGTCCAGCAAGCAGTCGAAAGTATGATTTTGAAGCTTGAGACGCAGGTCTGAACCACACGTATGGACTCCTAAGTCAGCAAGACATTGAAATAGAAGGAACCATGAATGTGGCTGAGATTAACCAGGGAAGAGTATCAATTAAAAGTCATGGCTGAGACTTAGCCCAAGTCTGGGGATCTCAAAGTTCCAGGCACCAGTGGAAAAAAGGAGTCCATAGAAGAGGCAAAACAAAACAAAACAAAACAAAACAAAAAAGGAAGAACAAATAGAAAAGAACCAGTGTCGTGGAAGCCAGTGGGGCAGAAGAACCACAGTGGACTTGGGGCAGCCCTCGAGGTCAATGCTTCTGAACGGAGTACGGAGTTCCAAGGAGGAATTATCCTGGACAAAAAGATGGGGAAGGGCATATCTGAAAGGGAGGCCAGTGCTGTGAGATGTGAGCACCCTATGGGTTCTCACTACATGTCCACAGATTTCTCCTTTTAGAGCATCAGTGTACAACATGATGCTTTGTGCTGAACAAGAGCTGAAATATAAATTTATCAACATGAAGTGACTTCCATAAATAAAACAAATTAAGTGATCAGACTAAGTGCTATTCAACTGAAAACCAAAATAATCATTGGCAATGTTTATGCTCAATTTTCCATAATGTTTTTTTACATGCATCATCTCATTTAAACCTCACGGCATGTCTATGTTAATAGATAGCATTATCATCCTTGCTTAAGTGTGAAGAACTTGAGGTTGATGACTTACCTAAGGTCATATTAGTAGCACGTGGCTGATGATGAACTTGAACTTCAGTCTTCTGAATTCAAGCCCATGCTTTCACAGCCATATCACACTAATCCCATTTTCTTTCTTTTTTTTAAAAAAATTATTGGTTTATTTTTAAAGAGAGAGAGAGAGAAACATTGATTTGTTCCACTTATCTATGCATTTATTGCGTGCTTCTTGTGTGTGCCCTGACCGGATATCAAACTTGCAACTTTGGTGTATCGAGATGATTCTCTAAGCAGCTGAGGTACCCAGCCAAGGCTTGAGCCCATCTTCTTTAGTGAGTTTTTTGTATCTGGCACAGCAGACAAGAGAAACCTAGAGGCTGATGATAAGCAGGTCTCAGGCAGGCTTTACCCCAGGGTTTGCTGGTGTGATGTAGCTAATAGGACAACACTGACTAGCAGTTACAGAGAATGGGAACTTCCACTGAAATGCCCTGCAGCTGCTTCCCTCTGCAAAGTGTTGCTGCTTCCATAGTTGTTTGTCAGCCAATTATACTCCCCTTCACCGTCACTAACAGAGCTTCAGTTTTGTTTGTAATGGTGTGTGTTCAGCACCAAAACTCACCTCCCCAGTTTCCCCAGGTCAGGGACAGACCTGTCTAGCAGGGCTCTGTGCTCTGTTTGCTCTTTGCCCTTCCTACTTAGAAGATAAACACAGTGACTGGATGTACAGCCATTATTTTTGGAACAGAGATAGAAGCCGTAGGCTAAGGTTGGTGAAAAAGGAAAGAAGGAGACTGGCCTCTGATGACACATTGGGGCTACACTATCAACCTTGAATCACCCGCCGACACACTTCTCTTTAAGTGTGAAAATCAAAGTCCTTAGTTATTGAAGACCCAGTCTTGCAGCTGTTCTGTTGATTGTTGAATGTGATCCCAGCCGCACAAACGGCATCTACGCCAGTGTTTCACAGTTTCACTGCCATTTTGGTGTCTGGCTTTCTATCCCACAATCTAGAGGTACAGAAAAAGGAAGAGTCATTTCTTCACTAAAGGGAACACACAGGCACCCTGTTTTTAGGAAACAGTTGTACTTCTTTTGATATAAACTAACGATAAGCTAAATAGTAAGTCTAATAGAAATAACTTACTACTACAGAATAGTAATGAAGAGCTTGGGATTTTGAAGTTATACAGATCATGGCATGCATTTCAATGCTGTTATTTACTAGCTGTTTCACCCTGGACAAGTGGCTTAACTTGTGAGCCCTGATTCACTTATCTGCAAACTGATAATTATACCGATTTTATAACATTGTTATAGGTACTTGGGAAAATGTTGAGTACCTTCCATAGTGTTTGGCACTGTCAGCACAGCTTTCCATGAATGCTGGATATGAATATTAAGGGAGATTATCGATGCTACTTTCCACATAAGCCACTTTGTGTAAAATATGCCCTTCCCCTCTGCTCTAAGGGGGTCTCTGGGATGGAAATGTGGTGTGATGAGCCATTCTCAGCCCCTCCTCAGTCTCCTTGAGACTGCTGGAAGAGGACAGAGAAAGTGTCACAAGGTAAAATCTGAGACATGAATTGAAAAAAGTTCAAGCTATTGGCTTCCTCAGCAATTATTGAAAAGGGGTCTAATGGAAGAGGGAGTGATTTTGAGAACCCAGGATACCTTCACGTTAAAATTACAGCTACTTTTGGATGATTTGCCCAGAGTCCGGGACAGAGCCAGGAAGCTCCTGCACTCAGCACAAGCAAAGCAAACTCAGTGGAAGCTGGAGGGCCAGGACCTGGGGCACCTCCCACTCACTCACTTCCTGTTGGCTCTCAAGAAAGTGAGAATCAACATCTCTCTTGCAAGATGCCAAGTTATTGTACAGTACCTTTGGAACTATCTTGTGCAACATGAGGATAAAAAAGATAATGATCCTTATTTATAAACCTAAGTGTACTATTCTCTAATCCAGGATTCTTGACCTTTTTGAAGTCTCAAACCTCTTGGAGCAGCAGATGAAAGTTACACATTCTTTATACAAAAATGAAAGTATACACCCACTAAATTTTGCTTATAATTTTAGAGTCTTCAGAGGTCCCCCCGAAGTCTATCCATATGCCTGCAATGGGTTCACAGACTGAGGTAAATAATTCCAAATCTAAGCATTTTTCTTCTTTCTGTATATCAACTGTCACCCATTATAGCCCAGCATTTCACATTTTATTTTAAATGGGTATGTAGTGTAAGATAACAGTGAACTATCCTTTCATTGCCTTCTATGAAGGCCTGGCTTTGTAGACATTAAAGCTGTGGAGAAACAAATTTGTTTTAGGTGTGTTTTTCAAGGGTAAGAGTTGTTTTCATTCTGTTTGTTTATTTGGTTGATTTTCTTGTTTGGATTTTTTCCCCTAATTTGCTGTTGTTGGCAATAGGCTCTCTGGCAGTCCGAGGCAGGCCTGTCTGGACGTGTTTCCTTATGATAGTCGCAGACCAGTCTGGGGTTTATCATTGAGCCACTTTTTCTATAGGAAAAGGGTGACCCGACCACTGCCTCTTGCCCCTGGCTCGTGTCAGTATGACCCACGTCGCCTCAGTGAAATGGGATACTTCTCATTCATTGTTGCTTCTCATACTGTGTCTTGTTGTTGAGGGTAATCTTAAGATCAAATTCATATACTTAAAGGCAAAGGTAAAAAGATAAGGGATAGTGAAGAACTCTAAACTTTTATGTCCCAGAATGCAGTGTCTAGACAATCAAATAGCTAAAATGTTATCCCCTGATAAAGCTGATTATTAATTATTGATTACTGCACACCAGGTACCTTCCTAAGCAATTAAAATGAATTATTTCATTTAATTTTCACAAAAACCCTACCCATAAGTATTATTATTATCCACATGTTACAGCTGAGAAAACTGAATGAGTTATAGAAATTATCAAGAGAAGGAAAGAAAGAAGAAAAAAAGAAAGAAAAAAAGGAAGAAAGATAGAAAGAAAGAAAGAATAAAAACAGAGCTAATTCCCTTACATTGAAAAATTCAGTCCTCATAATAAGAAGATGTACTGTGAGGAAACTAAAGCTTCCTAGATAGACTAAATAGATACAATATTTAGGAGTTCACAATTCAGTGCCAATAACGACGTAGTAGGTCCTATTTGAAGTGACAAACCATAGGTCACGTAATTCCTACACTACGCCAGGAACTCAGGTGGGCTGGCACCTTCCCATTATACCACTCTGACTCTCTTATGCAGCCAGCTTTCCTACAATATAAATAAATCATTGGCTTCAGTATTATTCAGTATCATGAATATAAAATATGAAAAAGTAAAAAGATTATGCTACCTCTAATTATGTCAAATTGCCCCCCCAAAAATAACTTAAATTTTACTTTTATATCTTCTTTTCTTCTTGCTTCTCTATTTTTGTTTACTAGAACTCTTAGGTCAATGTTTCCCAAATTATCAGATCCATTGCATGGGAGCGGAAAACACAGTCAAGACATGAAGTTTATCTTTGGTTCCCTAGGTTACAACTCCCCTCACAGTCCTCACGTCTTTATTTTCTCCACTATAAACACCTGCCCTCAGGACGTTATCAAATAGAAGTCCTTTACGCCTTAGTGGGGGTTTTGAAGCCCAGCTACCTCTTTTGGGGGCATTTGTGTTTCAGCTTTACCTCTTATAATGGCATGAAATGGGTATCTTCCTGTGAAAGGTATTGAAGATATTAACTCTCTTTATTTTGGGGGTCCCGGGGTTTCTGAAATGAGAGTGCAGGCATCCAACTGCTCTCGTTTCAGGTAAGAACTTCCTGAGTGGAGTTTTCACAGAGAGTCAAATGTGATTTTCACCCTCCTCCCGGAAACACTGAATCCTTTTAGGGCACGCTGAAATTTTCTGCCTGGAAGAAGCGGTAAAATGGATTCGATCACCAACCGTTACGCTTGAGCAGAAAGTCTGGAAGTGACAGGTACTTCTAACAACTATTTGGAAATTGTGTCTGCCTGGATTTATTTTCATTTATCAAATATTATTTTGCTACCGAACTTAAGGAGGTGTAACTAATGTCTCCAATTGCACTTCCCCACTCCCTGGCCTCGTGCCCGCCAGCCCCGTGGGAGAAAGGCGTCAAGTGACATTGGCAGGACTGCTCTTTAACAGCCTACATTATTTTATTAAGGAAAATTTGTATTGCCCTTTTTTTCCTCTCAAAGGTGCCAAATGGGCAGATTTGGATTTTTCTTGGCTGAGGGAATGAAAGACCAGGGAAGTGGCTTTGCTTCCCCTCTGGCGCTTCCACAGCAAGTTCAGGAGACGCCTGCGGAATCTAATCACTTTGAGCAGCTAAAATTTCAGGTTTGAATTTCATCTCAGAAATGCACAAAGCCTGGGAGTCGGTGACAGTATCAGAGTGGGGGTTGTTGTCAGTTACCTGTTATTCTGTTGTGACTCACAGCTGGCCCAGGTGTGTTCCCCCCAGGTAAGGCGGGAGGCCCGCTGAATGCCACATCTCTTTGTTGCATGCTATCTTGTTAGTTAAGCTGTCAAGAAAGTTGCCAGAGAGGAGAATGGGGGTGGAGGGACACACAGAGTTTAATCCAATTAAAACTTCACTGGCTTGTCCACATTCTTGGTATCCTGGCTCAAACTCGGAAGGATCTTTTCAGCCTGGGGATGGTGAGGGGGTTACAAGATGAATCTTAACTGCTTGTGTGGCAACAAGGCATCGTGTAAAGCACAAGGCAACAAAGAGAGAATCTGTGGTACGGGAGATAAAAAGAGCTAACTTGTAACTGTTTTTTCAACTGCATTTACCTCAGTGCTGTTTTTGGTGTAAAAAGACTCACTGAGCTTGGCACGCAAGGAAGTTCTGTGTCCTTCTACCTAAGAGAAGTTGCTTTTTTTCCCCCCCTGCAGATGTTTTGACCTGACTTCTAAGAAGGGATTTAGTGATCCCAGGAAGATCTTTCCTTTGAGGGCAAGAGGAAACAATGACTGCAGCACTAGATGCCTTGGAATTAAAACTAACAAATGTGCTCAGATTTAAATCGACACCATCACATTTTGACACAGATGGTATATTTTAGTGCTAAACCTGTTTTCCTTTGCTCGCAATGGGAAACATGCCGTACAAACTCCCTTGACAGAATGGTTTCTGAATGAAATCTGTACTTGAAACAGACTTATGCATGAGGCAACCGCAGAGCCTTGCACATGTCTTCTGCAAGGGCTGCTCAGGGTGAGCAAGAACAGGGCTCTCTCCTCTTCCGGGCTGAGTGACAGAGGTGGAGGGCTGAGGACTGTGGAGTAGGTGTAGTGAAGGAAACAGAGGGAAAGGCCTGCTTGGATGAAAGCAGCTGACTTGGATAGTCAAAGACTGTATGTATGTCCATTTCAGCTTTGCAGAAAGGATGCTCATGACCAGAGATGCTGATGCTTCAGAAAATAACACTGTACGCTCCTTCTAAGGCAATCTTGTAACCTGGAAAGATGTCCAAAACATATTGTTAAGTGAAAAGAGGAAATGGATTATATGCTTGCATAAATTAAAAATTACCCACACACGGAGTGTATGTACGTGCATCTGTCTGATACATACAGCACTACAATGGCCCCTTCTTATCTGTGGTTTCAGTTTCCCGTGGTCGACCATGGTCCAAAATGTTAAATGGAAAATTCCAGGAATAAACAATTCATGTTTTACACAGCATGCCGTTCTGAGTAGTGTGATGAAAATCTCATGCTATCCTGCCCTGTTCAGTGTAGCCACCCTGTGCATGGCCTCACCCATCAGTCACATGGTAGCCCTCTAGGTGATCAGAAACACAGAGACCATATTCACCTACCTTCTAATACAGTTGATTGTTATAACTGTTCGGTTGATTATTGGTTTTTGCTGTGAATCTACTATTGTGCTTAATTTACTAATTAAACTGTATCATAGGTATGTATGTATAGGGAAAAACAGTGTATTTAGAGTGTGGTACCATCCACAGCTTCAGGCATCTACTGGACATTTGGGAAGGTATCCTTCTCATATAAGGGAGACTACTGTATTCGTATTGGCCATCTCTAGGGCAAGTAGGAAAAGTGGAAAATTATTTTACTTTTTTTATAATTTAAACCAGTGAGGTAATTATGGCCAAATTGAAATAGACTTATAGTTTTCTTACAGGACTGAACGTTTCCTAAAGACCAAGACAGCACTGGCTTCTTACATGCCATAGAAACACATGTGGCCAACGGGAGCTATCTATTAATGATTAATGATTAAACTGAAGTAATCTATTTTTAAAAAGAATAAATTTCAAGTTTTATCTACCTCGAATATCTTGTTGATAACAATTAGGAGAAATGTTTTATTTTTTTCAGGTAGAGTTTCTATTATTAGTGTATTAAAGTGATTCTTAAATAGAAGAAAAGTTATAGGCCTATTTGACAATCTAATATTTTTCAATAGTCTACTTCTATACACAAACTTAAGTCATAAGCTTAAAATGTTGCTTATTACTTGCAAGGAGGGTGTGTTCTGTGGAACTCTTGAAATCCATCCACATACCAAGTTATCAGTGGACAGTTAGAGCAGATGGTATGAACTGTGAAACTTATCTGAGTTGAAAGAAATGAAAATTGGATATAAAAGGAATGGAAAGATAGTATTTTCAAAAATCTTTACAGATGAATTTACTCTAACATGCTTATAGCTGAAACTTTGGCTAAGATCACTCCCCTGCAGTTTTCCCTGTTTTTTTTGTTTGTTTGTTTTTGTTTTCTCTTTTTGTTATTGTTGTTGTTTAAAAGAGTAGGGAGAAATGTGGAGCTCTGAGGAAAGGCAGTTGAAGTCTAAGGGGAGTGATTTCAGAAGCAAGCTGTAAAAGAGAGTAGGCCCGGAAGTGATTCCTGGTGATTAGCTTAGAAGCCCTTTGGGGACCTTGCAAGGGTCACGTACCCAGGAGAGGCCACCGTGGTGTGGTGCAATCTGAGGATAGCCCCCAAATCTTCACAGAAGATGTAGCTGCCTGCTTCTCCATACACTATCCCTACTGTCTCTATTAATACCAACCAGCCCAAGTCCTTCATGGGGAAGAAACTTTGCTCAGTAATTTAACAAAGGTTCAATGATTCCTTTACAAAGCCCTGCTTGAATTCAGTTGCATGATAGAATCCCTTCGGGAGATTTAAAAAATCCTGATGCCTTGGTCATATCCCAGACCAGTAAAATCAATGTCTCTCTTGGGTGGGATCCAAGCACTTGGGTTTAATAAAGTTTCCCAGGTGACTCAAGGTGCAGCCATGCTTTACAGCTCTTCTTGGTGAAGCTTTCCTCACAGCATCTTTGAAACCTCGTAGGCATTAGTAGCTTCACTTAGGTTCCACCTCTGGATTCGGTGTGTACTTTTCCCATGCCATGGATAAGCCTTTCACCGAGCAGCTGAATAGTTAACATCCTCAAAGTTTATGGAATGAGAGCAGAGTAAGGAAACCTTATCCAGGTGTCACCTCATTTCAGTCTGCGGCAGTCCTTTGTGCTTTCATATCTCTCTAATTCGATATTTGTGTGGAAACATCAATCCTTGTGGCCAGAGAAACTTTTCCATTGTAAGTACAAGAAACTAAACTCAAAGTAGATCAAGGAACAATGTAAAACAAAAAATAACAACAATTTATTGGCTCATCCAGTGGACTAAAGTATGGCTTCATTCAGGTGATCAAAAAAATCACACTTCTTTTTCCAACAGCATTCACCTCTGGGTTCCTTGTTTTGCACTGCATTTTCAAGCCTCTTCCTTCAGAGTGGCAGGGAAGTGGCCACTATGGGTTCAGTCCTCCACTGTCCCCAAATCATTATCCCTGACACATAGAAATAACTCTCCTTCCCGCATCCTGACAACACATCTCACTGACAGACTAGTCATGCTCTGGGATTTATCATTGTGACAGAAAGGTAGGGTCCCTTGTTTGGCCAGGCCTGGGTCAATGACCACCTGGTGAAGGACAGGCTGGCACTAGGAATGGCAGCCCTGCCAGACACCTGAAAGGAAGCTGAGCCTGTGCGCAGGAGAAAAGCCATGCAGGAAATACTCTAATCTCCCACAATAGGTCAAGGGTGCCCCTGCTCTGCGGTTTTCACTGAGAATATCACCCTAGAGAGGAACAAAACTACCTCACATATTGTAGTCAGTCACTATCAAACAACAAATATTAGATGGTAAAGTGTTCAACTCATAAATATACTTTCTCAGTGCTATGCCATGAGACACTAGACTGAATTTCTGTCTGTTTTAGAAATAACTTTTTGTGGAAAACAGAGTAATTCCCATCAGAGTAATTCTTCAATCATTAACAAAAAATACACTATTATAACATATAAGTGTGTTTTATTATTTTCTTACAGTTTTGCACATTTTGAAAGTGCACAAAACATAATGTAACAATGATTATATAAGTACAAGGCAATTATTCATATATCCACCAACATACCTACCACTCACGTCAAAACGTATCACACTGCTGGCTCTCCAGGATTCCCCGCGTACCCCTGTCATACATAAGAACCCCTTCACCTCAGCCAGAGTCGATCCTTATTCTGTCTTTCATGGTTTCCACTTTCTTTATAGTTTTACCAGGATGTAGATATTCCTAAAAGTATGATAACTCTTTTTGAGCTCTATATAGGGAAAATATATCTGTATTCTTTTATGTTTTGCTTCTTATGTTGAATTCGTTTATAAATATTCATCCATACTATCATAGATAACTGTTTTGCTTATTTTTATTGCTGTGTAGTATTCTGTTCTTAGATCCTATCATAATTTATTTAACAATTTTTTTGATAAATGTTTGGATTTTCTTCCAGTTTGAGATGTTATGCGCAATGCTATTGTGAGCACTCCTACGTCTACCCTTATAACTTTAACACACATCAGGATCACAGAGGTTTGTAAAGACGCAAATTTCTGGCCCCCACCTCAGAGTTTCCAATTCAGTAGTCCTAAGGTAAGGCCTGAGAACTTAAATTTCTTGTAAGTCCCCAGATGCTGCCAATACCACTAGTCTGGGAAACCCCTCTGAGAACCACGGAGCTGGTCCTGTCTATTCAAAGTTGGTCCACAGCCTAGCTTCCTATGTATCACCTATGAGTCAGTCAGAGCTTCAGAATGTCAGGCTGCACCCCAGACCTATGGAATCAGAATTTTAATTTTAACAAGATCCCCAGGTGATTGAATGCACATTAAAACTTGAGAAAAGTTGCTGTAGGTTAAATACATCTTAAAATGGATTTTTTTCTGGGTCATAGTAATATGGATATTTCTAGATAATGTCAAACTGTTTTTATAGTAGATTTACAATTTACACATCAACCACCAGAAATACATGTATTTCCAGGTACTTTTCAAATTGCTAAAAAAAAAGACACAATAGTTTATTTTTTAACTTAAATAAACCTTCCTAAAATGTTTCTAACTTATCATCTAGAAGGCATTCTTTCTATTACTGTAAGTGGATAAAAACAGTAAATAAGCAGTGTAAGCCCCACCTCATAATTATTCCATAGACTCCCCCTTTTTTAATTTATAGAAGATTATGAGCTCTTAAAGATTTTTAAAAAATAAAGATATAAAGGGTTTGAAATAATTTTCAGATATAGTAAGTAATTTCTCTTGAACAGGTAACATTAATCAAAGTAGGCATAATTGTTTTTTACGATTTGAAGTAATCTAGTTTTAATACTAAAACAGTAGAAAGTTTTGAAGATACTTTCAATTTTAATATGGAAACGTTCAAACAGGAGTTATGCAATCTTAAGTTTTTTTCATTTTCGTGAACCTTGGATGGTGAGTGTTCAGTGGCTTTCAAGTACTGTGCTCCAAGTTCAACTTCTGTCTTCCTGAACATTTACTTGTGTGTATTCCAGATTTCCTTAACACAGGAATATAATCTTTCTAATGGTATTAGAAGCTTGGTGGAGTGATTGCATCTTTCTTTTGTTTCTTTACTTTTAATTCGGACATATGATTCAGAGCTAACAGGGGCCGTGGGCTTTGCCATCATCCCCTGTGACAACGCTGTGAGGACGGCACATCCAATCACGGTGGGAAGCACTGTGGCGAAGGCAATGTGAGCAGTGAGGAGATATAAATCTGTACTTCTAATATTTTTATAAATGAGCTTAGGTGTTGCCCTGAAATATACTCCATCCGAAGAAAAGGTCATATAAAAACCCCATTCAAAATATTTTGTGTACTTAAATATAGATTTATTTAATTTCTTCTTAATCGTACTAATAATATTACAGTAGTTTCCAGCCTAATTAGAGGATAATTAAGTGCAGGACAATAGCTAAAAAAAAAAGTATGCCTCTCTTTTACAATATAATCACTTATGCTAATGCACTATAAATTGAAATGGCAATAATATTGGAGACAAAATTAAGTTTGCAAGGGAACTCTAATAGCTTAATATAGCAAAACCATTCCACATCATAGATATAAAGGGAAAACTTTATTAGTAAGAGTTTCATTTCATTTATTTGCCTATTCGATTGTCACTTCACCACTACTGCCTCCCCATGGTAAAAATCCTAATCGATAAAAGAAGCTCATTGGTGTTTCCATTAAGTTGATGGATTTTTTTGTATGTACATCAGCTTCTTTGAGAGTAGGTTTCAGTCTGACCAAGGGCAGTGTGGTTACCACCCAGTTGATCATTATCATGGTGACTCTGCGCCAAGAACTAAGCTCTAGCCATCCCAAAATGTTGTGACTTTACAGTATTGTGACTTTACAGTAGGATGGAACTGACTCAATAGACTCACCAACCTCTCTGTCACATGTTCTGAATAGTGAATCATCTTATAGTCCTTCCATGACTATCCAGTTGGACCTAAATTCAAGACACTCTCTTAGCTGTGTTTTCTCCTCCTGACTCGCACTGCCCAGGTCACTATCAATAACCATTACCCACCTGACTCCAAATTGTTGCAAAACCTCTGTGTCTTACTGATTAGTATTACCAGCCCAGTGACAACTCTAAGCTGGTTAACACTTGCTGTGTACAATTACTATAATCTACAAGAATGTGGCTGCCCCAGCTGTGTCTCTGTAAGTACTGCAAGTGGCACTCATCCAGGACAGAGTAGTGGCTTTTCCTAGGCCCCCTCTAAACTCAAGCGCCTCAGTCCTACCTGGAGTGGTATGAGGGGCAGTATAAGGCTAAGGCTCTTCTCAAATGCATCTTTTACCAGGGCTCCTATGTTCGAGAAACTTTTATCATGAGATGCATTTATTGCAGTTGTCTCCAGAAAGTCCTTATAAAAATGTACATTACCAGGAAACAGAACACCAGTATGTAGCCTTCACACATCTCTTCATATGCATACATTAATTTATGCTAAGATATAATTAAATACAAGATAAAGGTTGTGATCACAATAAGAAAGTATAAATTTGGGAAGAAGTGGGACTCTCACAATAACTCGTACTGATAAAATTCTTAACAAGGACCCTACCACAATCAATCTTTCTAAAATTCTTGCCAAACTTCACCTTATTACTGTGTCATTTTGTCTTTTATATTGAGTGCAGTGACAATTCCAGCCCAATTAATCCTAGTTAAAAACAATTAACATAAGAAGGAATTAAGAAGTACAAATTGGCAGTTACAAAATAGTCCTGAGGATGTGAAGTACAGCACAGGGAATATAGGCGATAATACTGTGATCACTATGTATGGTGCCAGGTGGACACCAATACAAAATAATATTGAAAGTCAACTGTAATTAAAAAATAAAAATTTAAAACACACACACACACAAATAAAAACAATTGCCATGATTTAGGAGGAAGGGCATGCCCCACCTATGCCTCACCTGTATCCTCTGTAAGTACTTCCTGTGTCTAATGGCACTCCTTCAGGACAGAACAGTGACTTTTCCCAGGCTGATTACTAAACTGTGATGTTTCCTCCCACATGGTGTGTTGTGAGAGCTACCATGAGGCTGAGCCGATCAATAGTTCTCTTTTACCAGCAACCATGTTGCAAGGGCCTGTACCATTGCCCCTATACTGTTCTTGTTAATGTAGACATTACCAAAAAGAGGGGACGGAGCAGCAGAACAGAGGACTTCTTCATGTCACTGTGGATGTGATTATGAATTTAGCTAATGGTAATGTATGAGACACAAGGCAGATAGATTTATGCAAATAAGAAACAGAAAAATTGGAACCAATATTACTGTCCAGACTGGCTTCCTCTCCAGGGAGGTTTCTGATAATCATAAAAAAGTACAGATATACATGAAACCCCGGGAAGTGTGGTATATAAGAAGGAGCCCCCTGAAGCAGGTGTATCTAAACTTGAGGCATCTCTGCGCAACACTGGAATAAGAAGAGTTGTCTCGGGCCACACATTAAATACATTGCCACATGTAATCACAGAAAAGTCTCATAATGTTTTAAGTAAATTTACAATTTTGTGTTGGGCCACATTCAGTGTCATCCTGGGCTACATGCAGCCTGCGGGTTGCAGGTTGGACACCCTTGAGGGAGGAAATAGAATACTAATATACCCAAATCTCACCACTCATTTACAGTTCTAAACACAGGAGTAGTCTTACCTTACAAGATGAGATGCCCAAGAACTGGACTGGGAAGTTTAGATAGTTGGAAAAATCCCTCTTGGTGGGTTGACAGATCCTGGGAGGCTCCAAAGGCCAGAAAAGCATTCAATCCAGTTTTACCAGTATGGAGCCTTTGCTGGAAGGATTTCTAAAGTAAAGAGTAATGAGTAAATAAATAAATCAATACCTTTGTCCCTCACACTCTCACCTGGAACACCCCATCTCCACCCTGAGGACCTGAACATCTTAGGGCACCAACCAGAAGTTTTTGCAGCCTCAAAATCATTAATAATATTCCTATTACATGTGTTAGTATATGCAGGCATGGGGAGGAGAGAAGTTACTTTGGTTGAATAACACCTGAACCATGTTACAGTGCATTGCATTCAAATAAAGCAGACAAAGAGTAATTCAGGCTAAATATTGTTCTCCCAAGAAGTGGCAGTCTGTCCCAGTAATTAATACACAACCACGGTATAATTAAAGATCCATTTGTCTACAATCTTATTAATATAGTCAGTTTGACAGAAAAACACTCAAAAGTTGGAAAACATGGAGAGAATTCAGAGTCAGGAATGTTAAGTTATAAAAGATGCCAAACAAATGAAACAGTTCATAATATCAAATAAAGTTTTGCTTGCAATAAAATATTACAGTCCATAATTCACTCATTATTTCTTCAAACACAAAGACATGGGCAATTTAATCCTAACTTTAGTAAAGTCTGAAATATAAATATTTAGTACATTTTATTAATACATGAGAGATAATAGCCAGCTAACAAATATCAGATAGCCATACTTGGTGATGAACAAGGGAGTTGTAATGAATACCTTTGAATATTTCTTAAAAAAACACACAGCGGTCTATACTGACCTCATGCAGACTGAACTGTAACAAATTATTTTACAAAAGTAAAATACAAAGGAAAAGGTCATGATGACCAGTAAATAATCTCACGTGGCTCCTGATAGATTTATTTACAAGGAGGTAATATCATTGGCCCACATTAGAGTAGTCACTCTTGAAGTGTTTTTCTTCACATAAGGAATATTGATCTGGTTGGCATTGATAAAGGAGGATCACAGAATAGATATGCAGGCGGAAGGTCCAGCAGACTGGTGGAATGTGGAGCTGAGTTTGTTTCATCGCCTTGTCTGTACTCCAGATGCATCCAGGTAGGACCGCCACCGCAGGGTCTGGTCACCGTCTTCACTCAGCCATCAAACAGACACTAAACAATGCAGCTTTTTGGGGCAGAGTATCATCAATGGTGCTTCACTTTTTAATTAGTTAGGACATAGAAGTGCTAGAAACTAGATGTAAAATATTTGGGGTAGTTATTTGGGATTATAAATCTGAGAAAAACAAGCTTACAAAGAGGGTAATGAAATCTGGGAATACAAATTTTAGGGTCTGAGCTTGGGGTCACATGAGTAATGCTTCACACTCAGTGAGGATGATGATGCCAACCCTTATTTGGTACCTTGGTCTAAGGGACGGTTTAGGCAAATTCAGACTAGACTGCACAGGAAGATGCTCCCTCAGCAAGAGCTTAACCCAACCCTCTGTGTCATGTGACCAGAGGCTGGAAGTGCTTTCTTTAGAATATCACTGCCTAACCTGTCCTTTGTAGTCAGTGTACCTTGTCAGCTAGTAATTGTAGGTACCTAAAACCTTCTATGCTTCACTACCTAGACATAAAGAGGTGGATTAAGCAATGGAGACCTGACTCTTTACAAAGGCCCTTAAATGGATTAGAACGTGTTATTTTCCTGTGCAAATGGCTTAGGCCACTTTGAACACATTGTACCTATAATGCCATGGACTTACCAGATCTTTCATACCTGACCTCAAAGCACTCTGTAAATAAAGTGCTTTGTAAAGATGGAAAAGGTGGAGTACAATATAGCAAAATGAAAGTTAGAGTGTGCAGTTCTTTCAGGGGACCTTATAATTAAAAATGTTGCTTGCATAATTCAAGTTACCAAAAATAAATAAAACAAACAAATGAATAAATAAAAGCTGTGCTGAAGGGAAGGAGTTAAAACTGAGTCATCTACATTAACTGTCTAGTTGAATCAAATTCATATAGTCACTCTTTAACACTCCATTATTTTGGTCTATGTATATATAAACCTGTTGTTTCATTGTTTATTTTATTCTATGTACAATCACATAAGCTCATATAAAGATAATTGCTGAGTCATCCAATACAAGGAGTAATTACTAGATTCCAACATAGAAGTAACTCACAAGCAGAAAAAAGTCCAGAGACATTACAAAGGAAAATGTATAGAGCAGGAGAGAGGGTCATTACTCACAGTCACTTTTTCCAAGAAGCCAGATTATATATATCCATTTTACAAATATTTATACTTACTATGTGACAAGTACTGTTTTAAGCATTGAGAATAGAGCAGTGAAAGAAAAGGCAAAATTCCTGAAGAACTTGGAAAAAATGAAGACCCCGGTTACAGCTCTAGTATTTAGGTGAGTGTAGGAGGAGAAAGCAGCAAGGAAGCTGGAAAAGGAATAGTCAGTGAGGTAGGAGCAAACCAGGAGAGTGTTACACCATAGAATCAAAGAAAATGAAGGGCATCGGAATAAAGGGAGGTTAACTGATTAGAAAGCCTTGGAGGGGCAGCACAATAAAAAGAAAAAAAAGCTATTGGATCTGGCAACATGGATGCCATGGGTGACTATGGTTAGCCCAGCCTCAATGGAGATGTAAATAAAGAAGCCTACTTTGATGAGTTCGGGGAAAAAATATATAAAATAAGGAAGTGTGTTGGGTGACTACAGACAATTTGTTTCCATAGTTTTGTGGTGAATAAAGAGTAAAGAAATGAGAGACAGTTGTGGGGAGATATACATGGAATGGGAATTTTTTTTTAATTGGAGATAAAATAACAAGCTACTTGTTGATGGAAAAGGTATGGTAGGAAGGGAGAAAATGATGACAGTTGTTAAAAGGAAAGCATTAAAATGCAAATAGGGTAGGGCCTTACATACAATAAGGGTGATGGCCTTTCATGAATGCAGACACACCTTATTCATTGTAATGAAGGCCCGGCATTTGGGTATAAACATGGGCAGATGGGTAATTTCAAAGTGGAAAGGTATGGGACCTGTTGGCTTCTTTTTGTTTAAAGAAATAAACTTTAAAGAAAAGTTTCCATTTAAGAATTGTGGTGCAGTATTCAGGAGAATTGAAGAGAGAAATAATGGTATGGAAAGTGTAAGTTCAGTTTTGTAGTTTTGTGCTTTTCTCCAGCAGTAAAGTCAGCTGCAGAGATACAGAAGGTGGAGGTTTGGGTTTTGTCAGGATTTCAGCTTTGCCAGGCAAAAGTTCTCATAAAAGGGAGTGATTTTAAAGGTGCACATGGCATCTTACTGAGGTCAGGAAGTAAGTGAGAATCAGAAACACATTTATAGGGTGAAAACAGAAATGTCAATGCATTTGATATCTAAGGACAAAGAATTGCTATAGTTGTGGAATAGGATCCTGAAGATGAGAGCTCGGAGGCAATGCAGTTATCAGTGTTGACAAGGGTCTGACTAAGACAAAGGGCACCTAAGATACAGTGAGGAAAAGACTGATGGTAGTAATACAGCAAAAGAACAGACTGCCAATGTGTAAAACTGGGTAGATTGCACAAATGGATCTTATAGAATCTAAGATTTATGACAGAATAATTTAAGCTGCTATAATAAAGAGACCACAAAATGCAGTGTTTCAATAAAAGTTTATTTCTGTCTCCCATAACAATCCAGATAGAGGCAAGAAGACCAAAGAAGTAGGTTGCTGTGCTCCATGAGGTTATTCAGAGATCCAGGGACTCTGCCTTGTTGCTCCAGCACCTGGATATAGCTCTCTCTCATTCCTGTGGTCAAAGCTGGCTCATCATCATCATATCCAGGGGAAAGTTAAGGGCAAGCAGCTTCCTGTTAAGGAATTTGAGCACGTCACTCCTGCTCTCACATAATTGACCCTATCTTCGCATTATGGTCACACCTCTGTAGTCTGTGGTTGATTGGCCATGTGCCTAGCCAAACCCCAAAGGTTTCTATTACTAAAGGGAAGAAGGAGGTGAAAGAACACTGGTTAATAATTAGCATCTCTCCTACAAATATTAAAGTCACAAAGAATAATGTCAAAGGATGTATTTCCATGAAATTGAAATTTGTATTTCATAGAAATTATGGCATTTCTATATTTATTTATAAAACTAAGTAATTGAGTTCTTGTTCTGCATGTTGACATTAAAAAGAAAACAGCCAGTTATTTTTACCAGCAAGGTGAGTTTATTTGGGAATAGCAGAGAACTGCAATTCAGGATAAGCATGCTATAGCAAAAACTACAGACAAGCAAGTCCTGCAAACAAAGGAGAGCAAGAGTGCAGGGAAAAATGAGGGAGTATGGAGGTGGCGTTTTGAACAAGTGTTCACTGGAGGAAGGAGAGAGTTCAGAGTGGTGAAGGCTTCTCCTTGGCTGAGTGTGTGGTGGTTCTCCTGGCTGGGCAAGGAGAAAATCTTCCTTCTTCCTCCTGAGCTGGTACAGACACTACTTGTTGGGAATGCAAGGTAAGTCTGTTACTGTTGGGGTCTGTAACTGACATTTCTTCCTGCCGGGTGGTAAATAGATGTTGAGTGTTAGTGTGTAAAGTTTCTGTTATTTAGTTTCACAGTACCAAAATATGAACAGGGAATACTTCTATGATTCTAGCATGGTCTGAAGGAGCTCAAATTCTTTGTCAGGGAGGCAAAACAAACAAAATTACCAGGGCTATAAGGGGTTGTAGACACTATGTCAAAATAATATCTGTGATAAAATGAGTGCCAAAAAGAAAGAATGCATTCTCCCTGGATTAGATGATTGCAGCGAGGAGGTGAGGATAGACCTAAATTCATGGAGAAGGTGTGGCAGGAAGGGTTATCAGTGTAGTGATCTCCTCAGTGAAAATGGTGTGTTCACATTCTCTCTCTCATATACTCCTCTCACCGTTCTTTGAGGAGTGTAGGCCCAGTGTAATGATTTACATTTTACAGACAAGTAAACTGAGGCTCAGTCACTTGCCCAAAAGTTCACAACTAGCAAACAGAAAAGCTGGTTCTAGAGTCCAGTGCCATAACTTACAAGAACAGGAATCTTCCTAAGATATTGTGCTTGGGGTTATGAAGAGCTGGCTTAGATGAGTAAGACCTGGAGAAAAGTGTATGTGTGTGTGCAGATTTCAATCATAAAAAATAACTTGAAAAGCAATTGTTTATTAACTGTAGAAATAGGTCAATGCACAGCAGATCACACAAGACGGAATTTCGAAGAAGAGCAGAAGCAGCCAGCTCTTGCATTATTATTCTCATTATTCCCCCAATGGAGGCAATTTACAATTATATAAAGCACCATTCTCCTGAGGCACAGTATACCAAAATAGCTTAAAATGACATTACACAGCCTAAGCATTCACTCCTTCCACCAACCTTGGCTCCCAAAAAGTTATAGCTATTTCCAGAAATCTAATTCAATCAAAAAACAGATTTGCCATGTGGAGGATATTGCAAAAGGTCTGGAAAAGCAATTTTGAAAAGAAGTTCCAAAACTGTTGTTTTGAGCAATAGCAGCAGCTTTAACTTTCCAAGGTGCCTATGCGGAAGCAGTGTGCACTTGAGTGAATACCCCATCATAAATGAAAATGCAACCTTGTTAATTTATTGCCAGATCTTAGAAACTATATCATTTATCTCTCTATCACCTTTAGAAGGCTGTGTTACTCCTATTTACTAAGGCAAAGAGAATCAAGAGGCAAACAGCATCTAGATTAAGAACTTGACTGGATCTTTGATGCATCAGAGTTGAGGCTGAATTCCACTAACTTCATTCAATGAGCTTTATTGCCTCCTCTCATGGATTAGGCACTCTAGCTCTGGGTAGAGAACTTGGACTTTCCCATCTTGTTTGTCCTGTCTTCGTAGAAAACAGTTTGCTGTCCTCATCAAGCTCACAGAATCGAATGGGCAGGGCTGACATATCAGGTACATAAACAAACTTGACTGGAAAATGTTAAAAATTCTAGGCTGTTAGTATGTACAGAGAATTATCGAGGGACTAGAAAACTTACCCTTGGGGTAAATCAAGAGAAGAAGCTTAAGCAGAGACTTGAATGGTGAGTAACGTTCATCAAGCACCTGGGAATTAGCAGTGGTGGGGAGGGAGAAAATCGGGTCACAGAGTCAGTAAAACTTAAGTTTGCTGGTTACCAATGGCAGGCATTTTCCACACTCACCTCTAAAATATACTATGTGACAGACAGTATCCAAACACCATAATTTTCATTTAAATCCCTAAAAGCATTGGTGAATATTATCAAGATTTTATCACAAACTACAATATTTATGAATTAGAATTGGTCAAATATTGACCCAGTTTTTATGAAGCATAGAAGAGTAATTGTGGAAGGTGAAAATTTCACATCAATCATTGGCACAATTCTGGGGCAACCAGCAGGAGGAACGCGAGTACACCGAGTTCCATGGAGAGCACACCCTCCACGACCACCCCTGATGTCCTTGGTCAGCGGTGGCCTCCGAGTTTCTAGGCTGTGTGAGCACTGTCAGACCAGAAAAATAAGTGAGGCATTTTTACATACCTTGCTAAAATAGAAAAAATAAACTACATTTTTTCCTTATATTCTGAGAAGAGGGTGGAAACGGCTTAAAGTAAAGGCTTCAAACAGGGAGATTGCATGTAGATTACTCATTTTTTCAGTGGCAGATAGTAATACAAGAAGCCTTTACACAGTCCACACGGCAGGTCAGGACCCTTTTATTTGGGATGTGGGTGTATGAAATGGAGGTTAGTTAGAACACTCAAACTTCCTTTGTACTAACTAATCCCCCAAATCTTATTGTTCAAAGGAAGAAAAATATATATCCCAAAGCTGAGAACTGTACACAGAGCACAGAGAGCATCACAGACAGTTCTCCAGAAGGAAAAATGCCCTAGGCTTGGTACAGCTAACTTTCTTTTTGTTCAGCTGATCTGCTACCTATCGGTTAATCCATGACATTAACATTGTTGTGACTATAACACAGATAAGAAGGTACATGTGTAAAAATATGATTCTCCACACAATTGAAAAATGTCAGTCTTCCCATGTTTTCCTAAACTTCTAGATGAAAATCACTAAATGCTGATTCATATCTAACAAAAATTGCAACACTTGGTATCCTAACATTACCTATGCTTTCCCTCGATTAGTACCTCATCAGAAAATTGCAGAGAGTAGTGCAGAGTTAACATGTTCTTTTTGTATGTAAAGGTCAACTTGCAAACAAACATACAGATCAATGGAACAGAATAGAGAGCTCAGAAATAACCCACACTTATGTGGTCAATTAACTTATGACAACATAGGCAACAATATACAAAGGGGAGAAAACAGTGTCTTCAATAAATGATGTTAGGGGAAATGGACAGATACATTTTGTTAAATAAGTGAAACCTGATCACTTTCTTATACCATATACAAAAATAAACCCCTGGATTAAAGACCTAATGTAAGACCTGAAACTGTAAAACTCCTAGAAGAAAATAGAGGTGGTAAACTCTTTGGCATTGGTCTTAGCGATGTTTTTTGTTTTGATTTTTTAATATATCTCCTCAGGCAAGGGCAACAAAGACAAAAATAAACAAGTGTGACTATATCAAACAAGAAAAGCTTTTGCACAGCAAAGGAAACTATCACCAAAATGAAAAGGCAACCTTCTAAATGGGAGAAGATATTCATCAATGATAGATACATCCAATAAGGAGTTGTGTACAAAATATGTATAAAGAACTCATACAACTCAGTATCAAAAAATGAGCAGAGGATATAAATAGACATTTCCCCAAATAAGGCATTCAATGGCCAACAGACACATTTCCAGCTGTAAAATAAATAAGTCACAGGGATGGTCCGTCTAATACAGGGAATATAGCCAATAACATCACAATAACTTTGCATAATAACAGAAGTCACTACACTTATTGTAATGATCACTTTGTTAAGGTACAGAGATGTGGAAACTAATATAGTATTGTATGCCACCTACACTTTAACTTAAAAATAAATAAATAAATAAATAAATAAATAAACAAACAACTAAATAAATGTACAGTCAAGTTGTAGGAAAAATTCTATCATAGCAAAGATGAAAAGAAATAGCACTGAGACGCAGAGTGACACCTGTCACTACAGAAGCCAAAAGCACCAGTTTAGGAATCTAGTCACTTCCAATGGGATGCTGTCTCCTGGGACTTTGCATCTGGATGGAGTGATACGAAGTACTAGCCATGGTCCAGAAATCAATCTGACTGTGGCAGAAGAAACAGAGACAGAAACAGCGGCACCTCGTAGGCAGGGGCGTCTCTGCCTGGGGAGGAATGGGTGGTATTACCCACACCCTAGTCCTGTTGGAGCAGCAGGGCCAATGTGACCTTGGGGCCCACCGACACAGGCAGTGCAGGCAGTGGCATTTCAACCAGCTCGAACGTGCTATGGTCTAGCAATAACTCCCATCATCTACCTTACCTCAGCTGTGTTCAGTTTCTAAGTCTCTTAGTCAGTCTTTCCTTCTATTCTAAGAGCTACCCATTAGCCTTCCAAGATATCCTTCCTTCTCACATTAGACAAGAAAGGTTAGGGAATTAAAAAATAAATATAAAGGTCTGAGTGATCCCCATACTGATTAGCTGACCAATCAACTTTATTGTATAAATTTTATCCTTTGCAGATGAACAGCCAACCTTAATCCACAATGAAAGCCAAGCTATACTGAAGAAACATGTCTGTAGCTGGATGTGAAAGTGACAAGATAAGAAACGTCAAAAAAACAGAGTCTCATCACTCATTTGAATAGGGAGTGAAGGGACTTGGGCTCTCAAACCCTCCTCCAGCATGACAGGAATCCTCGGTAACATATCTTGAAAGCAATGTAACAGGAACAAAGGTACTGCAAGGTATGTATCGAGATTAAAGTTTCTTTTGGGGAAAATTAGGCATCACAAAGTTGACTAGTTTAATCTCCAGTGTTCTGAAAAAAATGTGAGAAGCAAGGAGCCATATACTTTGGACCAGCCAAGCAGGGGAACTGTTGCAAGTTTTCAGAGTTCTTTGGCCCACATTTTCTCTCTAACACATGAGGATTTTAATGGACATGTAATTACTTTCTGTGAACTTCAAGTAATTTATTTCATCTGAGAGAACAAAAAAACTTAGTGACATCTCCACAGACAGATAGAAAGGTAGGTAGGTAGATAGATGACACATAGATCCATCCACTTGGTAACTTTCATCACGAACACCCTCTGAGATTCTGAGTCTGGGCTTCAACCTGGGATTTGGGCCTCACTTTAGGATTTTATTACACTCTGTATCGTGCCAGAGTTATTTTATGATGGGTGCCTGTATATTGGCTTATCATCAGAATTCCAAAATGCCTTGGAGCTCCTTTAGCTCAAGTAAAATTCAGAGAGATGGAGTTTATCCAAGACCATACAGCCAGTGAGTGGTGGAGTCACAACATTTTTCTTTGCCCATGTGAAACTCCTTTTGAATGAAATTAAATTCTTCTCTGTTTTAGGAACCACACTGAGACAAAGTACCATGATCCCCGTGTTCGGAAAGATCAGTGGTAATGTTGGCTTCTCTTTACGGCCTCTCTTTGCTCCAACCACTTTCCACATCAGTTCTCGGTAGACCTTTACTTGGGTGTTTTATTCTGACGTTACTACTGTGTTGTGAGCTCTTGAATGCAAATATCACATCTTCTTTTTCACAACTACAGTGCCATGAGCAAAAGAGCATAATGAACACCAAGTGCCTTATGACCTGATGCAAACTTGATGCACATCAGGCGTCATGCCCAACTTGGGTTAATTTTATTATTAATTAATATCTATCTGTATAACATTGGTGAAATCAAAGAATACGTTTTGCTTTAAACTCTGGATGCCTTGAAGAGAAAGGTCACATTTTTATTATTCTTTGTGTCTTCTCCAATACCTAGCTCAATGCCCAGTACCCAACATGTGTCTGTTCAGTGAATGGATAAATGAACTGTTTCTTCTCAGGTAAGTTCCAGACACCCCAGTGGCCCCAGATTTAAGAGATCTTACATTAGATGTGCATTAGGAGTGTCCCATGTAGGTCCTAGCTTACATTCTTGGCAGGAAAATAGTAGCATTTTCTGATAGGCCACACCTCCTATTCTTATAGTACTGTGGGCTTCAGCTTCTCTGCCTCTTTATGTACTCAAGGGTTTGAGAATCATTTGTTAGCACTTATAAAGGAAGCTTTGCTTAATGATAATACTCCTGCTATAACTCGCTGGAATAGAAGATATTAAACAGGAATTGTTACTTCCATGAAGATGTGTGCTGCTGTATTCCCTAGAGATCAAAGGGAATGATAAAGTCATTTAAATTCCTTTTATCCATTCACACACACATTTGTTGAGCACCCACTATGTGCCAGGTGAGTGATGAGGAAAAAGAGATGAATAGTAAATGGATTTTGCTGTCAAGGAGCTCATAGTCAGATGAGGAAGACAGGCATATAAGTAGGTAATTTAATATAATCCTAAAACTGTGTACACTGAGTTGTGAACAAAGACTTTTTGTCAATCTCACCAGTTGAGTCTTTCTCCCAAAGCCTCTCAGCCTTTCCTAAAGAGGGAATCACTCTGCAGAGCTCTGGATTTTTAAATACTCTGAATTCTAATTGGCTTTCAGCAATTCAAAGTTAACACTGTGTTGGTGCTCAGGAAATGCACTTTTCCAAATTGATCTGTGTTTCAGAGAGAAAAAACCAATAACAATAACAATAACAACCAACTATTTCCCAGAAACATGGATCTCTGAGGAGGGGTTAGGAAACAGCAAGCAAACACACAAATCCCTTTAAAACAAATGTGTCAGAAGCAGGACTCAATAAAGCATGGCTGTAACATGAAACAAGTCACATAATGGAGCTGATTGTGTTGTTGGGCACAGGTTTTGAAACCCTTCTTCCAGCTCGTGCTGTGGCCCCAGGTTAAAAATCTGCAATGTGTTAAGCAACAGTAACCTTTAAGGTAAGAGGGTCAACGTACTCAATATGGTTTTACTCTGGAGCAGAACCTGGGACGAACCAAATGTCAAGTGCCTGCTACCAAACACGAACCACTCTCCCATACACTGAGTAATAGAAATGTCGCCTTTTCTTTTAGAAATCGAAAAACCTTATTTCAATACCTAAATTCCCATGAATCTAAATAATGCTGTTAGAGTCACAAGTTTCTGGAATGCATCTGGCTGGGCATTAACACCTTCATAACACGATTTTCACTCTACTTAAGAATTTCTAAGCATTTAAGTACATTCACTAAATTTCTCAGTCTGCCTTGAAATTGACATGTTCAAAATTGTTTTTTCCAGAATGTATAATAATCTATACAGAATGTATATAGGGGGAGTAGGTCACCCCAATTTCTATTAAAAATTGAAACAACTTGGTAAAATTGAAATATCAGATGGTTTATTTACTGATTACAAGGTAATAAAATTTTTGCTCACTCACTTCTTTATATGGTACTATAATGAAATCCACATCACTTTTCAAGTTTTTTTAAAATTAGATATTGTATTTGGATCTTTGCTAAGTCTTTACTTTTGGATAAGTAAATGGACTAATTAAGCTTGCACTTGACTATTGGATAAAAACAAAGTCTTTTTTTGTTTATTATATATGGGTTTGGGTTGCACAGCTTAGTGGGTAGACAGTCATATACTTCACATAGTGGTCCCTCTCAATATTTCCAGAACCCCAAGTCGCACTATACACAGTTATCACAATATTATTGACTACATTTCCTGTTCTTTGCTTACTTCCCCATGATAATTTTGTTAACCACCAATCCGTGCTTCTTAGTCCCTTCACCTCTTTCACCAAGTGCCCCACTGCCCCTGCCCTCTGGCGATCACCTGTTCTTCTCTGCATCTATGAGTCTGTCCATTTATTTAAAACAAGGTCTCTTCAACTGATGACAACTCATTATCTCATTATCACTCCCTGCATTTGCAGCAGATGAGGCAAGAAAAGCCAGCATTTGGACTCTCAGGGCTTGGCTCCAACCGCCGCACAAGTTTGTGTTTTTTTTGTATTGTTTTCCCTTTTGGGTATCATGCCTGTGTCTTGAAGGAAGAGCAATTAAAAGAAAGTGGTTCCCATAGATATTAGATTCCCCTAGATATTTCACAACTCTCCAGCCATAACGTTTTGGGGAGATAAAAAATGCCATGTTCTTTATTGTTTCTTTAGTCTTTACTTTTCTCTCTCTCTCTGGTTAATCTGTACATTTCCTCCAGCCTATTTTTAAAGTATCATGTTAAAACAGAAAAAGAATTGCAAAAGTTGAAGGTAATGATCTTGGGAATTTCTTGACAAGTCACATAGTGGGAGATGGGCCAAAATGTCAGTTTGGGGAAACTGTAAGTCATTGTAATCTTCTCTTTTTCTCTCAGCCTGGAGAAGAGAGGAATCGCGGCCAGGTGTGCAACTGTAAGGTGTGCGCAGCACTCCAGACTGAACAGAAAAGGGTTGTGACTCGGTAAAAGCACAAGTAAAAGGCTGCATGCAAGAGGCATTATCATGGTGCCTAATATAATAATGGAGGTGGAGGGATGGATGGGTAGATAACAGATATACCCGCTGTATCTAAAATGTGCCCAATACTGTTTTAAACCCATGTGAGTGTTTTTCAATTTAATACAATAAGTTTATAAGGCAAGTAAAATTTAAGGTCAACCATACAGATTATAGAGATTAACTGTAGAGGATGAGGAGGAAGCAAAGACTGAGTCAGGTTCCAAGCCTATGTGAATGAAACAGGGCTAAAGTTATTTTTGAATCATTTTGGGGAGGGGTAATTGCTCAGAAAGCTATAGATTTCATGTACCACTTCTTTCTTTGGCATTGCATCAAAAAAGCCTCATCAATTTTCCCTAATTAAGGGCAAATTATGTGTTGTGAGGTAAATCTGAATTAAAGAAAAGTCTCAATAGAGAAGGGCATTTTGAAGAAAATGTAATTGAATTAATCCAAGTGCATACGGTAAAACAACTAACAAGTAGTGGGCTCTTAGCAGAAGGAAGTATTGCCTGTATTATGGGTTTTTGTAAAAGTACTGCTTCAGGTGTTCACTGTTTAAATGCAAATATAGAAATATAGCCATTAAACAGTTTTGCCTTAAATATGCTTATTTTTTATTATCTTTATTCTATTGTTTTCTTAATAAAAATACTGCTGACAGATCCATAAAAGCCTTACAAAATTTCCTCAGGAAAAAAAAAAACAAAAAAAAATATCCAGCTCCTCAGAAGATGACCTATAGAATAATTATATTTAGTTTGATTATAATATAATCTCTACCATTGATATTCCTATAAACTGAGTAAAATTTCCTTGGCCACTTTTCTGTATAGGATTACTTTACAGAAAGAACACTTGATTTTGTGTTACAGCCAGTGTAAGCAGAATGGAAGAGCAGAGTTGCAATATTTCAATTATATTTTCAGTTACTTTTGTCATTTTAAAGCAAAAAATTTTAACCTCCTTTTGTTACTTCCCAACTCATTTACGTGTCATCACTGATGTTTCTACCACCTTAACCTGCCCTTCTGCACATACATTGTACCAGGTCCCACATAATAAATGCATAATTCTTCACATGGATAATCTCAATCTGCACAGGAATTCTATGAGATTGTAATTTTATTTGCCCATTTTAAAAAAGGAAAATTGAGCCATAGAGAGGATGGAAAATTTGCCAAACTTGTGCAGGTAATGGAGTCAAGTACTAAATCTTATAATCTAAATTACTTTGGTATAGAAACTCCAACTGTAATTCTGAAGCTATGCAGCCCTCATTGGTGCACTGGAATTGACTTAATATTAACTCTCAAAATTAGATTGTGCACATCTCCTCCACAATCTTCTTTAAGTTACATCACATGGTTGCTTAAAACTAGCTATGGTGAAAGTATTTACAGTATGGCATTGGCAACACTACAAATCAGGGCTTTATTTTCCCCTGGGGAGCTCATTGATAAGTATTTATCAGCACATTAGTGAGCACCATCTTTCTACTTTGGGATCTATGAAAGTAATGGAATTAAGAAATTCCAGTCCTATGCTAATGAACAAGCATATCCTAATCGACTGTAATATGGGATTAAGTTAATCCTTTGCTGTTTATTATGTTGACCAGAAGCAAACTAGCTCAGTGTGCATCACACAGATCTGAGAACTAGTTAACTCACAGGCTATATGTGGCCTAGTCTCTATGTCGGCATAGCACTTGTCTAGATGGAAAGAGTGACTACTGTCATCAGGCAAGACCTTTTGCACCACCTCTCATCCTCAGATTCACCTTTGCATCAGTCCTAACAAGCCAACGGTTCTTTGCAAACTTCCTCCAGATACACTCCAACAGTGCCGGCCTCTAACATAAACATGACTGTCACTACTGTCCCAGTGTTTCTGGGACCCCACCTATTGGACTCTGCTTGGCATTCGCACATACACAATTCTAAATTACAGGGCCCTTAGCTTGGGGCAACTCTCCACCAACAGAGCATGGCAGGTAATAAATGTTTTTGCCTTTGAATCTGGCTGAGATATGTGACATGCATCCTATATTACCTCTCAGAATGTCCCAGGACAATGAGCAACAGGTATCCACAGCAGTGGTCAACTCAACCATGCATCCTGATACAAGCTTTCCTTCTTTCCCTCATTCCATTCTTCCTCTGTCTTTCACTCCTGCTCCCTGGTATCAGCCTGCATGTGAACTTTTGATTTGGAGGTTAGGGCCTCCCTCTTGGAGAACCTCCCACAGCTAAGGCAAAGAGGCCTACATCTGCACCAAGAAAAAAGATGTGGAATTCTTTTTTTTCTCCAAGTATTTGGATACATGTGGCATTCTTAACAAGTGTTGGCCCTTTCAAGGAGCTTAAAACTTCTAGCAAGAAAAAATTGACTATTAAGCAAATACTTACACAAGTAATGTTTTCTCTAATAAGAATTACAAAAGAGACCCATTATTTTATCTCAGTTAATTTGAGGGTATGTTAAAGTCAACACTTTACTTTCTTAGTGGTCCCTGAAATGCTCCTTTCCAGAAGGTGGGATCCTAGCATCCCTTGCCCAAGGCAATAAATAATCAGCATTAGAAATCATAATCACCATACTGGGGCAGCACAGGTCATCCCTTAAAAATCCAATCAGAGATCACAACAGCCAATGCAAGGGGGGAAAAAAGCAATCCTTTCATAAAAGAGAAACAAACCTTACTACTCAGATAAATTTCCCCATGGAAAATACAAATCCCCAATTACTGCCTAACATGTGCAAGATATAAAGCCTCACTTGGAGCTGAGAATCTGCACGATATTTAACAAATTACTAGCATCACAGCATGTTGGATGGAGATTCAGGACCAGACCAAACAGGGAAAAAGAGAAGAAAAAACCCCCAAAGTGGTTGCTTTCAAAATCCTGCAAGAAGCCAAGTGACTTTTTGAAAATCTCCATTCTTTCTAGATCGTCCCTTTTGACAGACTCCAAGGACCAGCTGATGATGGAGTTGAAATGGAATGAATCTAATTATCTCGGATGTCTGGTTTTAAGTTTTAATCTTTCTTGATTCTTTTCTGTGGCTTTTTTTTCAATGATAAAGACATTTAGAAGGCCAGAATAGGAAAAAAATGAAAAATATTGATCTTCTAAACTCTCATATTGGTTTCAGTCACCACTATTTGGGGTAACAGAGAACAATGATGCTACAATTTCACTATACCTCAGTGTTGTGATGTAAAAGTTCTCCATTCCACATATAAATTTAGTCCCTGCTTAATTAATTACTTCAACGAACATTGCTGAGTACCTAAAATTACCAGGCATAGTGCTAGGTTTTTTGAATACAACAATGTGAACACTCATTTTTTGAATGTCCATCATATTTGAGTCATAGTAAATGGCACATCAATAGTGACTGTAAAATTTACTCTTGAATCTGACCTATTTTTCACAGGCACATGAGTCAGGCACATGTATTTGTGGCCAGCATCTCAGGAAGAATTTTCAGCAGAAGAAATCACAGTCCCACAGAATATTAGAATTGAATCAGCCCTTAGAAAATAATCTAGTTCACTTGCTTATTACATAAGTGAGGGAACAGACTCCTAAAGAGATGCAGTGACTTGCTCAAAGATATGTAACAATTAAGCAGCTGTAACTGGGAAATTAACTATTGATACCTGTTACTTGCTAAATCATCCATAGCTACTCTTGTTTTTCCGCATTTAATTCATTCAATGAATGGTCATGGAATAAAATGATAAACAAAACAGAAAAGGTTGCTATTTACCTTTGGGACTAGTCCTTGAGACATATACTAATCAAATATCCTACCAAATAAACATGCATACATACACACACACATACACACACACACATACACACACACACATACATATATACATACATAGATATCCCTCTGTAATTTTGCCCAAGTGGGAAATATGAAAATGCTTCTCTAAAGAAGTGAGCAGAGAATTGAAGGATGTGGAACATTAACTAAGGAGAGGGTGGAGAGAGCTGGATGGAAAGAATAGTGGAGGCTTGGAGAACATATTAGCTTCCTAAGGCTGCTGTAAAAAAATTACCACAACCTTGGTGGCTTGACACAATAGAAATTTATTCTCACAGTTCTGGAGGCCAAAAGCCCAAAGCCAAGGTATAAGCAGGATGGAATCCATCTTGAAGGCTCAGAAGGTAAACAGTTTCAATGCCTGTGTGAGTCTGCTTGGGGTACCATAACAAAACACTGGAGTGGCCTTAACAACAGAGGTTAAGTCTGGAGGCTGAAAGTCTAAGATCAAGACTCCACTAGGGTTGATTGCTGTTAAAGCCTCTCTCCCTGGTAGACAGCCACCTGCCAGCTGTACCATTACATGATCTCTTTGAGTTAATGCTGAAAGAGAGAGAAGGAGAAAGAAGAGAAAGAGGACACAGTAGTGCCTCTTTTCTTGTAAGGACCCATTCTTATCTATTAGAACTTCACCCTAATGATCTCATTTAACCTTAATCGCCTCCTTAAGGCCCTATTTCCAAATACAGTCCCATTAGGGATTCAGGTTACAATATATTAATTGGGGGGCATAATTCAGTTCATAATAGTACTGCTCTCCCAGTTTCTGGTAGTTGCCCACAATTGTGGACACCCCTTAGTTTGTGGCAGCAAAACATCTATCTCTGTTTCAGTTATCTTATGTCATTCTCCCTGTGTCTCTGTATTTACATTCCCCTCTTCTTGTAAAGACACCAGTCATTGGATTTAAGGTTCATCCTACTCTGTTAAGACATCATCTTTACTTGATTTCATCTTCAAAAACTCTGTTTCCAGAGAAAGCCACACTCACAGGTTTGAGGTGGACATGAACTTTGGAGGGCATTCAACACAGTACACAGGGGAAGGGGGGTTCCTGGGATATTCATGCACAAAGCCCCTGAAGCGGTAAGGAAAGGAACATCCCCCAAGTGGGAACTCTGGCTGTGTGCTGGCCATGGGACAGGCCAGCAGGCGTGGTCATCCATGTTGATCAGTTATTTGGTCTCACTCTGAGAGAAATGGCAGACTGAAGTAATAGATTAAAAAATGAAATAACATGACTAAATTAGTATGTTAAAAATGGCATTCTGGCTTCAATGTAGAGGCAAAAGGATTTACAAGAACTTCATGAGGCAAATTCAGTGACCTTGACAAGTGAGGATGGTGGAGTGGGAGGCAAACGTCCTGGTGAAAGATGTTAGGGGGGTGGAATTGACCTCGCGGTGGGGAAAAAATGGATTAACAACACAGAAACCTTGAGCCCATAGCTCACAGCAGCCAGTCAGTTTCTTTGTCCTTTGTTTGCTTTTCCTTTTTGGCCCACAGTGCTTGATGTGAAAATTCAGGTTCAAGAAACAATCCATGAAACACAATATTTTCTCCACGATTAATATTAGGCTCCTGCTTGTAACAGAATGCTGGTCTGGCTGCCTGCCGCTACGGAAGCCAATACTCAAGAGGTGGGCGCTGATGTGAAAGAGAGCGGTTTATTTGCAGATGCTGGCCATTTGGAAGATGGGGCTTCATGTCTCGGAGCCCATCTCCTGGAAGATGGGGGCCTCAGGTCACAAAGCCCACCTCCACCTCTCAGGGAAAGCAGAGGTTTTTTATAAGGAGAAAGAGGGGAAAAGAACAAAGAGATTGAGGGAAGGGTTTGAAAAGTCTGTTTGTGCTACCGGGCACGGGCCATTCCCATAAGGCAAGTGATGGTCCGGTGTGTGTCCTCCTGGCTTCACATCATCCTGGCTTCACGGTTGAAGGTCAGCAAATCTCCCAGAACTGGAATGCTTAAAGGTCAGGGTCTGTATCTTTTGAAGTTAATTCGTAGGATTCTTACACAAGTATGCTGTTCATTTATAAGTCACATGTTAGTTAGAGTCAACACTTACAGAAACACTGTCAAAAGAATGGTGGGGGTGGGATTACAATTTTCTACCATCATAATTTTCAATTGTTATATGCTGACTGTCAAGGGAAGTTTATTTAGTTCATCTCTAGATAGTGAAGGTTAACAAAAATTTAATATGTATAATTTTTCAGGTAAAGATTTTTTTCAGAGAATATGTCATAAGATTTGATAGTTAATACTCAGAGCATGGGTAGTATTGCCTTGGCAGGCTAAAATGACTGTATAACTGATCTATTTCACTCCCTGTGTTCTACCTGATTTCTCCCAATAACCAATCACTGAGTTATTTCAATAACCAATCACTTGATCTATTAATTAATATGATTAAATAAAAGGAGTTGGAACTGGCTAATCTAGTTATGTCAATTATTAAGAGCATTCTGTGTGCTCAATGATAAAAGAGTTCACTGGGTCAGTTTTTCCTTTGCAGACGACTGAGACAGTGACCAGGTAGACATCTCGGACCATCTGAAACCCATGTAGGGTTACAGTGTGAAAGACTTCCACAGCAGCCCAGAAACACAGGCATTCACTGCACAGTATTGTCATGTATTCTTCCTTCTTTCCTTTTCCCATTTCAACTAGTTACAAGAAGAAAATTCTATAGATGTGGACTAGAAAGGGAAAATCTATTAAACAAAAGAAGTACATAAGTTAATGTAATGTATTGGACATGCAATTTAAATTGGAAAACCAACTTAAATGCAAAGCAATTACTGACACTTTTAATATTAGCCAGACTAATAAAGCAGCAATTAGATCTCATTATATAGCTATAAAATTGGTTTGTAATAGATTGATTGCACCAAATGTTCCTACTGATTTTTGATGGCCTTATGGACAACAATACTATTATTTTATTTTAAGGAAAAAAATTCTAACAGTTATAATCTATTTGAGCTCTTCCTTTTATGTTTTATGTTTATCATATCAAAGATAAGGAAAACAAACACAAAGAAAATAGGGGAAAAAAGAAGGGAAAATACAAAACACTCCATATACCCAAGCATATTTATTTTCCCAAGGGATCACCAGTTGTTTCAGAACCTTCTTGCCAGAAGCAGTTTCTAGAACTCTCATGGCACGCTGTTCATTTGTGCATATTCAAGGTAAGTGTGTGAAGATGTCACGCTAAATAGAAGGTAAGTGTGTGAAGATGTCACGCTAAATAGAAGGTAAGTGTGTGAAGATGTCACGCTAAATAGAATTTTTGTCTACATTATGTAATCAGATAGTTTAGTGATCCCAAATTCTTGATATCGCAATTATATACATATAATTATCTATAATTCTAAAGAACAAAAATCCCCACTCGTGTACCCCCTACCCTCCAATCTTCCTGTCTCTGTCCTCTACAGCACCAGCAAATGTGGGACAGCCAATCAATTTGTTATTAATGAAAGAGAGAAAAAATGAGCAGTGGCCCATGACTATTGAATGACTACAACAGAATTCCAAAAGGCCCCTTTCCTTATCCTAAGTGGGACAGATCTGTGATTAGATTTTGCTGCAGAACTCCATACATGATCACTGGAGTGAAACCACATTCTTCAATAGCTTCTTTCCCTTCCCTGTCCTGTTCATTACTTACCTGTTTCTTACCTGTTTCTTCTGAAAGCATTCACTTTACTAATCATATGCTCATGGACACTAGGTTGTCTCAGTGTGTTTTCCCCACATAATATTACCTTTCAGGTAAAGGAATATAGAATATAAAAAAGTCTCCTAGAATATAAAAGTTACATTTCCCAGTCTCCCTTTCAGATTCATGAGGCTATGGGACTAAGTTTTGTTTAATGAGAAATAAATAGAGGCGTCTCTGGTAGTTTCAGGGAATAAACTTTCTTTCCAGAAGTAATTTGTGTGCATTGTGTGCCACTTGTTCTTCATTCTTTTACTTACCCTGCTGTGTACAATGAAGTCATCACCGTCTTGGCACAGAAAAATGACAACCACACTTGAGGGAGGACAGAATGGTGAGATGGACAGGGTCCAGGTCTCTAAAGACTTTGAGAAACAGATTATCAGCCTTGGATGGCACACCTCTGGAATTATATGTGAGAAAAAAAATTACATTCTGTTTTGTTTACAGCTCTGTGATTTTGGGTTTTCTAATACTGTACAACCTAACCCTAACAAATACACATATGAAAGGTCAAGAACATTCACATGCAAAATTTGTCAGCACTTATGGATCCAAAACATCTAACACAACTGAAACAATTGTCAAAAAGAGAAGAAGCCATAGGAGAATAAACAGCATAAACAATACACGCTGCAGATAATTCAGAACTCAAGATGGTAGCATCTAGCTAGCCTTCACTGGCTGAAAGAGTAATTTATCAATCTTGATCTTAGAGTTGTATGTTCTAAATTGGCCAGCCACCTTACATTGGGTTGGCTTGAACTTATAACATGGATCACTGAATAGTGTGTATTTACACACTGTACAAGTATTTTTTTTTAATTTTTAATTTTTAGAGAGGGAGAGAAACATCAATGTGTGTTTGTCACTTGAGTGCCCCCACTGGAGACCTGGCCCATAACCCAGGCATGTGTCCTGACTGGGAATCAAACCAGTCCTGGGACCCTTTGTTTCACAGTCCAGGGCTCAATCCACTGAGCCACATGAGCCAGGGCTATACGGGTCATTTTTAAAGAATATCTTAGCTTCCTCTCCTACCTCCAGGAAACACAAAATGGTGGATGACGCAGGTGCTGAGGGAGAGCCTGGAGGCATCGGGGACCCTGGAGGATTTGGCAGTGGCATTCGTGCAGAGGTCTCTGCCAGCATCACTCCCATTGGCATCACAGTCCAGGCTGTGGAGCTCACAGAGGCAAGGTTGATGACAATGAGTGGATCCCCATCACCAAGCTGGGCCACCTGGTCAAACACAAGGAAATCAAGTCACTGGAGGAGATCACTCTTTTTTCTCTGCCCATTGAGGAATCTGAGAACACTGACATTTTCCTTTGGACCACTTCTTAAGGAGGAGATTTTGAAGATTACAACCATGCAAAGGCAGACACATGTAGACCAAAGGACCTGGTTCAAGGCATTTGTTACTGTTGGGGACTACAATGGACATGTTGGTCTAGGTGTTAAGTGCTCAAAGGTAGTAGCCACTGTCATTCATGGGGCCAACTTCCCAGCCAAGCTCTCTATTGTCCCTGTGCAGTGAGGCTACTGGTAGAACAAGATCATCAAGCCCTACACCTTACCTCAGCCAGGGACTGCACTGTCACCCTAGGCAACTTCACCAAGGTCACTTCTGAAGCCATCTACAAGACCTACAGCAATCTCACCCCTGACCTTTGGTAAGAGACTGTGTTTACCAAGTCTCCCTCTCAGGATTTTACTGACCATCTTGTAAAAGACCCACAGCAGAGTGTCTGTGTAAAGGACCTGGCTCCAGCTGTGGCCACCATGTAATTTTATACAAGGAAAATAAAGTGAATTAAGCCAGTTAATGGTAACAATAAAGGAGACCTTAAGTAAGGTAGTAATATATACCAATGTTAAAATAAAGGAACTTTGTAATTATTTTCCTACTTTCTAAACCATTTATTTCTTCCTAATCTAAATAGCTAAACCAACCCTCAAGTTTTAATTTTTCTAAATTCTAGACAACTATGATAGAGAGCTAGCTGTGACTCCAAAATATGAGTAATTAGAAGTGACATTACAGTGATATGGTATTTGAGGGTAGATGTCTTCTCTAAAATGCTATTGGTTCATATTTAATGATGATCAGTAAAGTCATCCTATTACATAGGGATATTTTTGTAATTAATTCATCCTGTAGATCAGTAGAAAACTGTATAATCCAAAGTTAGTATTATAAAAGGAGATTACTGACATATCTCTGTGGCCCTGGAGGGCAACGGCTAATATCACAACCAAAAATATTCCCCTAAACCAACCATGTCTCCCATGCCATTTTTTGTACTTCCAGAGATGTAATCAACTATTCGTTCATGTTTGGAAGAAAAGAGACTTAATACTCACTTGAGAGCAACTGAGAGGAGTAAGTGGATGTGACTCAAGTAATAGAAATATATGTTTTTATTTTATTTTTTAAATATTTTATTTATTTTTAGACAGAGGGGAAGGTAGGGAGAAAGAGAAGGACAGAAACATCAATATTTGGTTGCCTCTTGCATGCCACACACTGGGGAATCTGGCCCACAACCCGGGCATGTGCCCTTACTGGGAATTGAACCGGTGACCCTTTGGTTTGCAGGCTGGCACTCAACCCACTGAGCCATACCAGCCAGGGCAGAAATATATACTTTTAATTCCGTGGAAATTTTAAATTTTTTAGTGGCATTTTTGTGTCTGAAATATATTCTAAGCAATACTCTATTGAACTATATTTTCCTTACAAAACTAATCAAAATGAAAATATTGAGCATCTATTATATTTATGTAGTCCATTATACAGAAATCTTCCATTTTTTTTCATTTAACATTTCTCATGTTTGTTAATATTTATGGAATGCAATGTAAATATCACTAACTACATTAAGTGACTATATTACATTTATTTGTTTAGTCCATTTTTCTTCTGATTTTTAGATTTTCTATTGTTTTGTTTAAATTGAACATATATTTCAAATTATGAGCATCTTTATGAATGGATACATCTTCAAATAGACTATCAAAAGTTTAAATTTTCTGAAAAAAGTTTAAATTTTCTTTTTTATTTCTTTTCGCTGCTTTTTACAAACAGATCTTTTCAAAGGTCAATAAAATTCATGGTTTGTACATGGCATGTATTACAGCACATGGCTGGATTTTAGTTCAAACAAGTAACAAATTATTTACTATTTTGTGTTATAAAAGTAATATTCTTCCTTTTACAATTTACATCCAATTTGCTTAATTTATGTTTCTAAATTACGTGTTATACTAATGAAAAAGTGAGAACAAATTACATTCTCACATCTCAAATGAAGGCAAATATAAAAATATTGTATGAAAGGAAAGCAGTATTCTGACAGTAAGATGAGTCATCAAAGAGCAAATCAGAACAGTAAACATCTACTTCTATTCAGCCAAAAAGTTAGCACACAGTTGCAAATTTTAAGGATAAGATAACTAAATTCTCAGATATGCGTGTTTCATGAAAAATTATGTGAACTCAACTATGTAGAAAAAATGACCAGAAAAAAATATTCCAAAATTATAGTGGTTATATTAAAGTGTATTCAGTAGAATGCATTTTTTATTTTCTTCTCTAGTTTTCTATATTTTCCAATTTTATACAATATGTACTTTAAATTTTTCCTCTCTGTGTCTTGCATACAAGAAAGCAGACATAGAAAGAGGAAACTAACAAGGAGGGGGTATTGGAGAGGGTGGGGTGGAGGTTTTATCAGGCCTGAATCTTCAGGAAAAGCTGTAAGTGCTTAAAGAGGAGATGATCAGAGATTTGTGCATCCTGAGGAGGGAGGGAAGGGTCCCAGACTGCAGAGTGCTTCCTGCAGAGACAGACCCTCAGGCAGATCCTACTTGTCCCAGGAACAAGTTTAGCCTAAAGGAGGAAAGGATAGTGTCCACAAAACTTAAAAGGGAATGAGCAGCTCTCCAGCTGCCACTCGGCCCACCAGGCACTAATGCGCTCCTGTGTGTCACCACGTCCTTTTCCTTCGTCACCTGCAGAGCCTTGGCTTTGGAGAGGAAAGATTCTTATTAAAACTCTTCAAAAGGCAGAAAACGCCTGGAACAAAGTAACTGTAACTGTAAAATGTCCTGAAAGGCCAATTAGAAATTGCAATACTGGGAGTTTTATTACAACTAACTCCTCCTTAATTATCAATCAATGGATTCTGTTGAAAAAAATCCCTCATATTCTCTGCTGGGGAAATGATGCTAATTATTTTCCGTTAATTAAGGCTGTTCTGGGATTCAGACGTGCCATCCTTCAACTAAAAGATTGACACATCAATGCTAACATAATGTTCAGTGCACCCTTCTAAAGTCTTTATAACCAGTGATAATAAATGAGTGCATGTTATTTTAAACCTCTTGAATAATCATGGCTTTGTCGGGGAATGAAAAATGTATACATATGCAATAATACATGTACTTTAATATGTTACTTAATACAGCCTTGCAAATATTTAAAAAGAACTTCTCTGAGATACTGTGGCTCACTTGCACATTTTTTATTAAGCAAAAATTGAATACAGTATTTATAAAGGTATCTACTCATACCTCAGACAGCAGAGGATAGGTTTAAAATAATTTAATTCGCTAGCTTTCTGTTCTCACAGGTAGTACACGTCAGGAAATCTGTGTGTCAAAGCAACTAGGTACTTGTCAATTATTTAATCAAATTATGGTCTAACTAGGATACTGCACTTCTCCATGTTAAAATTTAATATTTAAAAATACAAATTTGGGTTCCCGAGGATTTTTCTTATTCTCTCCCTGAGAGAACAAAATTGAACATAAAATGGTTCTCAAGGAATCAGCCAGTCTGGCTTCAGCTTTCATTGTCCAGAATGTGAAAGTCCCAGCAGCTCTGTGACCCAGGTGATAAGCAGAGTAAAACATTTGTTGTTAAGGTTGTGAGACCTTCGTGTTTTCCCTGTGTGCTCTGGCTACTGTCAGGTATGTGCATGTGTGCACACACACAGCTCACTTGCTCTTCCACCAGAAACATGGAAATTGCTGCTGAGATCCTATTACATTTTTTTTTAATTTGGTTAATAAAATAAGATGTCTCTCTTCTCTGTCTTAACATATCTGTACTTTCCACATGTGAAGAAAAAAATGAGAGAAGTAAAGTGATGAATGCTGGTAATTACTTCTCACTACTACTGTGCTTCTTACCTCTTTCAGTGGATTTTCCAGTTATAAGTTGAATGGAAAGTTCAGATGAAATAAGTACAGGTGAACTGATTAAGACACAGTGATGTGAAGAGACTTACTCAAATAAGCCTCCCAGCAGGGAATCTAAACAAATGTTATTCCATTATGTCATGCACTCTAAACTGAGCTGAATGTCCTAAAACACTGTCATTGCAAGGAAATCAGCACATTCACAATTTCCAACCATTCATATTTTAGTTCAACTTGTAATTTATCTGATGCCTATCAATAAGCCAACAAATATTTATTTAGAGCAAAAGAAAAAAAGGCAACACTTACTGAGCACATAAAGTCTGTATAATTACTATTTGTCTAAGTCTTGAAATAGAACTGTAGTATAGGCATTATTTTATAGACTAGAAACTAGTGTTCAGAAAGTTTTAACAAAGGTTTAAAAATGACCTCAAGGTCACAAGTCAGTATGTAGCAAGACCGATACTCAATTCTAAGTGATTTAACTTAAGTAATGTTCCCGTCTGTCTACTATCATCATAATGTCCTATTAAGTAACTTTCTAGCTGTAACAAGCTCTATGCTAGTTAGTGAAGAAGTTATAAAGATGTAGGAGATATGGGTGATGGTTATTTGGGGTGATAGAACCTGCAAATGAACTGATAAGTAACAATACAAAGCCAAATATTGTTGGTGTCTATAGTTAATAAGTGATATATGCTGAACTGGACACTTTTCCTTTTTGCCAACTTTCTATCTGGTCTAAGGCACTATTATATAGTCTTTGGTAGACTATACTATGATTAATCACTCAGTTAAGCTCCCTACTAAGATGCCGGTCTCTCTAGGGTAAAGAGTGTGATTCACTTACACCAAAATGACTAAATCAATGCCTGTACATAAGATCAACACAATATTGTTTGTGGAATGAATGGATATATCAAATGCCTTAACATATAGTGAGTGAATGTACTTCTTTATTTGATTAATTTATCTTCCAAGCATCCACCATGTGCCAGGCACTATGATAGGCTACAAGCCCAAATAAGACAGATGTAGTTTCTCTCCTTAGGTAGCTTACAGTCCAAAGGAAGGATGCATTCAGTCAACAAGCTGTGGGGGCACAGTACACCAAGTACCACGTTTAGGGAAATAGAAACTGTTATGGAGGACAGAGAGGAGAATCTGTGACTTACACAACTTAATTCATTAACCCAGATTTTTTTAAAGCACTTAAAGAGAAAAAGAAATGAAAGCAAACTTCCCATATCTACAGGTGAATAGCCCCCGGGAAGAGGCACCTGAACAGCCACTGCCATTCTGCTCAGCTACAGAGGAAGGAATGAGTGTAGCAATCAGAAGACAAGCCAGGGCACGCCACTGAGTGTACAGGCTGAGCAGCACTGAGTTACTGAATACCTTGTGACTATCTGCAGTGTTCCCCTGGCCACATTACTATCTGCAGGCACAGACAACCTCATCCTTCTGGGAACATAAGTCATCACTTTACTGTCTGCTGAAAACATATTTATATGAAGGAAAGGTCAAGAATAAAAATCATCTTCTTTGTGCATATGGCAGGGCCCATTGAGTTCACAGAGAGCATTGCCCAACAATCAGCACCTCAGCCTGTGGGTCTAATCCCAAACTGGCAGAAATGCCCTAGCTGGGTTTTGTCATCCTTCTCCCCTGCAAATAAACAGAATATTTTTTACCTACTATAGGTGATTATGTGGCTTTCATTCAGCTCTTGTAATTCATTTGTACCTCCCGGCATTCATGAGTCATGGGTCTTTTACACTTGTCACAGAAACCTAATCCCTACCCTTCATGGGCCAGCTATCCTAAAGATGGCTGAACGTGTAATTGCCTTGAAGTGTAACATATTTCCCACATTATTTATTATAGCTGTTCCTGCTAGCACCTCTGTGGTTGAGGTTGTGTCAGCATTTTCACTATAAGCCTCTATTTCCAGCAGTAAAAATGTGCTCTAGGCTCAAACTCAGCACATGGAACATGAGTCCAGAAGGGAAATTTCTACTACATTTTAACAATATATATAAATAAATTGGTTGGGGCATTTTTAAAGTTATATGACTGAAAAGGGGAAAATGCAATAAGAGAATTTTTGAAAGTTTCCCTCTTGTACTCCTAAATTCTAAGATTAAGACGAGGGTGTGGTGGTAAAGGTCCTCACCGCGGAAACACCAAGCCAACGCTGCCCCTTCTTCTCTGTCCTTGAGAAGCCGAAGGAAGGAAGTAGAGCTATATCCAATCCAAACTTTAAAATCCACTAAAGGAATGAGGAAATAGATTTGAATCAGAAAAAATTAAATGGCCTCAAATTTGGGAGTAGGCCATCATCCTCTAGTTTAGGGACAAGTGTGGTCAGCTCTGTAGGCTAAGATTCACGGCACTCTCTCAGCTACTGATGGATCAGAATTAGTTGCAGTAAAATGGAAAAAGAATGGGATTTTGCATCAATACGCCCACTCCCTGGTTCTGCCATTTATTAGACATGTGACTGTATGAAAGCCATTTAACACTCTGCATTGCAAGGGCCAGGGGATTGAGACAGGCAGCACACCTGGAAAGTGGAGAAGTTGGCTTGATGAGCTGGGTTTTGACAACCCTGTTTACCATTTCTGGGGTGAGTGATGATGCGGTAGGTTTAATGGTCAATTCTGGCCACTTGTTCTTGGGTTTGTCATCATACACAACTTTTTATAAGTTACCTAATGTTAAATATAAGTTAAATAATTTCATATATTTACTACAATTTAGCAAGAATTAACTCCCCATTATGTGCTCAGTACTATACACGGCACCACAAAGGGTTCAAAAAAGTATGACTCCCTCTCATCCAGGAGTTTACAATCTTGTAGGATATACAGACTTACCCACAGGAAAGAGTATTGGTTCCTAATGGTGGGTGAAAAAATGGCCCCCAAATGTGTTCACGTTAAATCCCTTATTTAAAAAATAAATGTCTTTGCAGCTGTAATAAAGTTAAGGACCTTGAAACCTGGACTATCTCAGATGGGTGCCACATGTTATCACAAGCATCCTTATGAGAGAAGAGGAATAGATGGACAATTTGGGAAGACACAGAAGAGGAAAATGGAGACCGAGACTGGAGTGATGCAGCCTCAAGTGAAGGAAGGCCAGCAACCACCAGAAGCTAGAAAAGGCACAGGAAGGAACTTCTTTTAGAGCCTTCAGAAGGAGTGTGGGCCTGCTGACACTTCGATTTCAGACTCTGGTCTTTAGAACAGTGGGGAATAGATTTATGTTGTTTTAATTCATGAAATTTATAATGTGTTACTGTAGTCACAAGAAACTAAAGTAGTGGGGAAGGACAGGTCCTCCTTTTTTCTACCTTAGATTTTCAATAATTAATTAATTTATTTATTTATTATTTCCATCACCATTTATCTCCACTATTCCCTCTTCTACCCCCCCACCCATCCCCCACCCCACAATCACCACACTGTTGTTCATGTCCATGAATTCTTTCTCTTTCTTTGCTCAATTTCTCTACTCACCACCGTCCAACATACCCTCCCAAGCTGTCAACCTGCTCTCTATATAAGAGTCTGCCTCTGTTTTGCTTGTTGGTTTGGTTTATTCATTAGATTCCACACGTCAGTGAAACTATATGGTACTTGTCTTTCTCTGACTGACTTATTTCACTTAGCATAATGTTCTCCAGTCTATCCATACCATCACAAAGGGTACAACTTTTTTCTTTTTTACTGCCAAGTAGCTTTCCATTGTGTAGATGTACAATAGCTGTTCCATCCACTCATCTACTGATGGACACCTCGGTTGCTTCCAAATCTTGGCTATCACAAATAATACTGCAATTAGCACAGAGGTACATATATATTTTTTCTAATTAGCATTTTGGGTTTCTTAAAGATTCCACCAAAAAACTACTAGAACTGGAGGAGAAGAGGGCAGCCAAGTAGGTGGAAGCTGAGTCTACTTGCTCTCATACCCAATTCAGATTCTCATTTGATTTTCTGACAAATAGGCTGAACAATCAATGAAGTTAGCTGATATGAAGTTATGAAGCCAAGGAGTACAGAAGATGTTTTGCAATGGGCAGTAAGGAAATTTTATAAGTTGAATGGGGAAAAACCCTGTGCATGGCACCTGCAGTAGCGGAGGGACTAGTCAGAAATTGCAACTTTGTGGCTCCCTCCCTTTCCAGGGCAGGGGGCCCCAGTCCTGCACAGGGAACCCCCGGACCCTGACAGGGAGTGACTTGGAAGGATATAAGGAGTTGGGGAGATAGGATATAAGGAGTGGGGGAGATCCAGGCTACACACACACATAGCAAGCAGCACATCCATAGCTGCAGTACCAAATACCAACCAGGAGAGTGCTAGACAGAGAGAGGCACTCTACTCCCAAAATGGTCAGGGGCTGCACCTGGGTCAGGCGGAGGCAGGCTGTGGCCAGCCATAACTGTGAGAAACTTCTGGCTTTTTGGAGATGTGCTGTGCACAGAGAACCACACATGACTCAGTACTGCCATGGGGGTGACACAGAAAGACTTTTTAAAAGGGGAGCTGAAGTGTGCTGTGCAGGGACCACAAGCCCAACTTCTCTTCCAGCAAAGGAACAAGATTGAAAGCTCAGTTTGCTCCCACTGAATACAGCTAGGCAGGTGGATCAGAACGTTGCATAGCAACAGGATTTCTGGGTCCTAGTCCAGAGCAGTAAAATAAAGAGTTTTGAACTATGTCTACTGTGAGGGCAGTGGACTTGAAATTAGACAGGCAAGAGTTGAGCACCTGAGATTATTTACAGCCAGGCAGAACCCTCTTACCTGACAGAGTGCAAACCTCTGAGAATGGAAGGATGTACCCAGCCCCACCTCATGCAGGACTGCAAACACCAAATCCAACAGGGAAGCTCTACAAAACAGGCCAGGCTCAATAACCCCCTGCAAGGTGCATATCCACAGGAGAAAGGCAAGATGAGAAACTCCAAAAGGGCTCATTTTGAACTCCTCTCAGGGAGACAAAACACACTGGTTCTTAGGGTCCTATTCTATTGAGGCCAGCAAAGAAGGGAGATCAGAAATTGGTGCAGCCGGGGTAAGCAGGGCCCTACCCAGCCATCAACACCAAGCAGAAAAGCACTGACCTTTTTACACAGATTGGTGCTTCCCTTGAAATGAACAGCGAGTTTATCAGAAACTATACATTATTAGAAATAAGCTGGGATAGGCCAAGAGGGTGGCACAGGGGCTGGGGAACACACCCATGATTTTCTTAGGAGGTCCCAGGGGAGACCCAAGAGTCCACCTTTCCAATCCCAATAGAAACCCCCTCTAGAGGCAGGTGAAGGTGGTACATTCAGTGCTACCAGAAGTTGGATGACCCACCCGTGGACCCTGAGCTGATAAAAAGTCAGAGGTGGAGAAGGAGAAGACAGAAGGCAAACATTAAAGTCTGCTGAGACCAATTCCACCTCATTCTTCTTCAGAATTTGTGTCATATTTTTCTCTCACATAGCCTTTAAAATTTTTTTCTTTTTTAAATTGTATTTCAACTAATTTATTATTTTTCTTTTGTTTTTTATTCTTTTTATTTATAATTTTATGTTATTTTATTCTATTTTTTATTTCAATTCTCAAATTGTACTTTACTTTTGTCTCACTCCAATTTACCTTCTTTCCCTATCTTATTTTCTTTTTAAATTTTATGTTTCCCATTTCTACGCCTTGTTCTTATTCTTTACTCTTACTATTTCTCCTCCCTCTATTCTCTCAACATGATTTTTCTTTCCTTTAGTCAGCTCGTAGTCTTTTTCCCTTCTTATAATATTCTAATTTTCTTTCCACCTTTATTAATCATTCCTTGTTTGGCATGCATATTGTTGTTTTTCTTCAATTTTATTCCTATTTGTTCACTATTTTCTCAATTTTAAATCTCATAGGTTACTGTCCCCCTGTCTTACTCTACTTTGCCTTCCTCCTGCCCTTGCTTATTTGAGTTTAGAACTTTATTTCTTCCCTTTCTTAGCCTAGATTCTATTCCTTACTCTTATTATTTCTACTTCCTTTATCCTCTCAAAATCGTCTTTCTTTACTGTAGACATTTCATATTCTCTTTTTTCTTTTTTATAATATTCTTATTCTCTTTCTACCTTTATTAATCTTTGCTCATCTGTTGATGTAATTGACTCTGTTTTGGTTTTTCTTCAATTTTGTTCCTATTGTTTTACTATTTATTTCATTTTATTTCAAACTTCATATTATATTCTTCCCTTTTCTTACTCCATTTTCCATGTCCCTTCCCCTTTTTACTTACATTTAAAGTTTTATTTTCTCCCTTTCTTTGCCTTGTTTCTATTCCCTACTCTTATTTTTCCTCCTCTCTCCTCTCTTAAAATCATTCTCTTCCCTTTAGTAATCTCATATTTTTCCTATCTCATAATATTCTTATTCTCTTTCCATTTTTATAAATCTTTGCTCATTTACTATTGATATTACTGATGTGGTAGGAGGGTATTTTTGCTGTCATGAGTGTGGTTTCCTGGGTAGTTTTGCTTTGTTCTGACAGCACCTGTACCATAGCATACAAGATGTAGTGGGAGCTGTAATTCTCAGTCATCCAGAGAGTGGCGGGAGGGAAGAACCCACCAGTGAATAAGTCATCCATAATCATACCCACATAAACTGAATAAAGGGCATCCCTAGAGCATCCAGTTCAGTAGACCAAAGAGTCTGAACCACTGAGTCCCACAGAACTCCTATCACAGAATGTCATGCTACAAAGCCAGGGAGTCAGAGTAATCTGAGATACAGACACAGAGTCATCTGAAATGGGAAGACAAAGAAACTAACCCTTAATTGAAAGAAAAGGAGGAATCCCCAGGAAAAGAGATACATGAAATTGAGGCAAGCAATCTATGAGTTATAGAATTCAAAATAATGGTTATCAAGGTGCTTAAGGAATTCAGAACTATGAGGAATTTTTTTAAAAACTACAAGGAACTTAGTGGGAACCACCTCACCATTAAAAAGGACCTAGAAGCTATTAGAAAGAAACAGGAGGAAATGAAGAATACAATATCTGATGAAGAATGCACTAGAAGGAATTAAATGCAGGCTAAATCAAGGAAAGGACTTAATCAGCAAGCTGGAAGACAAAGTAGAAAAAACACCCAGTTAGCAACAAAATGAAAAAAAAAACCTCGAAAAGGAGGATACTTTCAGGGAGTTTCAGGACAACATGAAACGTAACCGATTCATGTCATAGGAATATCAGATGTCAAAATAGTGTATATAGAAAACAGTACAGTCTCCTTCAAAAAACTAATCAAACTAAAAAGTGATATTGGCAAAGTAGTGGGATACTAAGTCAATATTCAGAAATCAATGGCATTCTTGTATAACAACAATGAATTATCAAAAAGAGACACTAAGGAAAAAATCACATTTACTAGAGCAACAAGAAAAATGAAGTACCAGGAATAAATTTAACCAAGGATATAAAAGATCTGTACTCAAAAGCTATAGAACACTGAAGAAATTGAAGAAGATACCAATAAATGGATGCATATACCATGTTCATGGACTGGAAGAATTAACATCATTAAAATGTCCATTCTACCCAAAGCAACTTATACATTCAATACAATTTCTATTAAAATACCAATGGCATATTTCACAGATCTAGAACAAATGTTCCAAAAATTTATATGGAACCAGAAATAACCCCCAATAGCATCGGCAATCCTGAAGAAGAACAAAGTTGGAGGGATCACAATACCTGATATCAAATGTACTACAAGGCCACTGTAATCAAGATAGTCTGGTACTGGCATAAGAACTGACACATAGACCAGTGGAACAGAATAAAGAGCCCAGAGATAAACCCATGTCTCTATGGTCAATTAATATTTGACAAAGAGGGCATGAACATACAATGGAGTAAAAATAGTTTCTTCAAAATGGTGTTGGGAGAATCAGACTGGTACCTGAAAAAAATGAACTACATCATCAACCTACACCGTACGCCAGAATAAACTCAAAATGGATAAAGGACTTAAATATAAGTAGTGATACCATAAAAAATCCTAGCAGAAAACAAAGGAAGTAAAATTTCAGACATGCTACAATTGCAATATATTTGCCGATGCATCTCCTAGGGTAAGGGACATAAAGTAAAAAAATAAACAAATGGGACTATAATCAAAATGAAAAAGGAACTTACTGCATGGGAGGACATATTTGCCAATGATACACTGAACAAGGGTTTAACCTCCAGAATGTAGAAAGAACCCATAAGACTCAATACCAGGAAGACCATCAAGTTAAAAACTGGGCAAAGAACCTGAATAGACACTTCTCCAAGGAGGACAAAAAGATAACCCATAGAAATATGAAAAAATGTTCAATATTACTAGCCACCAGGGAGATGTAAATTAAAACCACAATGAGATATCACCTCACACCTGTCAGAATCGCCATCATTAACAAATCAACAAACAACAAGTGCTGGCAAGGATGTGGACAAAAGGGAACCCTAGTATACCATTGGTGGGAATGCAGTCTGGTACAGCCACTGTGGAAAACAGTATGGAGTTTCCTCAAAAAATTAAAAATTGAAATGCCTTATGACCCAGTAATTCCACTCTTATGGAATATACCCTAAAAATTCTGAAACACCAATCCTAAAGAACCTATGCACCCCCATGTTCATAGCAGCACAATTTATAATAGCCAAGCGTTGGAAACAGCTCAAGTGCCTGTCAGTAGATGAGCATATTACAAACTCTGGTACATTTACAGAATGGAATACTACACAGCAGAAAGAAAGAAGAAATTCCTACCTTTTGTGACAGCATGGATGGAACTGGAGACTATTATTCTATGTGAAATAATCCTGTTGGCAAAAGACAAATACCATATGACCTCACTTATAAATGGAATCTAATGAACAAAGTAAACTAATGAGAAAAATACAACCAGAGACATGGAAACATGGAACAGACTGATAGCTGTAGGAAGGGGTAAATGGTGGAAGGAAGAGGAAGGGGTTAGTCAGAGAACATGCATGAATGACTCATTGACATGGACAATGGAGAAGGCACTGGCTTTGGGTGAAAGGGGTAGGCTGGTGGAGGGGTGCAAAAGGGAAAAAGCTGAGACAACTGCCCTAGAATAAACAATAGAATAAACAATAAAAAGCCCTAGATCTGATAACTGAATTCAGTAAAGTAGCAAGGTACAAAATAAATGTCAGAAATTAGTTTATATATGCCAACAATGAACTATCAGAAAGTTTTCTCCTTAGAAAACTAAGAAAACAATCCCATACATAATTGCTTCAAAAAGAATAAAATACCTGGGAATAAATTTAACCAAAAATGTGAAAGTCCTACACTCAGAAAATTATAAGGCACTGAACAAAGAAATTGAAAGAGATATAAATAAGTGGAAGCATATACTGTATTCATGGATAGAAGAATTAACACCATTAAAATATTCACACTACCCAAAGCAATCTATAGATTCAATGTAATTCCTATCAAGATACCAGTGTTGTATTTTACAGAACTAAAACAAATATTCCAAAGTTTTATATGGAACCACACAAGATCCCAAATATAAACAGTGGTTCCCCTTTTCAGTGCATAAGTAAGTGGAGTCCATTATGAATGATTGGATGGGGTAGAGAGGAGGAATGCCAAAGATGACACAGACCAGTTGTCATCTTTAAAAGAGTTAATTTTGCTTCCAAATTATGGTTAATGGGATCCAAGTCATAAAAGGTGTGCTTCAGGGCAGCAGCCAATTTTAACATTGGCCTTGCCACGCCCCCTCTTCAGTGGTTTCACTGTTCTCGGTTTTAGTCACCCACGATTAACTGCAGTCTGAAAACATGAAGTGGGAAATTCCAGAAACGAACAATTCATAAGTTTTAAATGGCACAGCATTCTGAGTAGTGTGATGAAATCTCCTGCAGTCCTGCTGCATCCCGCCAGAGAGGCAAACCAGCCCGTGTCCAGCATATCCACACTGCGTATGCCACCTGCCCATTGGTTTCTCCGGAGCCTTCGCCGTCAGACTGGTTATTAGAGAGATAGATCACATTCACATCTTTTATCACAGTATATTTTATACATTTTATTTTATTATAGTATCATTGCTAATGTCTTATTGTATTTAATTTATAAACTAAACATTATCAGAGGTAGATATGTTTAGGAAAATGACAAAATTAGGAAATTTCAAGTATCTATACATGAAACGAGGAGATATTCCTGATTCAATACTATCTGCAGTTTCAGGCATCCACTGGGGGGTCTTAGAACATATTCCCTGCAGATAAGGGAGAACGACTGTATTTCCTTTTAGGATTTGCATTGTCCTCTACCTATAAATTTCCCCCAAAACTTAAAAATAAAGCCTATGAGTTTTATAATGCTAAGTCTTTCAATTAACCTTTAAATTTAGCTAAAATTATACTTTAGTAACAAATAAAACCTTTCCTCAAATTGCTGTATTGATTCAGCAAAGAAATAATCCTGTCGTAAAGAAAGAAGCAACACTGTGATGCTTTTAGCAATGACATCCACAGGCGATGTTCAAAATTAGCGCTTGCATGATGAATCTTTCCTGGTTATTTCAGCAAATAATCTAATGTCAACAGATTATTAATTTCATAGGCAAACCCCCTCTAACTTCTTTATTTGAGAAGTATGGCTTTTTAAAAATTATTAAATTTTAATTTTAAATAAAAGCTCTTCTTTCCTTGATCCTGAAATTGTCACCATCCACATTCTGGAGAGGACCAATACTTGAAAATGATTCAGGCAAAATGGACCAAAATATTGCAATGTATGAAGTCCTATTGCTTGTTTTTGGTTAATTAAAAATTTAAATTAATTTATTTGATGAGAAAACTTTTTCTGTTTTAACCTTTATTGTCAGCAGTTTTCTGAAAGCACATTAGCTGAGTTCAGTCCCTATTAAGTGTAGACATTTAGGTGAAGGGCTCATTAACGTGTTTGCCGCGATATGGAGGTTGGTTCCCAAGGAAGGAGGCGTGGCCACAGCCCTGTAGGAGCCCTGTTGTTACTCCCATTGCTTCTGCACAGAGGCACGTTCCCTCTTTTAAAGAGCAGCTCACAGGCATATATACGAGATCGGGGCATGAAATCAGAACATCTATTTATTTACATTTACAAATTAACTCTCCTGCACGTGGACTAACATTTTAGGGTTATTGTGAGCACAGCATTCTCTTCATTTTTGCAAACTTCATTAAAACTCTCTATTCCTTGAAAGAACTTATCAAATTTATGAGTAAATACTTCATCGACAAATGTCTTATTCCTCTGCTAAAACGCAAGCTCTGCAGGGAAAGAGCTCCTGTCTGTTTTGCTCTATCTTCAGCAAACACGTAAACACACCCAAGAATACATACATAAATGTGCTCACAGGTATCATATTAACTTATACTGGGATTTTTAACAGCAGTAAGACAATTGATGTATAAAGCCCAATTGCTCTTTAATCAAAGAAAGAGCCATAGAAAAGGTTTGAGGCTCTTGCGTTTAAAGCACAACAGATTCCCAATTCTCCCCTTAGCATCTGGGAGATTACACAAGGACTGGAATCCTTCTCCTCCTACATCCTGGATGCCTAGGCGATTGTCCTGTGGTCAAGATCCCAGAGTCTTAGGAAAACTGTTTTCTTGTTCTATATTTAGACATTCTGCTAGAGGCCAGACTGATGAGTGACAACCAACTGCTCAAATGGGACGATTGCTTTCAGAAGCATCTGTTCCCTACTCAGGTCCGGACAGAGGTGGTGAGAGAGTCATCTTTTAGGAGCAAAAGATCAAGGTCTGAGCAGAAAAAAACTGTTTGCCTGTGTAAGGTCTAAGCTGAAAAACTGTTTGTCTGTGCAAAGTGTTGGTTTTGCTTAAATAACCAGAAAACAATCCATTTATGCACTGCTCCCAATCGTAGAATTGCATTTTTTAAGAAAGACGTGAAGGCTATTAAGAGATCTCTGTCATAGTTTTCTCCCATGAAGCCTGCTCATTCTAGTCTCTCCCTTCTCACATCATGCTCACGGTCCAGCCTGGTCTCTGCTGCCCTCCAACAATGAAACACCTTGAGCTCATTTTGTCTCTGTGTTTTGTTTCTTTCTATGGCATTCCCTTTCTTTTGCCAAATTATGCATATCATTTACTTTTTTAACCATTTTATCTTCCATTTATCTCCCTTCCAATGAACTCCTTCAATACTTTCCATCACACAATTTAGCCAAAAAAAAAACAAAACTCAAAAACCATATTCTAACAAGTATCACTTTTACTGAATAATGTATGTTAATTCTATATCCTCAACATAATTTATAAGACAAAAAAAAGCACCTGTAGAACAAAATCAATGTCTCATACATTTTCTCTAGCCTCCATCTACACTCAGACAGAATAAGGTGAATATTAGTGGTCCATAAACATCTACAGATAATGGGTCTATAGCTACTAGATTTAAATGTAGAACCCATCTCCCCCTGTAATGAGGGGATCCACAGTTCAGAGAAAAATGAGACTCTTCACTGATCACTAATTTAAAGAAACACTCCATGCCTTCATGAGATCAAATTGAAATGTTTAATCCATCTACTCAGTAACATCTGCAAAATTAAGAAGTACTTACTTTTTCATTTCTCTCTGCTTTTTCCATTTTATAAAGGAATAAATATATGTCATATATGTATGGGTCCTTTACTAGGATTTTAAAATCTCTCTCTAACGTGTAGCTAAGGTTAAAAAACGTTTTCTTAGAAAAACACTCTTGAGCAACTAGGGAAACTTCTAGAAAGGAATCCTGCCCTGTATAAGTACCTGGACATAGTAAAGATATAAAATTTAATATACACAGTTTTTGACATTAAAGAACTCACAGCCTCAGGAGAAAAAAGTGTTATGGTTAATTATAGCTGCATAACAAAACACCCCAAAATATAGTGGCTTAAAACAACAATTTTCTTATTTCTCACAATTTTCTTTATCGCAAATTCAGGCAGGTCTCAGATGGGAAAGTCTTTGTTCTTTGTCATGTTGACAGAGGTCTCTCAGTGGTATTCAGCTGGTGGATGGGCTGGAGTGTCCACATATCTGGAATTTTGGAATGGATGATTGGAAGGCAAAGCTCAGCTCAGGATGTCAACATGAGAGCCTAGGTGTTCTCTCCAGCATGGTGGCCACAGGATAAGATGTTTTACATGGTATTTGCCTTCTCAGAACAAGTATTCAAGAGATAAAAAGCTACCAGGCTCCTAAGCTCAAAATCCCAAAACTGGAACATGGTCATGGATCACTTCCAACATATTCTGTGGCTCAAGCAGTCACTGAGCCCACCTGGTTTCAAAGAAAGGGAATACAAACCTTCCCAGCACCCCAGTAGGAAGAGCATCAAGAAATGTGTAGCCATTTTCAATGTACCACAGAAGGTCATAAGCATAAACTTAACTATAATGCTAGGTAGAAAACAACTATTTTCAAATAAATACTGGGGAAGTTTTATCATACAAAAGAAGGATTACTTCCATGTGGGAGAGTCAAAAATGTCTCCCAAATGCATTGGTATTTGGATTTAGCCTTGGATGATGGATAGAAAATACTTTGAGATGCGAGTTGAGGAGAAGACAGAAGGGGCAGTAGAAGCAAAGTCCAGGTATTAGGTGTCCCAAAGCACATTTTAAACAAAGGAGGTGGCTCCCTCTTCCTGATGATGAGGTTGTACAAACAGAAGTGATTGGAAACAAGGTTGGAAAGTTTAAGTAGGCCTGGATTCCAAAGACTTCTGAATACATTGCTAAGGAGTTTGGGCTTTATTCTCTAGGCAATGAAAAATCATAATTTTTTTAACCAGTTGCTGAGAGCATGGAGGAAAAGAGTGGGTTCCTCAGATGGGGTTCTTCAGAATTTGGAGAAATTGTGCAAGAACCATGTACTTACAAAATTAGAAATTCATTCTTCTATATGAGAAAACGAGCCTTTAAAATTAGTAATAAAAATAAAAATGACAATAATAATAGACACTTATTGAGTGTTTACTGTCTTTCAGTCTCTATGCTATGACTTTACGTGTAGTGGCTGGTTGATCCTTCCAAAAGACCTGTACTATTAGGGATGTAAATACACTATTACAATAGTCCAAGGTAGATACTATTATTTTTAGCTTTTTTACTCATTTGGAAACTATGGCACAGAGACATGAAATAATTTGCCTATGGTCAGAGTTATGGTGAGCCCCCACACCTACATGACTTGTCTAAGGTAGGACAGTTGGTCGGGGAAAATATTAGGACAAGAAGTCAAACCTCCCCATTCTAATTCCACTTCTTTCCCTGACACCCAGTAAGTACTGAAGAACAAAGAAATTGTTCCTCAATTTCTAGTTCTATTCCTTTATTCTATTTCCTACCTTCAGACATTTAGGACCCTTCACTTTCAAATTCTTTCCTGTCTCCTTGTTAAAATGCTTCAAGAAGAATATGTGATCTTTGTCACCATCTCTATTCTTCTCCAACTCATGCTCTCTGATCCCCTTAACAACCTCCCCAGATTTTCATTCCAAGGAGTGGATTCTAGTTATCATCAAAGAAAAAGCTTGAGACACTTGAGATTTTTTTCTAAATAACATTTGAATCAATAAGAAACACACACACACAGACATGCATAATAAATTCTGTTTTCTCCCTGAAAACATAAAATGTGGGAACCTTGTGGGATAAGGCCCCTTGCAGGTGTCCTTGTGGATGCTTCTCTAAATGCAACCATCTGCACTGACAGGACTGATTGACAGGAGCATGGATGAGCCCTGAAAGGGATCAAAGGAATAGCTGTAGGTGAAGCCCAAGCGCTTGGTGGACCATAACACCCCCCTCTCAGAAATGATGGGCTGATGCTACATGTCTATTAAGCCAAATCAATACAATAGTCATGTCTGTAGAGTGCCTAGGTCATGGACTCCATGTCAATAATCAAATAGAAAAAGGTGGGGAGAAATGCACAAGGAAAATGAAAGAAAATAATGCTTCCATAGCCAGAAACTTGACCTTGGGACAGAGCACAAAAATCAGATTTCCTTGATCTTCCCAGTTCTTCCTGGGAAGAGTGAGGGTTAGTAATAAGAATGACATTCCATAAACAATATTTAGATGTCTTATTTATTTAATATAGTATGTCCATTTCCTTTCTATAAGCAGGGATATGGTGGGGGAGGGAGGATAAATGAAATGAAGTCTGTTTAAAGGCCAGTAGAATAGTTGAGTGCAGCAGTGGGCTCACTCCCAATTGTAGCTTTTACTGGCTGTGTAAACTCAGCTGTGTAACCCTGAGCACGTAAATGAACATATCTTTGTCACATCATTAACATTATGATAACAGTAGCATATACTCAGAAATGTTACATGAATTAAATAAGTTAATATCTAAAAAATTCTTCCAATAGTACCTGGAATATAGTCATCACCATATAAATGTTATCTATTGTTTTTAAATCCCTAAGACTGTCATCCAACCCTGTTGCCCTTCTGGCACCATTCTCCTCCTGTCCTCACACTGCTCACTCTTCTCTGGGTGTAACACAGTCCTAGCCCAAGGTATTTATACAGTAGGTCCTCGAATAACATTGTTTTGTTGAACATCATTTTTTATAAGGTTGATGAGAGACACAAAATGGTTCCTGGACAAAGTCACTGTCTGTGTGAGTTTGTAGGTTCTCCCCATGTCTGCGTGGGTTTTCTCAGGAGACTCTGGTTTCCTCCCAGCCCCAAAGATGTGCATGTGAGGTGAATTGGCCTCTTTATATTGTCCCATCCCAAGTGAGTGGGGAGTGTGAATGGCCCAGCAATGGAAGGATGTTCTGTCCAGGCTGGAGGTCCCTCTTAGCACCCTGAGCTGCTGGGACAGGCTCTGGTCTCTTGTGACTCTGAACTTATTCCTGCAACATGGAATAAGCAGGTTGGATAATAATGATCTTAGTCATTCTTATCTTTCTTAAATGCATGCATAACTCACAACTATTTTAATGTTTAATATTAGAAGTGTTTGGGGTCTTCCTTTAGAAGTTTTATGACCTGAAGTATCCAAGTATGCCATAGGAACTTAACTTTTGTTTACATTAGTTGGCTTACGGTAAAATTGGTTTCTTTGTACATCCTTTCATTTACAGTAGCAGTTTCTGTAAGAACTTATTGACAACATTAAGACTTACTGTAGTTTTATGGATTCTGTCAGGTCACTCCTCCCCAGGAAACTTCGTGGCTGCCCAGCTCACTCAGTCAGTCATCATATCAAATTGATATGATGAATATAGGTTTCTAAAAGATGAAACTTAGTAATCAACTTGCTTTTAGTATGTACTTTAATTTTGGTGTGACATTATTATTGCCTTCTAGAATACAAAAGAAATATAAGGCACACTTAATCCCCAAGGAATGTATAATCATTGGGTAAACAAAACCTAAAATAATTAATTAGCAGAAAAAGCAACCCTATAATATGACTTCATTTGTTGATACAGTTTTTCCGAAACTTACTCAATCATGAGAATTATCTGAGGTTTGTTAAATAAAAATATACATTCCTAGGTCCAGTCATGGAAGATTCCAATTCAACTACATTAAGGTGTATCCTTGGGATCTATATTTTTCATAAATGCCCAGGGAATCTTATGAACAGGAACTTGGAAATGCTTGTCTAAAAGAATAAAATATTGCTTCATTAAGTGCAAAAGGATTTAGAGAAAGTCAAGTGCATTGTGGGGGACAGTCCCAGTAAAGACGTGATAGGTCATTCTTTTTCTCGCCTCAGCCACACTGCCAAGCTTTTCTAGTGAACGCAGGTGTCTGCAGTCTGACCATCTCCTCTGTTTTGACCTCTAGCTATCTGGCTTTGTCCTCCCTACCCCACACCCAGAATTACTCCTCCTTACCCTTTCATCTCAGAAAGGTTTCTTTTCATTGTTGTTAGCTTCCCAGAAGCATCTGCTGAAGCAATTCTCTACTCTTTTTTTTCCCTCTGACCCCACACTGCTCTGATTTCCCAAGCTCTCCTCTCTTTTTATATGATTCCTGAAGCTCCTGTGCTTTTTTCCTAAACTCTTTTCAAAGATATCAACTTACCTAGTTTTAATATCACTTCTTCACAAACGTGTATAACATGCTGCATCCTAATTCTTGTATACCCAATATTGCATGGTATTGTTAAAGATTTTGTTTTTTCCCAGCTTGATTGTGCATTCATGGAAAGAAGACCTATCTTCTTTAAGACATTAGCTTTGGTAATAGAAGTGCAAATAAGATGGACATTAGTGTGCCTGTTGTTCTGCTGCTGTAGACATATTGCCATAGTTAGGTCAATAGTCCTGAAATATGCACATACTGTACTTAATCAAACATGGACATATTAAACATATCTTAGTGTACAAACCATGCTAATGAACGTATTCTATGTTAATATTAAAAACTGAAATTCTTGAATAATTCTTGCTAAAAATTTAATTCCACAGATTTTAATTTTTCCATATAATTCAAGGCTAATTATTAGTGATGTAACCTATTAAGTAATTAAGTGTTGTTAAAATTCACTCTTCAAAAACTTGAATTAACATGTGACCAGACTTTATGACGTCCCCCACTGAGCCTTCTGCTTCAAATGCATGACCACCAACTGCTACCGGGCTTGACGCTTGGCTCCTCTGTTCATGGAAAAGACACAAAGTGTGGGAGGACAGTTTGTTACCAGCAAATCACCAGTGAAATCTTGAGCAGACATAGATTTCTACTGTAACTGTAATTAATGTGATAAAAAATCACAGACTTATTGTTAGATTTTAGCTTTGCCATGTTGCTTCTGGATAACTGCTATGTAGCTACCATTTCTTTTATTTTAATTGGTTTCCCCCAAGTCTATTAATCACTGGCAAGTAGAGTAAGTGGGTCATGGCCAAATACATTTGGGATCTTGTGCCTGAGGGGGCAGTGAGGAGACTTAGTGTCAGAGAGCAGTGCCTGCAACTTCCTGTACTGGCTCCGTGCTCACATTTCTCAGTCCCTGGACAGTTTTAATAACTCTCCACAAATAGTAAGGTATGTAGCACTGCCGTCTCTGGGAGGAGCACTGGGATTTGTGGTGAAGAGTGGGGTTTACAACACTTTTCTGAATCATGCCACAGAAGGTGCTTATAGTTTCGTGGAGTGCTCACTTCTCTCTGTGGAAAACCACCCTTGGGAAAATAAAAACATTGTGATTTCTTGTTCAGTGTTTGTTTGGTTTCAGTGTTTGTTTTCTTTTTTAAAACTTCTTTTATCTTTCAAGATAAACGATAAAAAAGAATTTTAAAATAAAGCATTTGTGAGTCTTCCTAGCACTGCCTCTCTGTGTCTGCTTGAAGCAATTCCTTGCGTGAACTGAAGTGCTCTGATGCCACACAGGAGTGACCTGCTCTTAGCCTCAGCACTCGAAGAAACTTCTGGTGAATGCCTCCCTGCCCAAAAAGAACTTTCAAAAAGAGTTAAAACTAAAACATGAAGGTTGAGGGGAGAGAGGTAATCTGTGACTACCAAAGAATATGGGTGAAGCTATTTTTAAAAATACATTCATGCATTAACTATTTCTTATGTTCACTCTTGTCAAAATAGAAAGCCTTCATTGGGAGTTGGGAAATACCTCTTCTTGTTTGAATGCTCTATAGTCTGTGACTAAATGATTCTTCTTAGTTTAAATTCTCTCTACTTGCCTGCGTTAAAGCAGAAGGGTCCTAAAGTATAATCAATTCTACCCCCCCAGCCAAGTGATACAGGATAAGTAAGAGAACTAGCATGTATTGAACACCTGCTATATTATCTGATACTTTAGTTTATTTATTTGATTTTATTCTCACTATAATACTATGTGGGACGAACCTGTATTCTACACATTACAAATGAAAAAAATGTAAAATCTAAAAAGCTTAAATAAATTGTCCAAAGTCCCAAATTTCTAAGTGTTTGAGTCCAGATTCAAAGAAAGTTCTATATAAATAACAAATTCCATCTACTTGTAAAGAGTGTGATACCTATGTTTACTAACTTATATGTTCTTTTTAAGAATAAAAGGAAATTATGTATGCAAAAATATTTTGATAGGTCAAGAGAATTTTGGAAATGTAGACTTGTTAA
>PVIA01000740.1:80262-100262 GCA_004024845.1 Tonatia bakeri | reverse complement strand
GCAATGTATTGAAATTTAACATCACTGCTTCAAAGTAGTGTAGGCTGCATTTGATTTCAGGGACTAAGGTTCAGTCAATATTAATATACAGACTCAAAACCAAAACAGGAGGGCTGAAATAATTACTCTTGAGTATATAAGTATAAATAGAATTTGAATCATTAGTTCTCCATGCAGTAGGTTAATTGAGGTCTATAGATTATTCTTATTTGCCCTTCAAAGTTAGCTAGCATATAATTAATACTAAATATACCTCTCTTCAGTTATGGGGACTGAGTTCTAATCTAGACTTTATTTGTGAATCAGTTGTATGAATTTGGGCATGCTTCTTAACACTTTAGTCTCCTGTAAAATTCAAATACAATAACACACCTATTAAAATGGTTAAAGTAAAATACAGCGTACAGAACCCAGTACTGACAGGATAGTGAGCAACTGGATCTCTCATATGTTCCTGGTAGTAATACAAAATGGTACAACCATTCTGGAAAACACCCTGGTAGTTTCCTACATATGAAACATATATTCATTATATGATCCAGGAATCACACTCTTGGGTGTTTACCCTAGAAAAAAGAAAACACTTTACATAAATCCTGTATGTGGAAATTTATAGCAGCACTGTTCACAATTGCCTAAAACTGGAAAGAATGACAATATAAATAAACAAATAATCACATAAATAATTACCTCATGAGATAAAAGCCATTAAAAAATGAAAAGTCACACTCCTGGCTGGTGTGGTTCAATGGATTAAGTGCCAGCCTGCAAACCAAAGGGTTGCTGGTTTGATTACTAGTCAGGGCACATGCCTGGGTTGCAGGCCAGGTCCCCAGTAGGGGGTGCGCAAGAGGCAACCACACATTGATGCTTCTCCTTTCCTTCTCTTTTCCCTAAAAATAAATACATAAAATCTTAAAAAGAAAAATTCCTCTTTCAGAAAGGGAAAAAAATGAACAGTGGATAAAAATAACCTGTATGAGAATTTAACATTTAAGGTATAGAGTGGTGTAAATAGGACTGGACAAGAGGACAGAGATCTGAGAAAGCAGCATTTTCAGTCATCTTAAAGATTTAGGTCTTTATCCTAAAAAAGAAATGGAAAGTTCTTCAAATTTAGTAACTTTCAATATCAATCCAAATACAAACTTCCATTTAATATTTTCAAAAGATCATGTGTCTGTAATACAGATTGGAGATTAGAGACCAGTAAGAAGTTTGCAACAGTGTGATAGGCTAATGTGGTGGTAGCTTGAAGAGTGCCTGGTGTGATGCGCAGATACCAGGTCTACTCTGGGTTAAGAATGGGCTGGCCTTGATAATAGAGCCAATATGTGAAAGAAAGACACACACCAGGGGTAATGCCCTGGTTTCTGACTGGAGCTGTTTAGTTGCTATATTGATGTCATTTACTGAGATGCTTTTGTTTTCTTGTCACAAGTGAACATTAATTATAAGTAATCTATTGGGAAAATTAACATAACACAGACAAGGTGATTGTATTCAGAAAACAAGAGAAACTCAGTTATTTTGAAATCTTAATTTTTTCTATAATAAACCTCATAAAATCTTGACTAAAAGTACTAACTTAACTGGTTTTATTTAGTTAATACCCTCTTCATTACTTCCTCTTTTCTTAAAGAAAGAAGGTACAGGATTTCATTTTTCTTCCCATAACATCACAACTACCATTTTTATAACACCCATCATTAATTAAAATTGGAAGTGGATAAAAATGGACATACCAAGCTGAAAGTCATTCCAAGTTGATAATTTGCTATGGTTTGGGGTGAGGAGAGAATAAAAGGTAATTGTTTCAGACTCTTTGAACACCTGGAGCATAGTATTATTTATGACTGTTTGAGAAAAGATAAATGGCTTTTCATGAGAACTCCTGCCGTGGAGGCAGATAACTTGTTCCGCCGCTCTGTCCACTCATTACTACTGAATGTTAGTAATGCTTTTACAATGAATGATGCTCCCTTAGACAGAAACTATAACTTGGGGATGGTTTTATATACATGTGGCAGAGACTTTAGGAAGGGAAAGGTGGGTATGCAAAATCATTCCATTCCTAATACAAAGGTCAGGATCAAGAGAGAATGGTATACATTCTTTTCCTCTTCCCTCCCTCTCATCCTTCTTTCCTTCCTACTTTCCCTTCCTTCCTTTGCTCTCCTCCACCCCCACTAGGCTCCCATTTGAAACTTTATTTCCTCTTCATTTATCCTTTCTTGTTTTGTCTTCTTCCAAAATATACCTTAAGTGTGAAGTAAAACATGGTACAATTAACAAGAAGTAATTTAAATCACTAACAGTTATAAAGCTGGGCTTAGTAATTTTTATATGTTATCTTTTGACAATCAAATGTTGCTGATCTTGGGCATTGCTGTAATCCTGATATCAAATGGTTAGTGTTTCAAAACATGTAGGTATTTTTTTTAAGTCAATTTGCAGAAAAGTAATCCAAACAATTTTGCAAATAATTGAATTATTCTCTTTCTAAATGATTATTTCCATTTCAAAGATTCATACTATTATTGTATTGGTTTTAGGAAAGTGTGTTGTCCTTTTATTATTTGAAGATAACATGGATAAATCCATTGTTACTGGATCCCTCTCCTCCCTCTGATACAGGGAATCTAATGTTTGAGTGATTTATGGGAATTTATGGGTGGTTAACACCTGGTCTGGGGTTTTGACAGTCTTAATGGGAATTGGGAATTGCAGTGAGGAATTACCAACCCACTTGAACTGCATTATTAGATCATACTCAGGAAGTAAATGAAATCACTTGGTGCTTTGATGAGGACACTAGTTGTAACACTCAGAAACCAACATCAGAAACCATCAGTGTCTCTTCAGGTCCTGGAAGAAGACATAAACCTGTACAGGTAGACTGGAATCGAAGGCAGTGACATCTTTGTCTTTTCATTTCTAAATAGTCCCGAAAGGTAGTGTGGCAACTCAGATGGGTGGGGAGCAGTACGTGAAGAGGTCTTAAACAACTGGTCACCAACCTTAGATCGTTTCCTCCTCTGAAAACCATTACAGCTGGTGTGATTCACAGTGGACAAGACTTTCTAGTCCACACCCCCCAGCTCTGACCACATAATTCTCTCAAGTTAGTATTCTAGGTAGAGTTGGGCACACCAAACAAGGACTTGGATTGAAGGAATGAATTTCAGATGGCTCCCATTTAATATAATTGAAAAGATTATATCCCCAAATGTTCAGCTAAATGTCTGTACTTTGGATTTTTAAATCCCACCTAGACTAGGGAGTTCTTTTTGAATGCACACACCACTGAAAGGTCTGACTAGCACCGGAACAAATACACATTTAATACTCTCACACATTTTGGTTTAACAGAATCTGAAAATTCATTAAAACAAGATATCATCTTCACCTTCCAAGGATTTAAATATAATACTGATTTTGGTGAGAGTGGGAAAAACTGAAATTCTCATACAATGCTAGTGAGATTATTAATGGCATAACAATTCTGGAGGGTAATTTAAGCAATATGTGTCAACGGGCTTAAAAATGTGCTGTTGAACCAGTAATCTTTCTTATATTTGATCCTATAGAAATGAAGAAAGATACAAAACTTTATGTACCAGTATATTTATTAAAACAATATTTAAACTCATGTGTACATACACACACACGTACATACTCACACACGAAGAGAAAAAAATCCATACCCATATTGAGAGAATGTTGGCTAAGTACAATAAGCTTGTCTACAGGAGTCCTGCATAGTTTAAAAAACGTGTAATGACAACAGAAAAGTGTTCACAATATAATAGTATCTAACACCTATTTCGCTCTATCGTGTAAAAGCACTGTTCTAAGTCCATGTGCATTTTTTCATTACATCCTCACAATAATTGCCAGTTGGAGACACAGAAGCATAAAATCAAAGTGATTTGCCAGGCTGACCCACCTGTAAGTGGGGAAGAAATAACACAAACCCAAAATAATTTGAGTGCACAGGTCTTGTTCTTACTCACTAAAATATTGATAATATTTTTTTTTCTGGATAATAAGAATACCAAGGTTTTGAAACACAGTCTTTGTGGTTTCCATATTGTTGAAAATTTTTACTGTACATATACTATTTTATAATTAGAAAATTGTCATTTAATAATTCAAATTTGAAGAGGACTTTAAAATATCAAATGTCCAATAATTGTGTATCACCACTGAAAATATCATTAAAATCTATGCAAGATACTTCAGTCATAAATCTTATAACTTGCCTTATAACATACACACTCTTTTTCAGTTACTAGTAACTAACGGTTCCTCTCCATTTGTCCCCTGAATGTTCCTGCCAAGTCTGTTCTCCCAAAATGACTACTCAGCAATTTCTATAAGAAATGCATTTAAAGCTCAACAAATACTCATGTTCTCTTCTACACTCTTAACATACTGCTACACTACATGTCAGGAGACTGTGTGGGCATACTGGTGCACAACTCATTCTTACCAGTGAAATGTGAACAGACATTAAGATATGTGGTAGGCATGTGATCAGAAGTCATATGTCAGGAAGTTTGGGATGGGCATGCCTCTCCACACTGCCTTTTCTTACACTCCAGTGAAATTCAGTAGAGGACTCCGAAAACCATAGAAAATGTTGGCTCGACAGATGGAAGGAGCTTGGACCCCTAATAAATGCAACAGCAGAATCTCTCAGTTGACCTACAACAAATGGCACTTTAATGAATAATTGACACTTGACCATGTTAAGCCTCCAAGATCATGGTGCTGTCATAGTAGCTTATTCTGACCAACACACCTATCTATTCCAAACTGCAGAACAATTAACTCCTCAACTATGAATAATTCTCCAGTTAGTTATTCAAACTGGTTGGCACACTTCCCTCATGAAGAAGCATGGTATTGGATTAGCCAAAAAGATTTTTTTCCCAGTAAGGTGACTCTAGTGGTGCTTAGTTGTCTTTAATTTAATTCAAAACAATTTTGTTAGATTGTATTGTGACAGCTGTCATAACAGTGTGCATTAAAAAAAATCCATCAGAATTGGTAAATTTTAGTGTAGCCATGTAAAGTGGAGGAAAATATGCAACATTTTGGCATTGTTTTATTATTTCAAGAAAGGTAAAGAACATAACTGAAACACAAAAAACGATTTGTGCAGTGTGTGGAGAAGGTGCTGTGACTGATTGAGCATATCAAAAGTGGTTTGTGAAGTTTCATGCTGGAGGTTTCCTGCTGGACGATGCTTCAAGGTTGGATAGACCAGTTGAAAATTGATGTAGACATCAAACTGAGACATTGAGAACAATCAACATTATGTCATGTGGGAGAGATACAACATACTCAAAATAATATCCAAATCAATAAAGTTACTGGTGGAAATTAAAAATGTGTCTTTTATGGGAAAAAAAAAAGTGTGGACTTTTTGACGAACAAATAGTTTTCTCCCTGTAAGTTTTTATGAGTAGTGCTACTAAAAGGGATGGTCCACAAACACTTCGTTTCCCATCTATCATGAAATAAGGAGCCTGCACCAGGTTGTAAATAAAAGTGATACTTTCTTTATTGATAAAATCTGAAAAAGTGCCATTTCAGTACATCTGAGATACTAGCCCAACATTTTATAATATCAACTAGTATTCAAAAATAAAGAGTTCCTTCAAAGAACTGTGAAGATATTTTTGTTTAGCAGAGATACCCGTGGAAAGATACTTACTGAAATGGAGTTGCAGTCACTCGACTGTTTGGTAAATGTTTCTGTGCCTAGCACTGCTGCAAACTCTGTTGGACGTATAAAGGAAGTCAAAGAGATAGCCCTTGACCTTGAAGAGTAAACAGTCTAGTTGAGGGAGATAAATGGATGATGCAAAATATCATGGCAGAACATTTAACCTCTAACCACGTGATAATATAGGGAATACACAAAAGAGAGAGGTCTATAAGCCTCAGTAAGAAAGCTAATAACTGAATATATTTTCTATTATTGACCACTCTCTATATTTTGATGGATTTGTGCTTTATTATTCCTGCATATTTAGAAATAATCTTTAGGGTTAAATGTGAACCACTGAAAGGAAAAATTTCCTTTTGTGAAATCACTTTGTCCTTAGCACAGGTGCAGAAACACCTGGTGGATAAACAGGTAGATATCCTTATCCTGAAGGCCATCCTCTCAGACATTCATTCTGCTATCCTCTTGGTGTGCCTTTCTACACCTTCTAGTGCCTTAATGATCAAAGTCCAGCCCACAAGAAAAGTGGTACCTTTTCCTTTGAAGAGCTAGTGTGCAATTAGTTCCTTGTAAGCTTCTCCTCCTCATTCTACTGGAAGGACAGCATGGTAAAGTAGGGGTCATCCTATTTTTTTCCAACTCTTGAGTGTAAAATAAAGAGCAAATATGAGGCCCAGTGGACAATAGGAGATGCAAAATGAAAAGCCACTCATTTGCCCCGAATGTTGGGAGAGAACTAGGTAATCATCTATTCAATGACTTGATTTTGCACATCAAAAAACTGAGGCCCACAGTGGGAAAATGATTTTCTAGTGCCACTCAGTGTGTGAGTGGTGAAGGAAAGAACCAGGGCTTTGAAATTTGGTGGGGTTTCTTTTCTTTCCAATAATGCTCTTAGCCTGAAAGTCTAATGATTTGACACACTGTGGCTCTTTTTGAAGGTCAGAGAGGAAACACTAAGAAGGAAGACAGAAATGACTCAGGGGTTCCTGGCTGTTCAAGTAACCCAGAACCTTACTTATTGGAAAAAGATCCAAACTTTCTCCCATGAGCCTTTTTGTTCGAACCTATATGGAATTTTGTTAAACACAATTATCAGGTACCTCAAGTAAGGGAATCAATAAAAACATAACTCCTTTCTCCAAATAGGAAACTAATTGGCTTTGGGCGGAAAGGAATGGTGGTGGTCTGCAAGAGAGGAAGTGTCAGCTCTAGTTCCCCCAACTTTCTCTTTTGTTTCTATTTAAATTACACCTTATACTTATCTTCATGCTGACACTTAATATGTTTATGATAATTGTCTAGGTGCCTGCATCCTAACAATACTCTCAGCTTCCTAGGAATGGTTCCTCCATCTCAGCACCATTGGCATTTGGGGCTGGGTAATTCTTTATTGTGAGGTTGTTCTATGTATTGTAGGGTGTTTAGATGCCTCTCTGGTCTCTATATAGGAGAAGCCAGTGGAACCCCCTGCTAAAATTATAACAACCAGAAATGTCTCCACACATTGCCAAGTATCTCCAGGGAGAATTGAGGAGATTTTTCCCATTTAGGAAGCTGTCCCTAAGCATGAAGACAATGTTTTTATCATCTTTGAATCCCTAGCACATAGATCAGTAACTAGCACTCAATCAATGTTTCACCAGTCAATTCAACAATAAATCAAAGTGTAGGAGCTTAAAGTTCAATTCTTATAAGTAATGCATTACCTAAATTTAGCACGTGTTATACGACGAAATACTTGCCTCCACCTTGCAAGGAAAAAAAAGTCTCCTTCTGGAGTTCATTCTAGCTCTATTATTAACTGTAAAATGGGTATTTGTTTGTTTGTTTTGAGAGGGGGGAGGGAGGGAGAAAGAGAGGGATAGAGGCATCAGTGTGTGGTTGCCTCTCATGCACCCCTTACTGGGGACCTGGCCTGCAACCCAGGCATGTGCCCTGACTGGAAATCAAACCAGCGGCCCTTTGGTTCCCAGGCTGGTACTCAACCCACTGAACCACACCAGCCAGGGCTTATTTTATTTTTTAAAAAATGTGTTTATTGATTTTAGAGAGAAAGTGTCATGGGGGAAAGAGAGAGAAATATCGATGTGAGAGATAAACATCGGTCGGTTGCCTTTACTAGGAATTGAACCTTCAACCTTTTGGTGTATGGGATGATGCTCCAACCAACTGAGCCACACTGGCAAGGGCTAAAATGGGTGTTTTAATTTAGTAGGTCCTCACTAGTGATTTTTAAAATTCTTAAGCATAAAAATCAACTGAATTCTATCTGGCAACATGCACTTGATAGGTCTATCTGTGAAACTGTTAAAAATTATGTGCGTGTGTGTACACATATGACACATATATATACATATGTATATATATATAATCTCCATCTATTGTCACTGGTAGCGGTCCTATTCTGGGTCTCAGCCAGGTTCATCTGGGATGCTAAATTCCAGGTGGTGGCTGATGATTGTCACAATAATCAGTTTGCTCTCTGGAGACAAAATAAGTGACAAAGACATTCATAGGTTGTGCAAGGGTGGGGAGAAATGAATTACAGAACTTATCTGTCACCATTCTCCCAGTTCTGATAACCCTGGTGCCCTTAATGAGAAAGAAATACCAAGGTCCAGCTGGGGATTAAAGTCAAGCCTTCCAGGCCCTCTGCATGTCTTATACCAGCCGCTCTCCCAGACACAGACCATGCAGAACTCCAGAATCCAAGCCCTCAGGGCTTGGCCCTGGCAGTCCGACTGGATTAGAAGAGAATGCAAATCTGACTCCACCAGGAGGAAAACACACTGAATCTGGGGATCAGGCATCTCTCTGCTACATTGTTTGCAACAGTCACTGCAGCTTGAGAAGCACAGATGAGCAGCCCTGGTAGAGTTTGTTCTGCACTTGCCAAGCTCCAGTTTAAGTTGGAAATTCCATTTATCACTGGGCCCCTTCAGAAGCCAGTCTGGAGCTAATGGGAGATTGATTTTTAGTGAAAGTGGAAGTAGGGGAGCTGGGAGGGAGGGTTCGCATGGAGAATAGAGGAAGGAACTGCTGGAGGGAGGGAACCCAGAGAGGGGTGCCGGTGAGGAGCAGCTCCCTGCACTTTGCCTCCTGTAACGTGTCTCTTTTAATGAGGTCCCCCAGTATTGCAGTGTTTCCCTGCAGGGCGAAGAGGATGGAAATGTGACAACAGCTTCATTAGAGGCCAAAGTGCAAGATGAAGCCCGTGGGCTCTTGTGCCTACAGTGCCTGCCATGCCCCTGTGGTGGCAGTTAAGTCCCCACCTCCCCCCTCAGAAAGAGCTTATTAAATGAACCAGTTCTAAGTTTCCATATATGACTTACAGAAACCAAAGACCTGTGGACCCTCCTGCAGCCCTGTCTTCTGTCACTAATTCTCTATGACCTTAGGCAAAGCATTTAACCTCTCTGGGCCTCCATTTTCTCATTGGTTAAATAAGGATAAATCTAATGCTCAGCCAAGCTCACCTCACAGGACCATTTGAGGACAAGGGGAGTTGAGCAATGGGACAAGATAATATTTCTCTCTGAGATTTCTAGGGAAGGGTGAGGTTGCATACAGAGGACTCCAAGGAACTCATATGTACCCGACTGTGAAGCTCTGATTAAGCTCTGTGACCAAGATTAAGTCCCTTGCATCTCTGAAGCCTTAGCATTAGCCTGGAATAATAAAAGTTGTCCTTACTTGAATGCTGTACTGTGTCACATGCCCCGTTCTTAACACTTGATGGACATTAGTTCATATAAACCTGAAAAAAAAAACCATATGAGAAAGGTTCTTCTATTATCCTCACTTAAGAAAACTAAACATTTTTAACAAAGCTGAAAGAAATGCAGTCTAATTCTCTGCTCTTGGATTTGGAAAGTCCTGTGACTGCTTCAACCAATGGAATAGGGAAGAATTCAGCTTATGATCAGGATAATGGGTCAATGAAACAATGTAGCCTCCAGCCTGTTATCTAGAGGGGTCCCCACCTCTGGGTCTGTGGACCAATACCGGTCCCCTCCCTGTTAGGAACTGAGCTGTGAACAAATCTTGCCTGAGCTCAGCCTGCTGTCCACCATGTCTCTCTACCCTCTGCCCTCCGTCTTGCACAGAACCAGTATCCGGCACCAAAAAGGTAGGGGACACTATCTATAGTATGCATACGTGGAGCCTGAGCAGCTCTATAAGGACTGTGAGCACCCCGAAACTGCCATGATGGGACAAAGCCAAGCCACATGGAGAGGACACAAGTAGGTATTCTGGTGAGCAGGTCTAGTCTTCCAGTCAGCCCAGCCCAGTCCGGGCAGTTCCAGCCATTGGTCACCCTCTGGTTTCAAGTCCTCCCTTCTGAGGCCCCAGCCATGATGGAACAGAGACAGAATCCCTGCTGCGCCGTGTCTGAGAGCCTGACCCTCAGAATCCGTGAGCAGAACAAAGCAGTTGTTTTTAGGCACCACATTTTGATGTAATTTGTTACATAGCAGTAGTAACTGAGACAGAAAACAAAGAGAGGTTTGGGCCTGAGGCCACAGGCTCATAGATTGAGAAGCCAGGGTTCCCGGGCATGGGCTCCCACACTCATGTTCTTAATCACCAGGTCCCTCCACTCCATCAGAGTGGTGGTGTCAATATATGCCCACTGAATGGATGAAAAGAGTTCTGATCAATAATGATTACTACTAATAACAACTATTTTTATTGATTTTTGTAAAGATACAAATATTTAAATCACAAGTTATTTAAATGTGTATTTTATACATATCAATCAAAAATAATTATTTATTGTAGCCATTTTCATGTAACAACTCATAGCTAAATACTATGCTTTTAGAAACATTAAGTTGATAAAATATATGAACTCTCCACAATATAGCAGCCACCTCTGGATGGACTAAAAGATTCACATGTTAACATGCCAAGGCCAGTCCTGTTCCTAAACCCAAATCCAGGCTTTTTTCAGATATGTGGCCTTTTTGCTACACTAAAATTCAGTAGGAATCTTCTCTCGTTTTTTTTTATATCACCTTGTTTTTTTGAATCCTTACTTTCCCATACACTATAGTACACAACACCCTAGTACAAGCCACCAGCCATATTAATTGGCCATGGGGTCAGAAATAAGTCCTACACTCACCTGAGTCAATATTATTATTAAGAACACTGAGAGTCAAGTCTGATCCTCTCCATACTCCAGCTTAACATCAAATAGCAATGCATTCCCACAATCTAAAAACAAACACACAAACAAACTCCCTTATTTTCCTTACTTTCCCAGCCCACTGAACTTCATGGCTTTTTAATTTCCCTTTAACAAGTGGGAGAATCTATGTCATGGTATTGGTACTGGTTTCCCTGAACCTCAGAGAGCATACTGAGTGCATGTGTCCTCTTCAAGCTAAAGAAGAAAAAGAAAACCTTATGGAAATGTAGCACCACAGTGCTAGATTCCAAAGTCCAGAAGAATCTGTCAATTTAGGATTTCTAAAAGGGCATATGGCCAAGATGTTGTGGGCCTCAGACTACAGAAATCTCATGGTTTTCCAGTGTAAATGTCTTTTCCAGTGAATCTAAAGAGATTATATTAACTCAATGCCCTTATTGAACCACTTGCTACCTGAGACACAGACACTGGGACATTTTTTTCAGTCTCGTTTCATGAATATCTGCTCATAAGTTCTTTCACCTTCACTGTGCACTCTGCATGGAATGTCCTCTGTACCCAGATTTCTATGCATGTCCAAATTCTGTCCTTTTGTATGGTCATGTTCAGGTTCAATGATTTTCACTCAGCATCCCTTTCCCAAATGGCTTTATCTTCTGAATTCTAGCAACATTTGTTCTAGTTATTATCTACATCTGCCATTTTTTATGTAACAGGTTAACGTGTCATTGCCATCATAGACATCTTTTTTTTTCCACAAAAAAGATGAGCCATGTGAGGAATAGAGGGCCATCTGAGATTTTACAGTATCATTGGTGATTGTGGGTTTGGCGCATGCTCAGTATTTGCTAGTGAACAGAGAATATGTGAGAAAGGCTACTTTGGTAAGGTAGGAAGAGAGGACAGTGAAGGGATGAGAAAGAGGGACCCTGATCCTGCCTCTGTTGTAGTTCACAGACTATGACCAAGTCATTTCCTGTGTTTGGAACTGACTCAGTGTCCTTTTTCTATAAAAGCCTTGGTTTGGGCAAGATGGCCTCTGAGTCCCTTTGAGTTCTACTCTGAGGTCCATTGGGCAGTATATATAATGCAAACAAGCAGCCTCTCTGCTTTAGGAATGCATGCTTAATAGTTAGCGTATACCAAAGAAGATAAATTCTGAAATCTCAGTGACTGAAACCCATATGAGTAGATTTCTTACTGGTATGCGGCATAATCTGTGGCAGTGGCTGGGCTCTGCTCCACATAGCTAGTCGGGATGCAAACTGGTGGAGGCTGTTCTAGATTCAGTAAAGTTTCTCACATCTCCCTGGGCACAGACATCAGGAGAGGGGAGAAAGAGTCTGCATGGGAACAGGGTTACTGGACAAAAATACAAGATTCCCAGTTTTATTTGATTTTCAGATAAGCAATGAATAATTTTTATTATAAGTATATGGCATATATTATATGTCAACTCAAATTCATTGGGCATCCTGTGTTTTTATTTGCTAAATCTAACAACTCTGATGGGAAGTTTTGTTGTGTCAGGCCTTAAAGTGATGCTCATTACTGTCACGAATCATTCATCAGAACTCAGTTACATGAACTCCCCTAGATGCAAGGGGTGCTGGGAAGCATAGTCCCAGCTGGGCAGTTGCTTGCTGGCCAAAACTGTATACCTACCATTTTATGTTTCTCTGGAGGACAGCTAGCCACCTGTGTTACTGCACAGTATTACTATCAACCTGGCTGAATCAAAGGGAAAATAAATTGTAGCTTAAGATATTTTTTACCAGTGATCATGAAAACTTGGCATTCTTAAATATTAATGGACTGAGGCTGAAATTTAGGAAAACAGGCATTTTATCCCATTCTGAGCTCAAGAAAATGGAACTTTATCAGGACAGTTTACTTACCAAATGGAGAGGAAAAATGACAAAATTCAGGTATTCTTTTTAATTTGCTTTAATTATCTATTGACATACCATGTTCTCATTCAAAATACTCTAGAATGTCATTTTGATTTAATTTAATTGTTGTTCTCTATGCTGATTCTGGGGTCCTATTTTTCTTCTTCCCCATATTATTTGAATTGACTACTGGGTATTATATTAAGAGACAAGATAAAATTTTATTTTGCTAAACAAAAGTCAAAATTAACTGCTATTGTATAAACTGTCCACTTTTCTTCTTTGCTATGAAGGTTATGCCCAGACTAAGCCATTACATTGTAGAAAACATCTGAGCCATTGTGGCTAGCCTCCAAGAAATAGAACAGGCTATAATGTCTGAAAGCTAATATGGAGTTGGGGATGGATGGGCCAGACTACAAGATGAATGGAAAGCGGTGTGGTTTGTAGAGTGTTCGAATTTTTTTCAAAAGGAATTTTTTACCCCAGGCCAGAAGCCTTTGTGTCAGGGAGACTGTCTCATTTCTCTGCTCAAAGGCTGTCAGAGATGACTGAGATTTGAGAGTAGTTTCTGATGTTGACGAGGTCAAGAGAGGCAGCACTGCGAACCATCAGTCACTGCGTCAGCGGTGAGCCGAGGAGACACGTGAGCCCCACAGTAAAACCTGGAAAGCTATTTTCTCCGGAGGAACAGAGGAGAAGGGGGAGGTGAAGATGAGAGAAAGGAAGAAAAGACACAGGTCAAATGGTCATCATGAAGTTTACCGCATTAGTATTCAGCTGGAATCAGAGAAACTTTCTCAGTCCCAACTGGGAGTGTTCTGAAGAAAGAAGTTGACTAGAGGCAAAAATCATATTAATATTACTGTGCTTAATCAATATAGAAAACCCTCCAATGTACTTTTGCGAGGATGCTTTATACAGTTAGGACCTGCAGTGATTCTGATTCCACCTGATTACACTTGCAAACAGCACAGGTCAGGGACATCCTGACTTAGACGGTGGGAACATGGTACAGGCAATGTATTCCCGCCTCAGGGATCGGCTGGGTTTGCATCTAGCTGGTCAGGTTGCAGCTCAGTCACTCTTTTTTTCAAAGTCACTAGCTCAGTAAAAGCAAGTCTCAGTGACAAAGCAACGCTCTTCTCGGGGAAGGACGGACCAATAGAAGCTACCATGTGTGATCCCTGTAGGTTAAACCCCTAAGATTGACCAGCAGGTTGGAAACCTTAAAAGCCATGAGTAGATACTGAAGTCTTGAATGGAAATGTGAGAGCTTTCCAGATTTCAATGCCCTCTGGGGGTTAAATAAAAAGAGCATCTCAAATCCATTGATTTGGCCAAATATCTTCACATCCTTTCTGAAATTTCAGACTACTTAAACCAACAGGACAAAGATAGTCTGTAAGAGATATAGAGAAAAGATAGCTTTCTATTAGAAATCCATAGGGACAGTTCCCAAATTGGAGGATATTTCTCAAACTGCATTTACCTACTTGAGTAGTTATCAATCAGAGAGTGCATTTAGCAATGCCTAGAGGTACTTTTGGTTGTCACAGCTGGAACGGGGTTTGTTACTGGCATCCAGGGGAGTGAAGCCAGAAATACTGTTAAACATCCCACCTCAAGTCACATGTGCCCCTTTCCAAAGAATCATATGGCTCACCATGTCAGTAGTGCTGAGGTTGAAAAATGCTACCTCATTAAAGTTAAGATACACTGGCTATCAGATATGAAAAAAAGCCTCTTTGTCATCTAATTCATTATCCTAAGATCATGATCTAGGACTCATATACTTTTACTCCTGGGCACTCTTTTTTTGCCTTTTTTTAAAATTATGTTTCCTGTTCCTTATTACTTTCTGTCTGTTAACACTAAAATTAAATTATTTTATTTTATTCAGTTTTGAATAATGAAGGGGTTTGTGTCTTTCAGAATTTAGAATATTGTTAGCCTGACCCAGGCTGGTGTGGTTCAGTGGATTGATTGCTGGCCTGTGAACCAAAAGGTCTCCAGTTGGATTCCCAGTCAGGGCACATGCCTGGGCTGTGGGCCAGGTCACCCATTGGGAGTGTGAGAGAGGCAACTGATCTCTGTATCTCTTGCACATTGATGTTTTTCTCCCTCTCTGTCTCCCTCCTCTCTCTCTAAAGATAAATAAAATCTTTAAAAATATATTACCTTACTCTGAGTTGATCAGTGGGATGATTTGATAAATGTGACTTTGTCAAACACTTTGGAGTTGGGCCAGCCTGACATCAAAAAGATCTAATAAGGAGACAACTGTACTTGAACAACAATTTAAAAAATCTATTAAGTTTGGCTTTTCCAAGATTCTGATATTTAGAATGAGGAATCTGGAAAAAAACAGCTGAACTCTCCCAAAAATTCAATCATTGTAGTAAAGGGGCTGGAGTGAGATTCAGAAAGCTTTCCATTTCTCTCCATTTATCTTACATCTTAAGATCCCACATTCTGTGCTACCAGGAGAGTTTAGAGCTTATGTTAGAGACCATATTTGCCTTGTTTTTGAAGCTTTGCATTAATTTAAGTCCTATTTTTGGAAAACCCCTTTGGACTTGTTGGCATTATTGCTTCTAGTGTTTCATCTGTGTTTCTTCCTGTAGATCTTCCAAGTGGGAAATCATTTTCTTTTTGGCCACCCATTGGTCTCACTCTGTTGCCCCTTGTATGTGCAATGCTCCTGAATTTGGTAGCATTTGCATGTTTTATGACTGTGTTCCTAGATCCCTCATCCAGATCATAAATAAAAGTGTCAAATGGCACTAACCCTAACTCTACCTGCCCCCTGTGGCTCTTCACCAGGCACCTTGCCAAACTGGGTACACTGACATTTATCTTGACTTTGCTTCCAGTTTCTTGGCTGACATCCTTAATTACTTAAAAGGTAATGTGGTTTCCAATAGTAGTTGTCATCCCTTTTAAAATTAACTATATTTTAAATACTTCCATTGTCTTTTCTTAGTGGATGAAATCTCATCAGTGGTTCCAACCATGCAATATTTTCTCCCTCAACTCTAAGGAATTTCAAGTAGTTTCCAGGGCGAGTCTTTAAATACCATACTTTTTTAAAAAACTGAAGTCAGATGTGGTTAAATTGTCAATGCGTCCAGCTGGGTTCTTCATTTGACTTCTAGAGATTAATTGTTCGGCTCATAGGAAAAAATTAATTCTGTTCTTAGTCTCTTTTCCTTGTTGTCAAACAGCAAATCCAAACACCTTCTACTCTTATTTCTTCAGAGAATCACTGAGATACATCTGAAGCAGATATACCATAGCCATTCAATGTTCTTGGCTATGATGCCCAAGAGGGCATCTGATGGAGTGAGCAAGGTGAAACTTGTCAGAGATTCTCCCTTTTATAAAATAGTTGCTTAACTGATTTTTAGAGAGAGAGGAAAGAAGAGAGGAAAGGAGGAAGGGATTAAGAGAGAGAGAGACAGACAGAGAGAGAGAGAGAGGAACATCAATTTGTTGTTCCACTTATTTCAGTATCCATTGGTTGATTCTTGTATGTGTCCTGACTAGAGATCAAACCCACAACCTTGGTGTATTGGTATGATGCTCCAACCAACTGAGCAACCTGGCCAGAGATCCCTTTTGGTTTTGAAAACTGGTTGCCCTGAAATGAGTTTCAGAGAGGCAAGTTAATTTAAGATGACAATGATTGCAATGATCCAATAAAAGCCTTGATATATAAACCACTAATACACTTTCTGCAAAATAGAAGGTTGCCATATAAACCCATGACTATTTTTCTAGATTTCTGATTAAATCATTCAGCTATTACTTCCAGGCCTGCTGTGGCCCATGTACTATTCTAGGTGTTGAAGATTGAGGAATGAACAAGAGGAAAATTTCCCGCTTCTACGGAGCCTAAAATTAGTCTGAGATAAACTAATAGACAAGGAAATGCTGGTGTTTGGGGTAGTGATAAGTGCTACATTGAGAATAAAGTAGTGTGAGAAATAGAGAATAATGTGTGAGGGAATAAATTGGCTACTTTAGGTAGGATGATGAGGGAAGGCCTGCTGCCCTAAGGGGCAGCATTTAATAGGAACCTGAATGAAAAGAAGAAGCCAGTTCAGTGAAGACCTAGTAGAAATGCCTTCTAAAGTTTGGTGGCTTGAAATAGCAATGAATCTATCATGGCTAAAAAAAGCAAGAAAATCAGTGCAACTGGAGCAGAGCAAGAAAGAAACAAATTCTGAGGCATAGACAGAGGCTTGGTCATTTGAGACCCTGCAGCAAGAATGGAGAAAGGCTGTATATTAATTTCTGGAGGTTGTCAAAATAAATTACCATAGACTGGGTAGCTTAAAATAACAGAAAAATTTCTCCCACAGTTCTAGCGGCCAGAAATCTGAAATGAAGGTGTCATCAGGATTGGTTCCCTCTGCAAGATCTGAGGGACAATCTGTTCCATGACTCTCGACTAGCTTCTTGTGGCTTCTGGCAATTTTTGGCTTACAGACACATCACTCCAATCTCTACCTTTGCCTTATTTTCTACACTTCTAGTTCTCAGATTTTTCTCTGGTTTTCTCTCATAAGGACACCTGCCATTGGATTTGGGACTTACCCTAAATCTTAGGTGATACCATCATGAGATCTTTAATTACATCCACAAAGACCCCTTTTTACAAATAAAGTCATAATCACAGGTTCTAAGAGTTAGGACATAGGCATATCTCCGTAGGGTCAGCACATGGTTCAACCCACACCAAGGAGCCAGAAGAAAATTTTAACATGGGTTGAATCCCTATTTAACCTGAGCTGGTAGCTTTTAAAGGATCACTCTGTCTGAAGCACAGAGTAGTCTGGCAGGAACAAGATGAAAGTGTGGAGACAACATACAATTTCCCATGGGTCCCACTGCTTTCCATTTGCCCTTTTGTTTTAGGGTAGCAAAGGATCAAGAAAGTTTAATTGTAGCATCAAATCAAGAAGAAAGAAAAAATATTTATTTTCCACATATCCTCAGTTTGTATGTGAAAAAGACTGTGACCCTCCCATCATTAATGTTCTAAAGTGACAGAATAAGTAGTAAAATGCACCAAAGTTTCAGTTAGAAAAGCTCAAGATTAACCACCTACATAGCAAAATGTTCATGCACTCATGTTGTAAAACACTACCTTTATAACTACCAATAATAATGACTATTGATGAATGCTTACCAAGTGCCAGAAAGTGATGTAATTGCCATATGTATAGCATTTCTCATTGAATTTTTGCAATCCTAGATATCATTAGTTCTCTTCTGCTTCCAAGGTCCTACAATTTGAAAGATTCAAGTACAAAGTTATCATAAGCTACAGCCTGAGCTCTATCCACTAATTTATACCATGATAATCAAGAATTCCTTCTATAATTTTTAATTTACTATCATGATTGAATTGAATATTTCAAATATTGGATTTCACCTGAACTGTGGATTTAGCTCAAAATCCAACCTAATCACCCAAACAATAATCATGTAGATGCCGCTGTTTACCACCACTACAGGAAAGAACCTGAGGGGAAACTAGTGCCCAATATGCTTCCCAGTGGCCTATCTTATTTCACATGAGACTGATCCTTTTCAGCATGGGAGGCTGCTTGGTGCACTATACCTACTTTTTGCTTTAAGCCCAGAACTAACCCTAGAACTCATTTTTTCCTGAATCCTACCTAGCTCCGCCTTCTTTTAATATTGACTCTGCTTTGGTGGAAATGGGTTAGTAAGAATTTCCTGCTATACTTGTATTTAAAAATATCTACAATATCATACTTAGCACCACTTAGTGAACTGGTGATCACTGGTAGCTGATAATATTCTCTAAAATGATGCAGCCAGATTTCATATCTCCTGGTGGAAATACACAATACAACCCATGAAGTAGTGCTATTATCCTGATTACCAAAAAACAAGTCTAAAATGTTCAAGACTCTAGACCTAACTATCAATTCACAGTAAATACAAAATGTGTTCAACAACACCAAGGGGTTACAGTCAACAAATTCCAAGTGGTGAGAAACTCTAAGGGCAACTGATTGAATTTTATTCAAAATATAAAAATTAAAAAAGAAATTATACATAAAAAGAGATTGAAGAGAAATATCAACCAACCCCAATGTATAGCAAGCAAACAGACCACTCATGAAATGTATTATATAATTATAAATTTACAGGAAATACAAGAAACAGAAAACACAGCTAATAGCAGTGTAGCTGGATATTGATGAAAATAAAAAAATCATTGTTAATTATTTTAGGTGTGACAATAACATTATGATCACATTTTTAGTGGTTACCTTTTAGAAATATATATGTATATATGAAAATACAGACGAAACAATAAGATGGTTTCATTTCAAAATAATCTAAAGGGGGAATTATTCCTGAAATAAGACCAGCCATAAATTTACAACTGTGGAAATGAGTAATGGATACATTGGGATCATGATACTGTTCCTTTCTTTTTTAATTTTTAATATATTTTATTGATTATGCTATTGCAGTTGTCCCATTTTTTTCTCCTCTTTATTCCCCTCTGCCCTGCATACCCCTCCCCCTGCCACCCCCCCACCCCTGCCCTTTGTTCATGTCCATGGGTTGTACATATAAGTTCTTTGGCTTCTCCATTTCCTATACTATTCTTAACCTCCCCCTGTCTCCTTTGTACTTACCATTTATGCTTCTAATACCCTATACCTTTCTCCCCATTCTCCCACCTCTCCCTCCCCACTGATAACCTTCCATGTAATCAGCATTTCTGTGATTCTGTTCTTGTTCTAGCTGTTTGCTTAGTTTTTTTTTTTAAGGTTCAGTTGTTGATAGTTGTGAGTTTGTTGTCATTTTACTGTCCATAATTTTGATCTTCTTTTTCTTAGTTAAGTCCCTTTAATGTTTCATATAATAAGGGCTTGGTAATGATGAACTCCTTGAACTTGACCTTATCAGGGAAGCACTTTATCTGCCCTTCCATTCTAAATGAGAGCTTTGCTGGATAGAGTAACCTTGGATGTAGATCCTTGCCTTTTATGACTTCAAATATCTCTTCCCAGTCCCTTCTTGCCTGCAAGGTTTCTTTGGAGAAATCAGCTGATAGTCTTATGGGAACTCCTTTGTTGGTAACAGCCTCCATTTGCCTTGCTGCTTTTAAGATTCTCTCCTTATCTTTAATCTTGGGAAATGTAATTATGATGTG
>PVIA01000740.1:0-80162 GCA_004024845.1 Tonatia bakeri | reverse complement strand
AGTAATGATGAACTCCTTGAACTTGACCTTATCAGGGAAGCACTTTATCTGCCCTTCCATTCTAAATGAGAGCTTTGCTGGATAGAGTAACCTTGGATGTAGATCCTTGCCTTTTATGACTTCAAATATCTCTTCCCAGTCCCTTCTTGCCCGCAAGGTTTCTTTGGAGAAATCAGCTGATAGTCTTATGGGAACTCCTTTGTTGGTAACAGCCTCCATGTGCCTTGCTGCTTTTAAGATTCTCTCCTTATCTTTAATCTTGGGAAATGTAATTATGATGTGCCTTGGTGTAACCAAGTTAGACCCTTGGGTCTAAGCAAGTTAGACCCTTGCTTCCTTGGGTCTAACTTCTTTGGGACTCTGAGCTCCCTGTACTTCCTGGAAGTGTATTTCCTTTGCTAGATTGGGGAAGCTCTTCTTCATTATGTTTTCAAACAAGTTTTCAATTTCTTGCTCTTCCTTTTCTCTTTCTGACACCCCTATGATTCAGATGTTGGAATGTCTAAAGTTGTTCCAGAGGTTCCTAAGCTTCTCCTCATTTTTTTGAATTCTTGTTTCTTCATTCTGTTCTGGTTGAATGTTTATTTCTTCCTTCTGCTCCAAATTGTTGATATGAATCCTGGTTTCCTTCCCTTCACTGTTGTTCCCTGTAGATTTTTCTTTATTTCGCATTGCAAAGCCTTCACCTCTTCCTCTATTTTGTGACCATACTCAACCATTTCTGTGAGCAACCTGCTTATGAGTGTTTTGAACACTGCATCTAAAAACGTGGCTATCTCTTCATCACTTAGTTGTATTTTTGGAGCTTTGATCTGTTCTTTAATTTGAGCCAAGATTTTTTGTCTCCATGGGTCTGTTAGGTAGTAAGGGGCAGAGTCTTAGGTGTTCACTAGGGGCAATCCACATTGCTGCCCTGTGAAGGAGGGGTCTGAGAAGGAACAATGCCACTAGCTTGGCTCTTGTCTGGCTTTCTGTCACTTCCCCCGCTTCTCACAAGCAAATTGGGCCCTTCTTGGGCTGGTTGCTGGGTGGGTGGGTTTGTGTATGTTTTAAGACCCTGTAGGTCTCTCAGTCAAACTCTCCTGTGAGGTTGGGAGTTTATCCTGCCACCTCAACCCTCACAGATTTTTTTCAGTCAGAAATTTTGTGACTTTATTTCCCTACATTGGAACCCTGGGTTGCACGCTCTGTCTCACTCCCCAGTTGTTCCTCCCAGTTTACCTGCAGATGTGGGACCACCCTGTCTGCCAGCCACTGCCTTGCCTGGTCCTCCAGCCTCTGCCTCACCCACCTTGTTCCACTAGCTGCTGCCTTGCTGTGAGTTCTCTCCACCCTGGCCACCTGTCACTGTCCCTCCTACCGGTCTGAATGACTGTTTCTTCTTTAACTCCTTGGTTGTTGGACTCCCATACAGTTCAATTTTCTATCAATTCTGGTTATTTTTTGTTTTTAAAATTTGTTGTTGTCCTTTTGGTTGTACAAGGAGGCAAAGCATATCTATCTACACCTCCATCTTGGCCAGAAGTGACCTCTGTTCTTTTTTTTTAATGGGTGTTGAAAATTTCCAACATTAAAGTTAAAAAAAAAAACTTAATAAGTTCAAAGCTTACATAAAATATTTAATAAATGCTATACTTGTCATTGTAGAAATTCTGAAAAGCATAGAAAAATATTAAAATAATTTTATATAATTACACATAATGCTGCCCCATTAGATTAAATACAAAGTCCTCCAGAGAGTGGCTGTATGCTTTTCAGGTCTGTGCTCTAATCTGAGTCCACCAAATAGACCAGAGAATTTGTGTGAAGTTTGAAGTTAATCTCTGAAAACATTTTTACATAGATCGCTACATGTTTCCATATCTCCAGGTCAAAACAGAAGTGCTACTCAAGAAATGTGCTCTCCTTGTGTGTAAGTGATCTTCAGTAGGCAGCTGCATAAGAGCAAATCTTGGTCTAGATTTGCAAACTGAATGTTTCAGTGCAGGATAAGTCTCCAGATACACACCTGGATTGAGTTGTAAGGCTTTCACTGTAGGACCCTTGATTCACTTGGATTTTGTTTCGTCCTTCCAGTTCCCCTCTACAGATACACTGATATCATGAAGTGACTTGGAGTTTATTTCTCTTCTGGAGAATATACCAACCAAACAACAAATTGAGACAGGTACATAGAAGTTCACGACAGTTATCACCATTTAAGATGGTTATGCCACATGGGTTGTGAGATCAGCTACAGTGATTGGGGAGCTCTGCCAAGCATCCACACAGAGTGTCCTGTCTCTTCACAGTCAAATCCTGTCTTTATGAGCTCACAAGTGCAAGCTGGTTTCCTTCCTGTGGCAAGCATGTGTCTGGCTGCTGCTGCAGCAGCAAACAGCTGTGGCACTTGTCACTCGGATTAAGACAATTGCCCCATTCTAACAAAATTTTACTCTTGAGTAAAATAATTTTTCTGAATTGGCTTTAGGTTTCTTTTACATCCACAGTGAGTTTTCAAAGAAGAGTATTTTTTTCTCATTCGGAAGAGATTTATATTAGGCATTTAAAGACAAACAAGGGCATTATTACTATTATTATTTATTTCTTTACACAAGCAAGCAAGAGAAATCCAACAACTTGGAGTAGATTTACAGTGAGTTTTTCCACCCTCTCTCTTGCCCTGGAGCCTGATGGGACTTGTGTGTCCTTGGAGGAATGGCAGAGGGAAATGCTAGAGGCCAATTGCTGATTTTATCATTCAAACACAAAATTTGTTACACCAGTTTATCGGTCACAGGGAAAGCAATTATATTGTGGTTCAATTTTCCACTCAATGGCTGTACTGGGGATCAAAGTCCGTTTTTATGATGGGAAAAATGCTTCGCTATTTTATTTGTTACTTAAAATAAAGAAGTACCATTATTATAATGCTTTTTGAGGTTTTGCTACACCCAACCTCTACTCCTTCATGAGATACAGTGAATTATTTTGGCTTTCTTCATCCCTTTGATTAAATAATCAGTTTTCTTCCCATCTGCTAAAGCGTATTTTACTGTAGAAATGAAATTGGCACGGTTTAAGGCAACACAGCGTTAGGACTCTAATCATAATCACAAAGGGCAAAACCTTCCCTGCGTTATTTATTCTTTTCTAGGCTGGTGCTTTTTCAAAAGAAGCAAGTGATCACTGTAACAGCTTCTGTGTGTGTGTGTCTCTATTATCATGTGTTGTTGCGACACACATTTACTCTCACCATCTTCCATGTGAAATGCTGTAATTGACACATGCTTTGCCTGCATTTATAACTCCTTTTTTACTATAGAAAAAAAATAGTTATGTGGCATTAAGTGTAGAGAAGGAGTCATAGAATTTTAAGTAAAAGCCATATGTTTTAATTAAAAATAAAATAGGCTGTTTTTTCTTCATTTATAATTTTTTTCTCTTATTGCCTCACTTTTTTATTGAGAAAATTAAAATAAGTAAAACTAAAATAATCAAAATAAAAAATGTTATCATTATTTTTCTAAAGATCCAAATTCAGGACTAGCAGATTACTAAAGCTTTTTGTTAAAAAGTTAGCATTTTAAACCCATAAATCCAGTAGATGTGAACCCCAAACAACTGTGCTATGAGGCTACAGTCTGTAATAGGACTGAACAGGTAAGTGAAAACTAATACTTTCTATTGCACATTCTTGCATATTTGTTAAGAAAACAAGTGAAAATGATTTCCCTCTTTCAAACAATATCAAGTGTACCTTTATATTTCTAGCTGGTTTCTGCTTTTACAATTTGATTGCGTTCATCCTCGTTTCTTCTGGTCTCCTGCTAATTGCCTCCAGGCTCAGAGTCTTGCAACATATCCCCTGAATCCAGGAGCAAGAATTCTGGAATCTGCTGTAGGTGAATAATAATGGCAGAAGCTGAGTGATAGTCTAGCTACCATGGGACACTTCTGCCCTCACTGCAAAGCTTCAGGCGATGGCAGCAAAGATGAGTGTGAGGCCCCATAAAAGTTTGCTAGGGAAGGCAGGCAAGTGTGCCCTGAGGGCAGCAGCACCCCAGGCTGGCTGGTGTCTGCCTCCCTCACTCCATTTCTGTCTATCCTTGGGGTTTGTGTCTGGGTTTTTATGAGGATTAGGTAGGGTTAATGCTAACTTTGAGAGTAGGAGAGTCTCCCTGTTGGCAGTTCCCATATAGGTTTTGCCCTTTCATGATTTTAAAGTGGTTTTTATATAACATTGAATTTTATGACAGGACAGGACACTGGGAGTCAGAAAAAAAGCACATATGTGCACCTGAGAAAGATATTTCTGATAACTCCAGCTAGTATTGAAAGTTTATTATGTATTAGGTTTGTTTATACATCATACATTATATCCTTGGAGTAATCCTGCAAGACACAAATTATTAACCTCATTTTTTAAGATGAGAAAGCTTATACCTTAAACTATTCTCCAAACTACCCTTAGAACACTTACTATACAGTAAAGAGTATATAGATAATAATATTAACCAGTCCAAATGTAATAAAACCGAGTGGCGAAGGCCAGAGGGAAGGGGGCTGGGTGCTAGGTGGAGTTGGGCGGGCTGGGGAGGAATGGGGACATCTGTAATAGTGTCAACAATAAAAGTTTAAAAAATAATAATACTCTTCATCTAATCTTACACACCATCTTCCAAAACTTTAAGGTCATTTTTTGCCTTTACATACTCCAAATGCTCTTAACTATAAATACCTCTAATTAAATAATTTAACCAAAATTTTAACTTATTTTGGCAAAGCAGACTGATGTAAGTTTAACTTTTGCAAAAAAGTTTTCTGCTTTGATGGTGTTCTGAACCCAGGGAAATATTGCCTTTGCTATCTGTATATCTATAGCTATATATATAGTTTTATTTTATCAAACAAAATGCAACTTTTTAGTGACTGGCATAGTGACTAAGTACTGTTCATTAAAATACTGTTTTAATTTAGATGCTGAAATGTCAAATAACTAGACCAACTGTTTTTCCTTTCTATTATTTTTAATGAACTTAATGCTCAGTCCTATTTATCTTGTGATAATCCAGTCAATCAATTAATAATTTACCTACAAATGGTCAGCTCACGCCAGAGGCAAAACAACCTGATTTTGCTTGGGACATTGAAAAAAAGTAATTGGAGTGGGATTAGGTGTCTTAAACATCTAGCCTTTAAAAACAGGATTATCTAAATGGAATATAGTGAAAGTAATCCTGCTTTGCCCTGTGTTCCCAATGGGTTCTCTCTACATATAAATTAGTTGGTTGTCATGACACCAAACTCTTAATTTAATGCAATATGAAACTATAAATGAAACTAGTACTCTCTACTATGATACTATGATGCATTTTAAATAACATTTTAAAACTTTCTCTGAATTGTGAACCAAATATTAAGTGGTCTATTTAGGATGTTCCTTTGTATTTTACATATTTTTATGTTTACTTTGATGTATAGAAGCTCCAGTTCTAACAAGAACACAAAACTGAATACCTTGTAAATCATTTAATTACACTCCCCCTTTAAGAAAATCTTAAAGGTCAATATCCAAATTTAGAAAGTAGATGGAAGGCATTGGTAACAATTCTATTTCTTTGGAATTTTTTTCCTTTACCTGCGGGATAATGGATTTTTTAAATTCCAAGTTGTACTTGCTCATTTATTTTAGTACTTATTACATTTGCATTTTTATTATCTGTTTACCTGTTTTCATTCCTTACTATGCAATGTCCTTCTGAAGGGCAGGATCCCTGACTTTTTAAAATTTTTGTTACTCCAGTATTCAATACATATAAGGAATTCAAATATTATTGTTTAGTGAGGTAATTAATAAAATAAATATGATTTGAAACCTAACTTTAAAGAAATATATATATATATATATTTTCCTTTTTTCTTAATCCCTACACCTCTCAGATACCCTAAGCTTTATTTATAAATTAGTTCCAACCTTTTCTTAAGAGTGTTTTCAGTTACTCTAGAAATTCTAAGCTTATTTTTTTTATATAAAGAAATGCTATGGACTAGATTCTTCTCCTCTGAGAAAATTCCGTAGAATTACAGGAAGAATGAACTGAGCCAAACACTTTCTTCTGCGTTTTTCAGAGTAAATACTTTTTTCTGTCCTTTTTCTTTTGGTAACACAAAGAAGTAAATGAAAATAAATAAGTAAATGAAATATTTCACCCCCAATGCTTTAAGTCCTACTTCCCAGACTTCTATTTACAAACACTGGATTTCAAATAGCGTCATCGGTAAATAAGGCTGCCATTTCAAGCTTAAAAGCATAGCTGATGAGAGACATGATGATTGCTTAAAATATCCTAAGGGGATGAACACTAAAGTGGAGAAAGAATTATTTAGGCATAACTAAAGCATAACTAAAGGGAGATATAACTGGATGGAGAAATACTGTTAAGATTTTTTTAAAGAATAATTTTAGGGAAAGAGTCAGTATATATATTTAAAAATCCCCCAAACTTTCTTAACAGTCTGTTGGGCTGAGGAATTGGTTCTAATGGAAAGTAGGAGAAAAAAAGCCATGAGTGCTTAAAAGTAGACCAAAAACTATCAAGGACAGAACAAAGATGAAGACAGCCTCACACAGGTAAGAGGCATGTAAAAGTGAGAAAATAAAGCCCTATTTCTAAGCATCTTGATTCCAATAAATCAAATCCTGATGCTGCTTCTAGTTTTATTTTCCAAGAAAATATGCTAAGCAGAGTAACTATGAATAATTTCTAACAGTCCTTCAGGTAAAATTCTTACTTTACATCCACAAATTAGTGATTGTTTACACAGACACACCACCCCTCTGAAAATGATATTCTATTTTATCTTCAAAATAATTAAATAAGTAAAGTGATGCTTTTTGGAAGTTTTCTCCCCACAATCTATTACTCTCCATATATAACCCTACTTAGAGTAGGAACAAAAAATAAAGATCCATTGCTTCCCTCCGCACCCTCATCCCTGTCCCAGCTACAAAAGCACCATGATTTTTCACCCTGTAACACTGAAGTGCAGGCATGTTCTACATAGGATCTGTGGTGCTGACTCTTGGTCAGAGATAAACTTTTCAGTAAACCCGCGCTGAGAGTGAGAAAGGGAAACCTCCCTAATTTTTTCCCCTCCATTTTTCTCTTGTTTCAGTTTCAGAACAGATAAGCAAGGATTTTCTTTTTTCCTCTCAGTTTCCAAAAGACAGTGATTTAAGATAAAATCAAAGGGATGCTATATGATCAAAAATTTCTGAATAACTGATAAGCAAACAATTGTTATACTTCCATATGCCAACTAGGTTGGCTCTCTGATTGTACTGATGACCAATCACGATGAAAGGACCCAGAGAGGTTGCTCCATGAAATAGTGAGGTTAATGCTGGGCCACCTTCCTCCAGGGTTTATTTCTCCTCTTGGTTTGCATGATGGTGGGTGAGGGCTACATTTGCCATTCTTTGTCCCTCTGCTATTTGGATTTCTTTGCCCTGAAACTACTTCCTAGTTTCATTACATATTTACCCTTGCTTCATCTTTTAATGAACATCAATGGATATCAAATACAGGAAATAATTCAAGATAAAGTTTGGAGTGTGTGTTGGGCCAAAATTGGCTCATACGTTTGGGCTAATCTGACCAATCCATGAATTCAATAAAGTATTTGACTAAATCAGTTAGTATTTATTTGCAGCTATGATATGAATGGCATATATAAATTCAAAGTATGATATTGTTGGGTGACATTTCAACTCCTTCTCAAAAGAATTCTAGGCTTAAAATTAAGGCAAAATTAGAAATTCTGAGAATATCTATTCAACTTATTGTCTATATGACCTTGGGAAAGTTATTCAGCCTTAGTTTCTTCATCCTTAGGGTATGTGTGTATGGTGAAAGTATGCATTCAGATGGGTAAGGAAACCTAATAATGTATATATTTCAGAGAACTTTGTGATTGCTGCAGGAAAGGTATAGCAGGACCTGATATTTGCTTAAGGAAATGATATTTTGCTGCATGTATTTTAACTGGAATTTGTCAATTTACTATATTAAATACCTTATTATATAATTAATATTATTAATTTACTATATAATTAATCATATATATAATTTATTGTATTAAATATCAAAGTGGAGGCAGGGATAGTTAATTGGGAGATTATTAAGATATTTAAAGTGAGAGATTATTAGGGTTTGAACTCAGGAGTAATAGTGCAAATAAAGAAGATGGTGTATGTATAAGAGATGTGTGTGTGACAGTGTGCATGTATCGTATATTTATGTAGTGCTGAGAAACACCCAGATTTTTAGCAGAAAACAATTATAAATTATCTGATCCCACCATCAACTTTGTAGATTGAAGAACTAAAATAAAATGTCTTACCCTGGCTGGTGTGACTCAGTAGACTGAGTGCCAGACTGTAAACCAAAGAATCACCTGTTCAATTCCAATTCAGGGCACATGCCTTGGTTGTGGGCAAGGTTGCAAGCACCCACACTAGGGGGTGCACAAGAAGCAACCGCACATTCATATTTCTCTTCCTCTCTTTTTCCCTCACTCCCTCTCTAAAATTAAATAAATGAAACCTTTTTAAAGAAATGTTTTAAAAAGCCTCAAAGATATAGAAAGAATTAGTAGAAAGGAATAGAAAACTCAATCATTTGACCTGGTTTTTCACTCAACTTCTGCCCCCCACCTCTTTAAGATTCAGCTACTTATTTTCTAAATGTAAATAAAACTACTTGTCCTGCCCAGTTCCTAGAATTCTTGAAGCAATCCACCTAACAAGATAATGTACTTGTGAGCACTGGTAACCTGTAAAACAGGCAACACATAAAGTACTGTAATTTCTAGATCCTGTGATTCATTTTCCATTCTTTGCACTAGTGACACCAGGAGAGAGGAGACCGCCCTTACCCTAATGAGCAGATCAGTCACCCTTCCAGAAAAAGGGGCAGGGCTGGTTTCCAGAACCTGAGAAAGTCAGGCAATGGTAGGCTACCATGTTCAGGGATGTTTGTGCTTCTTACCCCTTCAAGGACACTGGGAGATGATGTCTCACTTTTCTGTTCATGGGCCAAGGGGGAAAATAAGTAGATAAGTAAAGATAGATCAAAATGAGTGATAAGAATGAGCAAAGCATCAGGGCATCGAGTGTCCCTTTGTACATAGACAAAGCTGGCTAACAAACACCTAGAAATATTTATATCTGTCACCCAGAGAAGCAATTCACATCAAAACTGGTACATTGGTCCTGGTTTACCAGAAAAGTCAGTAGTCAGAAACTTTTTGTTATATTTTAAATACCTTTGCTTATTTGTCTGTCCACCCATCTATCTACATATCTCTCTCTGTCTCATTGTGCAGAATATTGCACAGCAAAGAATTACCATTTTAGTTAATAAGCCGAGTCCTAGGTTAATGTAATGAATATAAATGAAAATAAACATTTTGGGGGGAAGTGTTATAAAACAAAATTATCTGAGTGCTGCCAACCTGGGAAAATAAATTTCTTGGCAAAAAGCAAAACAAAACTAGTGTTCTCATATTTATTTAAGATTTGAAAGTTAAGCTTGACTATATCTCTATCCTCCATAAAATTTCTGTGAATCAACTACAGGCTCCTGCAGGAAAATATAGCACAGTGCAAAGGCATGCATGCAAAGTAAAGAGGGCTCCCGGGAACAAAGTGAGATTGGGGCAGACCACTCAAATCTACTGATTTTGTGATAGAGCCTAAACAACAACAATAACAACAAAATAACTATCTGAATGAAAATATTAGCACAAGAAAAATCATGATAACATATGATGATAATCCATAGACACTGAAAAAGCTTTTGACAAGATTTATCCTCTGTATTCAATAAAGAACACAAAAGGAATGTGTGTGTGTGTGTGTGTGTGTAATCTATCTGGAAAAACTCTAGCCATTGTGAATATAATGAAATTATTTTCATGACATAGATGTAACCTGGCAGCCAAAGAAAGTGGACTGGAATGCACATGCATGAACAATGACAACTTCACTGTACTAGTCAGTGGGGGCAGCAGATGACATTGAGTGAGCATGTGTACCGTGTGGCCATTGCGTTCAAAATGACTGAGCAAGTAGAGCAAGGAATCTGCATCAAGTTTTGCATTAAGCTTGAACATTCCTCTGTGAAACTAAGGATGATTCAGAAGGCTGTAGCTGTGGGTAACTGGTGATTGTCAGCTTCATCACAACAATAGACCTGCTCATGCATCACATATCATACAGAGGTTTTGGCAAAACATGAAATCACCCAGGTGACTCTGACCCCTCCCACCCAGACTTGGCACCCTGTGACTTCTGCCTTTTCTGAAAAGTAAAATCACCTTTGAAAAGGAAGAGATTTCAGACCATCAGTGACACTCAGGAAAATATCACAGGGCAGCTAGCTGATGGTGACTGGAAAAACTATGTGAGGTCCCTAGGTCACTACTTTGAAGGGGACAGAGGCACCATTGTCCTTTGTACAATGTTTCTTGTATCATGTATCTTCTTCAATAAATGTCTCAAGTTTTTCATAGTACATGGCTGGATTCCTTCTGGACAGACCTTTGTATACCCACAGACTACAGTCCTTAAGCCAGTACCTTAGTAAATGGGGAAACATTATACTCATTTCTTTCAGAATTAGGAACAAGGCAAGATGCCCACCATCTATACTACTATTTATTGGGCATAAGGCATTTTTCAATAAATTTGGACAACAAAACTCAACTAGAGGCATACAAACTAGGGTTGGGGGTAGAGGGTTGTTTTTTTGAGGACATTATAGTAAATGGAAAAGCCTAGAGCAGAGAATTTTAACCTGTGTGGCCATGGTACACTGGTGTGCCACAAGAACTTTTAAAATACACAATACCTGACTACTTAGTCAGGGGCATTGACCTCTTTCCCCTTAGACTGTCAAAAAAATGACAATGGCCAACACAACAAAAGCTGCCTGGTATGAATGTCCTGACTTGAACCGTAAATATATAGGTCATATAGTAGAGTTGCATCTCATTGATTATGTGGCATAATAATGCTGCAACTGATTGGTTAATTCTTGGTATCATGAATCCTTATATACAAATATAGGCACCTGATTTTTAAAAAGTCACTTTGGAGTGACATTTTTTGGTGTGCTGCAGAATTTTAGTAATTAGTTTATGTGTGCTATGAGATGAAAAAGGTTGAAAATTGCTGTCCTACAGTATCAAGTGATAAAACCTACTCAGATAGTGAAATAATTCAGTAAGTAGCAGGATATAAAATTAAAATATAGAAATTAACAATCTGCATGTACAATAAGATAGAAGACACATTGGTAGAGAAAAATCATATTTTCAAATATTTGGAAATATACTCCAGAAGAAATGTGTAAACCTATATGATAAAAACTTTATGTTAAAAACCTATAAAAACCTATATGATGACAAACTTTAAAATATCCTGAGTAACTGGAAAGATTGCTTTAATCTTACATAGGATGACTCCAGAGCTAAAGATATTAAGTCTCCCTAAGTTAAATGATAACCTAATATTGGTAAATATAATATCAATATATGAACAATGTTATAAAATCAGATAATATTTATAATGAAATTAAACATTTTATTACACAAAATTTATATGGAAAAATAAATATGAAAGAATAAAAATAAATAAAAAAACACTGTAACAGACAAACTGAGTGGGGGATTATCTCACCTGTTATTAAATACATATTCAAACATGTATGATTAAAGCAGCACTGTACTGGCACGTGTATGTTCAGACAGAACAAGGGCAGTGAGTAGAAAGTTCAGAAATAGACAAGTACCTATGGGAATGCAGAGTATCATGAAGGCGGCATCTCAAACCACTAGGACAAACTAGTGCTGCAACAATGGTATAACCACTTGGAAATCAAAGTAAATTAGATCTATAGCTCACACCATACACAAGAGTACATTCCAAGTGGTCTAAGATCAAAATGTAAAATTTGAAGCCATGTACATATAGAAGTAAAGAGGTAAATTCCTATATAAACTGCATATAGTTAGGAAAGGCATTTTATGGCAAGATACAGATCTAATAAAAGAATAATAATTTACATAAATATGACAAAAAACAATTTGCATGGCATAAAAAACCATTAACAAAGCTAAGGCCAATGACAAAACATATTGGCCAATGATAACTCAGACAAATATTTGATCTCCAAAATACAAAAAGAACTCATATGATTCAACACCAATTAAAAAATGGGCTGCCCTGGCTGGTATAGCTCAGTGGATTGTGTGTAGACCTTCAAACCGAAGGTTGCCAGTTAGATTCCCAGCCAGGGCACATGCCTGGGATGTGGGACAGGTCCCAGGTGGGGGTGCTCAAGAAGCAACCACACATTGCTGTTTCTCTCCCTCTATTTCTCCCTCCCTTCTCCTCTCTCTGAAAATAAATAAATAAAATCCTTTAAAATTTTTTTAAACATGGGCAAAGGACCTGAATAGATGGTTCTCCAAGGACAATGTACAGAGGACACATAGACATATGAAAGAATGTTCAACATCACTAATCATCAGAGAAATGCAAATTAAAACCACAATGAGATATCACCTACCACCTGCCAGAATCGCCATCATTAACAAATCAACAAACAACCCATGCTGGCAAGGATGTGGACAAAAGGGAACCCTAGTGCACCATTGGTGGGAATGCAGTCTGGTGCAGACACTGTGGAAAACAGTATGGAATTTCCTCAAAAATCTAAAGATGGAACTGCCTTTTAATACAGAGATCCCACTGCTGGGACTATACCCTAAGAATCCTGAAACACCAATTCAAAAGAACCTATGCACCCCAGTGTTCATAGCAGCACAATTTACAATAGCCAAGTGCTGCTTGAATAGCCTTGGAACAGCCTTGAAACAGCCTAAGTGTTCATCAGTAAATGAATGGATCAAAAAACTGTGGTACATTTACACAATGGAACACTATGCAGCAGAGAGAAAAGGAATTCCTACCCTGCATGACAGCATGGATGGAATTGGAGAGCATTATGCTAAGTGAAATAAGCCAGGTGGCCAAAGGCAAATACCATGTGATCTCACATATAAGTGGAACTTAATCAACAAAACAAATGAGAAAAACAGAACCAGAGACATGGAAATAAGGAACAAACTGACAGTGCCCAGATGGGGGTGGAGAGAGGAAAAATGGGGAAAAAAAAGAGGAAGGGTTTAGTCAAGAAATATGTATGAAGGGCACATGGACATGGACAATGGGGTGGGGATTGACTGAGGGAGCCAGGGAGCAGGCAGGGCAGGAGAGAGCAACAGGGAAAAATCAGGACTACTGTAACTGAACAACAATAAAAAAACTGCAACATTTATCAGAGATAAAAATATTACATATGTGTCCGTGTCATATATTTTTTAAATTACTTTATTGTTGTTCAGTTACAGTTGTCTGCATTTCCCCCTACCATTCCTCCCCACCCTGGCCAAACCCACCTCCCTCCCTTGCTCCTACCCTCTCCCTCGTGTCATATATCTTATACCTTTGTCAGTGTATCTTTGTCTATGTGTGTGATGTTAACAATGAGGGAACAAATCATAGGCAAAAGATATGAATAGACAATTTACAAAAAATAAACAAAAATCAGATCTTAAACATATGAGAAAGATGTTCAAATTTACTTCTAATAAGAGACATGCAACATAATAATTAAAATCATAAATGCATCATAAAGCTATTTTGAGTCACTATTTATCACCCATGAGACTGACAAACATTTAAAAAACTTGACAATATACTCTATTGTCATGGGAACCAGGGGATAAGTAAAAATGCAAATCAGTACAACACTATGGAGGAAAGAAATTGGCGTGTCCAACAAAATGAAGAAATTATACAAAAGATACACTTACCACCTACAAAAATGTAAAAATAGATATGCCAAGCTTATTCATTTCTTTATTGTTTTAAATGACATAATAGGGGTATAACCTAAATGCCCAAATATTGGAGAGTGATTGGAAACAACTATGATATATTCACAAAATGGAGCACTATGCAAATGATTTTTTAAAAATGAACTGATATGATGTTATTTCCAAGATATATGGTAAAGTGAAAAAAATCAAAGTGCAAATGAGTATCAATAGTATGCTATCTTTTGTTTCAGATAGTTTAACTCAGTAAAAAGTGAAGTTGCCCTTGGCCCCACTAAGCCAAACACCTGTTGCATTCAAGGAAGGCACCTTTATAGAACTTTCATTTCATTTTTTTTCTCAAATCTTACTTAGCTAATGCTAGGTTTCTCTTTAATAATAAGAAACCTTGCCCCTAACTGCTACAAACTATGAACATACTGGAAAAAATCATGTAAGAAACAACATGATGTCCTCAGTATATTGATATCATTCCCTTTGATGAATAGCATAGACCAAAAGAGGAAAAAAGTGCAGTTGAGCAAAAGAGATTAAATTGCTAATAATTTACACTGTTTTGAAGAAATGAGTTCCCCTAATATCACTGAATCAATTAGAAACCCAGCTTTGTCCCTTACCAGCTGTGTGGCCATGAGCTCAAAACTTAATTTTTCCAAGCCTCAACTTTTAAATCTGTAACACCAAGATATTAACAATGCTTACTTCATAGAGTTGCTGTGAGGATGAAATGAGATAATGCATGCAAATTCTTAGCACGCGCTGAATGCAAGTACCTGTCAGTGCTGTCTTGGTTGGCACTGTACCCTTTCTGTGGCTATGCCACAGCCTGAGCTCTGTGTCACACCAACTCTCAGCACACACATGTGAACAGAAGCACAAATAAATATGCCCAAACACTGTCCAGTCATATGTTTTATGGCCACCTCTCCTTTTGTAAAGCTTGATAATCTCAATATACTTTCTACAACAGATTCTTATTCTGACTTTGCCCATAATGTTCCTTCCACCTAGAATGTCATGCTTCCTGTTTTTCAAATCTTAAGTCCTTAAACATCCTTTCAACCCTCACCACACCATTCATGACCCACTGAGCTTTCATAGTTCATAGGTCTACAGCAGGTTTGAGTAGAAGGACTTGTACGGTTCTTCAGTGATTTTCTGTGTTTACATTGTTACTGTGACAAGCTTTGTAAGGTCTTTGAGAGTGGGAGCCATCTTTCATTCCAGTAGTGTAGCCACTGTGGCGCCAGGCAGTATGTGTCATGTATTGTCGATTACTTACAGACCCTTATCAAATTGAGTTGACTTGAAATGCGTCTCACTATATTCTGTAAATATGTTTCAAGCATAAAGGATCAGGTATTACATAGCAGTGCAGCAAAACTGACTACATATTTATAAAATCCCACCTCTGAGACGTTATGATGAGGAGTTTATGAATTATATTACACAAATTATGCCAACATATAATTTTCTCTATTAACCTCAAGGGGATATAATACTGTGGAAATTTTTTGACAGGTTGTCATATTTCAATCCAAGTTATAACAGATTCTGACACTCCAGAAATCTTGATTTAATGTTCCAGAAATAGACAGTGACTGTCACTAATGGTCTTGTCTGTTTGAAAGTAAATTCATTCCTCAGGGTCATGGAATCACATCTCAGCAATGAGATTTCATCACTGGTTCTGATCCAGGTCAATGAATAAGATATCATGCATCCAGGCTTTCCATAGAAATAATAAGTGGATTGGGGTTTCCTCCTCTGGCTATTGGATTCTCTTTCACCTCCACCTCCCAATAGTTTAAGAAAAAATGGTGAAAGTCTAGATAGAATTAGGACAGAATAATTTATTAATCAAAATCTAATTCTCCTTGGAAGTCAGGCTTAAGACAGGTGCAAAACAAAACAACAGTAATAAAATAATAAACTGTGTCATGTGGCTTTGGTTATAGTAATATAAAATGAAGGGCCACTGGAAGAGTATTTCTATGTAACTAAAGTGTACTTTATGTGGTAAGCAAAATAATGCCTCCTCCCAAATTCCACATCCTAAGACCCAGACCTGTGAATCTGCAGGCATGATTAGCTTAAGGACCCTGAGATGAGAAGAATGTCTTGGGTTAGCCATGTAGCCTCAATGTACTCATGAAAAGTGGGAGAGAGAGGCAGAAGAGAAGAGTCAAAGACAGATGTCACTGTGGAAGACTGGTTGGAGAGATGACACAATGCTACTTTTGAACATGGATAAAGGAGGTCATAAACCAGGGAATAGGCAGCTTCTTTGAAGCTGAAAAAGGCAAAGAAAGTGATTCTCCCATAGAACCTCAGAAAGGGAAACAGCTCTGCTTCCACTTTGATGGCAGCTAAGAGACCTGTGTTAGACTAACACGTAGAATTGCAAGATGATACAGTTATACTATTTTATGCAATGCAGTTTGTGGTAATTTTTCAGGGCAGCAATAGAAAACTATCATGCTTTACCTGCAGAATGATATAATCTCTAAGAAGGCATGACCTTTGATCTCTGTATGCTGCTCATTTCAAAAATCTAGAATAGTGGAATAGTGTTTGGTTCATAATACACACAGTATACATTCTTTGAATAAGATACTGAAATAACCTTTATATTTTATCAAACCAGTCCCTGTATATTATCTACACTCACTCTCACAATAGTTTTGTTCCTTATATTTAGATATCATAAGCATAGCTTAAATTTTATAGGGAAATATTTAGTAACTTCTTCAAGATTATCTAGCTCTTTAGAAATATGGTCAAGGCTTGAGACAAGGTCACCTCACTTTCAATCCAGTGACCTTTTTGCATGACAACACATCTATCCAATTGTAGTTTGTGAAAGAAAGAAAAGGGACTGATCAACAGACCAGAGTTTAGCTCAGTCTGTTTCAAGGAATGTGTCTGTAAAAAGTCTATCACTCTAATTCCATTTGACTTTAAAGATAATTCAGATTAGGAGTAAAATGACAACATTATAACTTAAGAAATATGTTGCCATTCTACTTAGAAATCTCATCAAAAGGAAAAAGTTCTTTCTCCAGAGCACAAGCGCTATTTGTTGCCATGGCTCCCAGAGCCAGGCAGTAGGGGAAAGCAGCCGTGGCCCCACCATGGGACAGAAGTTCCCACTAGAGCAGACAGGCCTGCTGTCCCAGAACCAGGCCTCCACAGCCACTCTGTGCACAAGGATGTTTCTTGGGTTTTCTTTAATGCTATTGTAAGCTGCTTTCACGGTTGTATTAGTCCACTGCGGCATAACAAAACATCATAAAACTTACTGATTTTAAACACTAAAAATCATTATTTCTCATGGTTTCTATAGGTTATTAACTCAAAGAGGGCACAATGGGAATGGCTTGTTCTGCTCCACAACATCTGGAACCTCAGCTGGACAATTCAAGAGGTTGCGGTCTGCAGTTATCTAAAGGCTTGACCAGGGCTAGATCTTCTAACATGGCTCACTCATCTGGCTAGAAGGCGGTGCTAGATATTGACAGAAGGCCTCAGTTTCTTTCTACACAAGCCTCTCTATGTGTTGTTTAGTGTCTTCATGGGTGGCATCTGGCTTCTTCTAGAGTGAATAATCTATGAGACCAGAGTAGGAGCTTCAATATATTTTTATTACCTGAAGCCACATACTATCATTTCCATAATGTTCCATTGGCCACAAAAATAGCCCTGATTCAACCTGGAAGAAGAGTAGACAGCAGAGGAGGTATGAACACCAGGAAGCAAGTATTATTGGGGGCTGTCTTGGAAGCTAGCTATCACATGGATAGAATCAAAACATTTTGTTCTTAGGAAACATCCTAAAAAGTTCGGGAGCCAACATGATTGCCTACTCTGCTAAAATAGAGTGATTAAAATTGTGTACCTTGTCAACCTTAGGTTTCTAAGGGAAACAGTCCTTTGCCATTCCACATCTCTGTTGCTCATGTACTCCATAGGAAGTACTTTCCTTTCTATGATGAAAATATAAAATATTAATTAGTCAAGGTAGGCTAGGAAGGAAAAGGACTTAACATAACAAATAAAACTCCAGATTGCAGTGGCTTAATATGATAAAAAAAATTTTCTTCTTTTAATTAATGTTTTATAGAGTAATGAAGGTTAGTGGTTATGCAGGGCATCTCTTAAGTGATAAATCAATGGTTCATCCTCTGTAAATGACCACCATTATCATTGCAGAAAGGGTAACAAGAATGTAGAGAATTGTCCAGTGTGATTTATTGTCAGAACTGCAAAAAATGTATATCATCATTCCTGGAGCTCAGTCACATGGACCCAACATTACTACAAGGAAAGCTGGGAAATGTAGTCCTTCACAGGGTCCAGGAGGAGTAGATGTGATGAGTGGGAATCTAGAGAGCCCACTAATGTTTCTGTGCCACGCTGAGTGACCTAAGTGAATCTACTACCTTGATGTCAGAGAGATCTTTTTAAAATGCTTTAGTTCATCATGTTAATTCTCTGTTTTCAAACTATTACTCAGGACAAAGACTAAGCTCCACAGCAAGGCACCCAGGGCCCTCGACCACTGGCTCTCACAACTCTCCCTGCCACACCTGTAGCCATCTCCCTCTGCTCTACACAGCTCAACTCTTCCATTCCCTCTGGCCCACTGCTTCACACTGCCATTAGGTCCCAATCCTGGCTCTCAGTGGTATAATGACTTTAAGCAAGTGCTTATCCTCTCTAAGCCTCAGTTTCATCATTTATAAAATGCAGAATATTATCCACCTCACAGTTATGAAGATTAAGTGAGAAAATATATGTAAAGCACAGCACCTGGAGCGTAGAAGAGACTCAATAAATTCTGGCTGTTTAGTTAATTATTTTCCTTCCATTTCTGCTATGGAGTTAAAACAATGTATTTGAAGAATAATAATATACTACATTAATTATCATTAATTCAAATTTTCTATTTTGAGATAAAGTTTGACAGAGTGATTGAAACTTGGACTAAAGTTCAATCATACTTCTTAGACCATTCCATCCCAGGCTTTATAATTTTCTTGCTTTGTGAGTTTAGAGAAGTTATTTAGCACTTTGCAATCTCAGTCTCCAGAACTGTTAAGCCTCTTAAGTATAGATAATAATTATAATCATTTCATAGTGTTTTTGTGAGGATCAATTAAAATTATAAATATAAAATACATTTTGGTTTCTGGTTCATAGTAAAGTGTTTAATAAATAATAGCTATTATTACTTTCACTATTACATTTAATGAATTCTTACCACAGGTCAAGTACTATACTAGATGCTTTAACCTTAAAATAGACTCTTCTTTCAATGAAAAAATGTGAGCTACCAAAAGTTAAATAACTTTCCCAAGACCACACCAGTATTACATTTAAGACATAAATACAGGAGAGTCTGACCCTGGTATCTGCATAGTTTCCATTATATCACTCTATCTCCCCAAGTCAGTGCACATTTCTCCAAAGGTTGGTGTCTTCAGTGGGTTATTTAAAGATAATAAAAGCATACAGCCCTGCTATCACTTTAGCAGAATGGAAGCTTTGATTTCTGCAACAAGAGTGAGTGTAAAATCTAGACTACAGACATATGCCACTGCAGCATGGCCTCCAAGGAAGCCACACTGACATACATCTGGAGACATTGTCCATGGATGCCAGCAGCCCTCCTGTAAAGAAGCCCAGAGCTATCACATGACCTTTACAGTTTGGTTGGTATTAGAACTGCTTTAGGAAGTAATACAAGTTCCCTCTAAAATTGTTATTCAAGGAAACTATACTTGTCTTGCCATGGGGCTTTGTTTTGTCGAGACCTGTCCCTTGAAACATTTCAAGCCTCATTTTATTTAGCTTTGTTCACCTGCATGTTTTGGCCTGAACTGGTCAAAATAGATGTTAAGATGTAAAGATAGTCTAAAAGATAGTCTATGACATATCCAAGGATCATCATCCCAACAATCATTTGCAATTCTGAACTGTTGTTGAAGGTAAATTGATAGGTAAAATGTTACCTACTGATTCCTCCATCCAACTTCAAGTATAACCCCTTCCTTAAGGTTTTCTCTGGCAAGTCCAAGTGCACAGTGACTGCCTGTGGGCTAGCACTGCTCATTCCATATTTGGTTACTTAGTAGCTTTCGATATTATTCATTCAATCAATATTTATTGAACAAATTCTATGCCAGATGTTGTTCTGGTGCTGAGGATACATCAATAAGTAAGACCAAATTCCCAATCTTTCTGGAACTTATATTCTAATAAAAGAGGCAGTCACTAAATTCATTAATAGTTATAAATGACAGTAGAAACAGAAGACTGGGTAAAAGCAAAAAGATTTATGGAGTGAGAACATGCCATTTTAGTAGAGTTATCAGGAAAGGCCTCTATATGAAGTTAGCATCTGAGCCAAGACTAAAATAAAGTTAAGCTGCATGAATACATGGGTGACGAATGTTCAAAGCAGAGAGAAGAGCCCTAAGATGTTTACACACACAGTGTGCTCAGGCAACATTAAAGAGGTCAATGTGGCTGAAGCCCTAGGACATCCATATTCCTCCTACTTCTGTGCTACAGACCCAGCCAGGTGCCTATACTTGTATTTAAACCACAGTTCTTTCTTTTTACATTGTTTTTACCAAGGTCTTAAGATCACATATAGTCATACCTACATATATGTTTATCTCTGTGTGTGTCTTGCCTATGTAGCACAATATTACTATCTACATCTTGCTTCTTTATTTGCCATTTACTCATTAAAACCCCTCCAAGTCAACTGGTAAAATCCTAGTTTATTCTTTATAATAGCTACATAAAATTGTGTGGTATATAGATATCATCATATCATCTGCCATTCTATTTAAAATCAATCTGATCTTGGTTAAAAATTTTCCCCTCTCCTCTAGACTGGACATGTAGTCTTCTGTAATTTTCTTCTAAAATGTATATTATTTTATTTAAAAATATATAAGGCCATTAATTCACATGAATGTTAATTTTGGATATCTAGATTGGTGGCTATTTGTGCACTACTTATTAAGTAAGGTCACTACTCTCCAAATTGATTATAGGTTGTTATAAAAGATTAAATATTCACATAATTGTAATACTTCTTGTCTACTGGCCTATTCATCTGCTGTTACACTGTTACTATATTTATCTGATTACTATAACTAAAGAAGAAATTGTGATGTTGGCTAAGACAAGTCTTCCTTCACTAGTTTGCTTTCCATGATATTCTTGACCATTGTCATATATTTATTCTTCCTTCAGACAACTTATACAATTCTCTCCCAATGCTTGGATTCTAACTTCAATTACATTAAATTCACATACATTAAAACTTATCTATGACATTGTCTTCTCATACAAGACCATGAGTATATTTTTCCTTTTGTTCTAATGCTGTCTTTGGGTAGGATTTTATACCTTCATTAGTACATTTTCTGAGCCTTTCTTATTTAGGTTACCCTTAAGTGTTTCATGATCTCTGAGATCTTGTCTGAAAGCTACTTTTGCACAAGGAGCCTACCATCGTTCTTACAAATACTTATTTGGGGTAACTTAGGAGAAGTGATGGTGGAGATCATAAGTGAGGATAAATCCTTCCAGGACACCCTGGGTACTTTACTTGTCTGGGTCTCTCCCAAGATACTGGGTTTCTGAGCACAAATGGGAAAATTAAACAGTGTTGTCTGTCCTAAGTGTCTACTCTGTTTGGCTTTGATCACAATCATTTTGAGTTTCAAATCATTGTCATTTCAAGTGCAGGTACCACGTGTGGTCTCTGTGTTTTCACACAGGTGGTTCTCAGGGAATTATGCCAAATGGGGCTTTGGGGCATTTTTATTTAAAGTTATTGAGGGGCATAGAAGGACTAAAAACACACATACCAATATTAATAATATTTCCATGGTAAAAAATTAAGATATTCACCATAGAATTTCCTACATGTGTAGACTAACTTTAATGGCAAAAAAAAAAAAATTAACTCATTAGCTATGACTCTAAATTCCTATGCATAAATATGTTTTGTTTTTTATTTGTTAAGCACCTGTGCTAATAAAATCCGTGGATTCTGAGTTTGATAGCAGTCTTAATAAAAGTAAGATTATAGAAGCAGCAATAAAACCTATCATGCATGATTAAGTATGGAGGGACAAATTAATTTGGCACAGCTTTGACAGAAAATTTCCCTTTGTTGTGCTTATATGCCTGTATTTTGTACCAATTGCTTTTTTGATTCCCTAGTTTCATCATGCCTTTAAGCTGATGAGCTATACGCTGATGGTAGAATATCAAACCCTAGATGTTTACTCAGGAAATACATAGGGGTCAGAGCAAGTACAGGGGTCCATGCTGTCTGTGATATTTACATAAAAAGGAAGGCTTAATATTTTGCAAAACAATGGATTATTCTATGTTTCAAATATCTTTTTTTTTTAAAGTTCTGATTTTCGAACTTTTCTAGCAGAACATAATATTGAGGTCTGTCCAGAAAGTATTCAGTTACATACTATGAAAAATAGAGACACTTACTGAAGAAAATACAAGATACAAGGAACATTGTACATTGGACAATGATGTCTCAGTCCCCTTCAAAGAAGTCACCTTTGGACCTCACACAGTTCTCCCAATAGCCATCAGCTGCCCTGTCATATTTTCCTGAACCTCACTGATGGTCTGAAATATCTGCCCTTTCAAAGGTGATTTTACTTTTGGGAAAAGCCAGAAGTCACAGGGCACCAAATCCAGGCTGTAGGGAAGCTGAGTCACCTGAGTGATTTGATGTTTTGCCAGAAAACTCTGCATAAGACGTGATGCATGAGTGAGGACGTTGTTGTGATGAAGCTGCCAATCACCAGGTTCCCAGAGCTGTGGCCCTCTGAATCACCCGATAGTGTCTGCAGAGAAATGTTCAAGCTTAGTGCAAAATTTGATGCAGATCCTCTCCTCTACTTGCTCAGCCATTTTCAATGTGATGGCCACACAGTGCACATGCTCACTCAACAGCATCTACTGTCCCCACTGACTAGTACTGTGAAGTCATTGTTCATACATGCACATTCAGTCCACTGTCCTTGGCTGCCAGGTTACACTGATGTCACGCATACTGTTCTGGTTATATTAACAATGACTAGACAGACCTTGTATATCTTTACATCATAAAATTGAGTTCGATAAAATAAAGTTGATAAAGGGTTAAAGAAAACTAATAGCAAACTATATATCCCACAGTCTCCCCTAAATGTCCACCTTTTATCCCATGAATGTTTTTTAAGGAGCATGGAAATTTGGAGACAAAGATATGGCAGTCTTCTATGAGAGACAGTAGGAAATAATTGAGATGCTTATTAGCAGCATGAAATGTGCTGCTAAATTATTTTTGGAATACAATAATTTTCTATGTTTATATACATGATGGTGTAATGATGATAAAACATAATTAATGAGGTCAGAAACTTATGCTTATATATAATTTATAATGCAGCTACCTAAGTGTGAATTGATAGAACTAATAGTTATCTGCTTCAATGTTCATATAGAGTTTTATCTTATTCAAATGTGTTTTTTCTAGTTCCTTTCTTATATGCACTGATCAAAGAAACCATATTCAATGTCAACTCTCAGGAAATGTAATAGACAATCTACATTAATGTATGGTCAGTTTCAGCCCAATTTGTTTGAGGGAAAATGATGCCACTTTCTTTGCATTTATATCTGCAATAATACTTAAATTTACTTTAATTTGCTCTCATTTGAATTGCATCAATGACACAGGATTTTCTGGGATTTCATGAGAGACTTCACTCTCATGCATGCTTTTACTCCATACAAATTATTTCATAATTGAGAAATGATGATAAATATCTCAGAATAGGAAACTATTCTCGATTCAATATGACTGACAAAGTTTTTATCCAATTCTGTTTTAACTCTGATGAATTGCTTCTTCTGGGGAAGGAGCATCTGCCTTTTAATTTGGAAAGAAAAGGCAAGGAATGAATGTCTCAGTGTGTGAGTACAGGTATTAATTAAGATTATAGCAGACAAGAATAACATTTCCATGTGTCCAAACTAAATTCTAGGGAGCAGTCCAAAACTGATGACTGGACCATGGAATTCACAGGGAAGTAGTCCAGAAACAGAAACATCTTCAAAAAAGAGAGAAAAGTATTCCTAGCAAAGTTCTTTTGACTGAAAATCTTGCTAAGAAAAATAGGGCTATCATGTAGTTTATTATCCAAATCAGGACATTTTTGAGATTGAAAAAGGGGTATTATAAGTGCACCAGAACATCAGGGAAACAAGGAACATCCCAGGTAAATCAAGCCTATCAACCATGTCAGTATTATCAATAGTGAACTCTGCCCTGAGTGAAACAGTTTTTATCAGGCTGTCCTGAATCCTTCCTTGGTACAGGAAATCTTCCTTTTAAATATCAACATGGTGGTTGTTAGGCCTCTAAATAATAGTGGATAACATTTATTTAGTACTTACCCTGTACTCTTAGCACACACATTTCAACACTAGGCTAAGAATTTTTATGTACACTACCTCACTCAATCCTTACTTGCTACTTCTATGCTTATTTTGCCCTTGAAAAAACAGGAGCACAGAAAAATAAATAAAATGCCAATGACCATGCTCTAGTCAGTGGCAAACCCCAGCTCTAAATACAGTTTAACTATGTAATCTACACTCCTAAATAATAAATTTTATTTTTTCACCATAGTTGCCTTGAAACATTAGAATCACGATTGTGCATGATTTCTCCTGCCTGTGGCCACAGCAGACACTGCCAGTCTACCCCTGTAGTCCTTCCTACTGAGGCCAGTTATGGACACAGAGGGCTTTTCAACACAATGCTGTAGGAAGTAACTATCAATGTTCATATCTTTCTACAGACCTAGACCTAATCCAGCCCCTATTTTTACAAATGAGAAAACTGAAGCCACTTTGTTCTTACTGAGGCTGACATTTTTATTGTCTACCCAACATTATTACTTACCCCTTTTACTTACCACCCAAACCTCAGTTTTTCTCAGCTCCTAGGTGTTTACACATAACAAAGAAGCTGGGCTTTCTCTAGGCCCAGGGCATAAATCTGGATTAGCCAAAGCTGCTCATGTTATCAGCATTCCTCCTACCAGTGGCCAAGTTTAGGAATGAGCATAAGATGCAATTCTGGCCAGTGAGATGGGACACTAACTGGCCAGGGAGAGGGAGCTCAAGAACTCTTTCTCCTTAAAAAAACAAACATAAGAAGATATAGCCCATCCTCTTCTTTTTGCCTTGGGACACTTCAATCCTTGGGGAAGAGAGTATCATTTAGGATATTTTTAGGCATAAAACACAAGTCTAAAGACACCAATTCCTACATCATGTGGATGATTAAAATGTGTTCTATTAGTTTTCTATTGCTTTGCAACAAATTCCCCAAATTTAGCAGCTTAAAAAAGCACACATTCATTACCTGTTTCCGTGGGTCAACTTTCTAGGTATGCTTTAGCTGAGACTTCTGCTCAGGGTGTCACAGGGGTGTAGTCAAAGTATGGGTCAGGATGCATTTTTATTTGGGACTCGACTGGGGAAGAACCCACTTTCATGATTACTTGATTATCTTACTTGATTAAGTCTTCTAGAAGAATGTTGCTCTGTTTTTCTGGAGCTTTCTGTGGGAAAGAGAAGGAGCGTACTTATTTCCACAAGTGAAAACAAACTTAGGAGTCTGGTTTCAAAAGTGGCTGGATGGTTCCTCACTGGTGTATAAGTTACCTTGGACAAACTGAGTAATGACTGTAAATAAAATAGTCCCTCCTATTCTGTGGTCAACTATAAAGAGCAGAAAAGGAGAACTGGTTCCAGAGTAGGTAAAGGACAAACACTCATACATTTATTTTTGCATTCATTCACTCCTAAATTTATACAACAGACATTAAGTGACCGTTGAACACAGGATAGGAGCTCTGGCAGATGCAAAGGTGAATCATACACAATCTAATGGAAGAAGAAAGAACCAAAAATATACAATTAAGTATAAAATAACGCAGAACCTATTAAGTACCGTAAAAGATGAATGTGACATGATAAGGAGCAATATCTATTTTCACTACCACTAAATGCTAAGCTTGCCTAGAGGAGAAAGAGTCTCTGTCCAGCAAGAACCAGAAACTATATCAGAACACCCAAAAACAGGGAAAGAGAACATTCCTGAGAGCAAGACAGGTGAGCAAAGAGAAGAACAGCATGAAGTATATGAGTATAGAGCAGCAGAGGACCTTCAGAACAAAGTGATAGAAGAACAGCACAAAAAACTTACAGAATCAAAATGAGAAGGATGCAAAGGTAGTTAATTGAAAAAGGGTGTGCCAGCATCCATTACACTCATACCAGACATTTTTCATGAGACCTCAACCCACATATTACAACTCAAAATGATTTATAGGAGTTAGGGCAACTAGAAGATAGAGAGATATCTGTATCCAGAATGAATTTAAATAAAATGATGAATTATTGATATTTGCATTATTATCATTACCAAAAATAAAAGAAATATTAAAGTAATTTGCAGAAAACTATCTTAAATATAAGAAAACTATCTTAAATATAGTGAGGTGTTGGGAATTGCCCTGCCTGGTATCAGAAGCTGTAACCCCCGCCTAGGCTAAGGCTAAGGGAATGACCTTGGACTGTAAGCCAGCAAGGAGACAAAAGCTTATCTCTCTGGCAGGAGCACTGCTTCTGCTCCTTTTACTTCAACCTGCCTGGTCCCCAGTGCTTGGTCAGTTAGCCAATGATGGGTAAGATTCCCCAAGTGGGGAACAACCTAAGACAGACACGATCACATGGGAGGCCCCCAAAGAAGGACTTTGGGGGCTACGGCAAAAGGGGGTGATGGACCCCCACCCCTCAGCTTTGACAAAGCCTGAGTGCTGTCTGTGAGAAAATCTTCTTATCTCTTGGCTGCATTACTTCCCTTGTTCCACCTAAGCCTGAGACAATGACAGGGTGGTATAGCCCTGTACTAGAAAGGGCAGGTTCCCTGGGTGATCAGGCCTAAAAAAGAATATGTAAAATCCTGTGAAACCTGCTTTGTTTAGAATGCTCTCGGTTGAATGAGAAGGGTCCAAGGAAGAAGTAAGTTTGCTCCTTAAAGTCTTTTACAGCTCTTTGACCCTGACTCAGAATAGGCCCTCAGACTTCCTTGTTGTCTATTATTTGATCCTTTCTTCCTGGCAATGAGCAATGAGCTTTACCTGAATTCTTATGCAAACGAACCCAATAAAAGCCTGCTGGGACAGGAGAAGGAGGCACTCTCCCCTAGGGTGCTCTCCCCTAGGGAGGGAGGCCCGGCGCTCCCCACTAGAGGGAGTGGCTGTTCCATTCCTACTTCCCCACAGGACCTGGTTGTCTCTGTGTATGTTTTGCTTGTGTTTCCATGAGCCATCCGCAGCATTCCGTGGCCACTACCAGTCAGTGGCTGCGTCAGTGAGGTGATATATATTTGTACATGGGAGAGCAAAGTTATTCTTATAAATGGAGTCCTTTTCCTCTTTTTCCCAGTTTTCTCTCTCCCCTGTGCCTCTCTCCTAAACTTTACTCATCTGTTAGACCTATCTGTAACACACCTCTCATTCCCTCAATATCTCCTTTAGAAGCATCTCATCCCAGTAAAATGCGAAGTTCTCATGGTGACTTCTTTTAGGTGGATACAATTAATTCTAAGACATAATACATTTATAATTGAAGTAATTCTGGACATGAACCAAAAGTCAAAGCTTCACTCCATCGGGGCACTAAGCTTGGCTCATAGTGTGGCCTCTAAAATCTGGATCCTAAATCACTTGGATAGTGTTCAGCTGGGTCTCAGAACTCAGATGTGTAACTTGCTTGGCAGTTAAAATGCATTCACTTGCTCTCTACCTCAAGTTTGTACAACATTCACAAAATCAGGTCTTGTGGCCTTTGGGAATTTTAAAAAAGAAGAGCTTTGAGGGTGTGTGTGTACCTGTGTGTGTATGTGTAAAAAATTATGCTGTAATGCTGTAGTCAAACAAATTATGTGGGAGGTATATGAATTAATTGACTGTCAGCAAAGTAGATCATTGGATTTGTGAGTATGTATCTTGATACTTTTCACAGTTTCTTAAGTGTGTGCTTTTGGGATAAATTTTTCTTCCTGGTCTTCTGTTCCTTGCTGAAAACATTCTTAAGCTCTTATAGGTTCCCATTCTAGAACAGAATACAATCTTTGCAGATATTATCATTAATGTTCAAGATAGCAATAAACATTATTCCACTGAGACCCTATGTGGAGCCCATTAATAAAGAAAGAGATGAGTTTTATTCTTATGTCATTTAAAAATATATAGGTAGTTTGTGCTAGGCCAAATAAACATGCAAACATTTTGCAGAGCAGACTTTAATCCCTAGCATGGGAGATGGAAGGGGCAGCATAAGCTTGCGGTGTTTGGCAAACAGTATAGAATAAATGAATGAATAATGTTTATATTTATTTTCTGGCTTTTCATAGTTATTATCTTCAGGCATATTATCAGGATACTACAACCATTGCTTTAATGAAGTCTTAAGTGGGTAAAATATGGTGCTAGTTCCATTCTGAAGAACACAGCTATCCATGCTCACCTTCAATTCCAAGACAACTGGCCACTGAGCTCACACATTTAATAATGCCTGCTTTGTGCCAGGCATTGGATCAGACCTGAAAATACAAAGCTGAACGAGATATTGCAAGTCTCTGTCCTTGATGGTGCTTTGTCAGACAGAGGGGCACAGACGATGGCAAAGGGTGGGTGTACAACACATTTTTTGTCAAACTTACAGAATGACAAACCAATACTTAAAATATTTTGCTCTAGGGAAAAAGAAGATTGCAACAACAAGGATAGCAAGCACTGCGTAAATATTATAATGACTAAAACTTTTTAAAATGGCAATACCAATTGCTGGTGAGGATGCAGAGCAAAAAGAACTCTCATTCAGTGTTGGTAGAAATGCAAAATGATACAGTCACTTTGGATAATAGTCTGGCATATTCTTAAGGAACTAACTAGTCTTTATCCAGCAACTGCACTCCCAGATATTTATTCCAATTGGCTTCAAAAGGTAGGTCTACACAAAACCTACTATACATGAATGTTAATAACAGGTTATTCATAATCGCCAAAATCTGGAAGCAACTGAGATGTCCTCCAATAGGTGAAAGGTAAGCAAACTATGGCAGATCCATACAATTCAATATTTAGTCATAAAAAGAATGAGTTAAAAAGCCATGTAAAAACATGGTTTTATATCACCAAGTGCCTATCACTAAGTAAAAGGAGTCAGACAGAAAAAAAACTAATTTTGTATGATTCTATTTATATAACATTCTGGAAGAGGCAAAACTATGGAAGTGGTAAACAGATCAATGGCTCTGCAAATCTAAAGCTGTTTGGAAATAAAAAGCTTATGGGGGAAAAATCCCTTAAAGGATGAAAAGGATCAGTTTGGGGAAAAGATAACAGTTCATTTTTATACTAGTTATGTTTGAAATGCTATGGAATATTTAGATGGAGATATCCAAGTTTGGATCAAGCTACAGCAAGGGTTCTAAAGCTAGGGTATCAATTTTAAAAAAGATTATTATAAGCAGAATTCAAGAACTTAAGATAGCTGATATTGAGGCAACCTGGTCATACCTTTGTGAAGAATTTTACTACCATCTTGATTTAGTAACATCCCCACACAGAATACTTGGTGTTTAATGACTTAACTTTCAAATGACATATGGCATCTCTATAAGTTCAATTTACTTCAGTTTCACATATTATGCTTTGTCTTACCATCTATACTATACTTTCCTGAAATTAAAAACTATGGAAGCCTGCCAGTATTTATTCCTCCATACCCCAGTGCCTAACAAAACACCAAATTCATAGCAGGCACCAAAGAATTTCTATGAAAATAATAAGTGGATGTTTGAATAGATAGATAGGTAGGTAAAGATGGATGGATGGATAAATAAATATATTGCATAGAAGTCATTAATTTCTTTATAAAGGATAGTAGTGTCTATCTGTAAGACAATTTTGAACAATAATTTTATGTAGTTAGAGTTCACATGAATTTGCAGGTCCTGTTATAATGAACAAACAGACCAAATTTCTTCAACATATTTGAGATCTCTATCCCTAGAAGTGGATTAAATGAAAACCAGATTTTGGATTGTGGTTGTTATGAGCTGAATTGTGTCCCTTAAATAAGATATGTTGAAGTCCTAAACCCCTAGTACCTCAGAATATGACCTTATTTGGAAACATTCTTTACAGAGATAATCAAGTTAAAATGAGCTCATTAGGGTGAGCCTTAATTCAATATGATTTGTTTCCTTATTTGAAAAAAAGGGGAAATTTGGATGCAGATATATGACGAGGCACAGGGAGAAGACAGTCATCTACAAGATGAGAAATGTCCAAGGCTACCAGAATTTAGGAGAGAGGCATAGAACAGATGCTTCCCAGCACCTCAGAGAAAGATAACTGCAGATTTTGGACTTCTAGCCTCCAGAATGGTGAGACAATAAATTTCATTTTCTAAGTCACTCAGTTTGTGGTACTTTGTTATGCCAGCCCAAACAAACTCACATGGTCATGAACAAGATATTTTTGGTGGGGGACAGAAATTTCTAAGCGTACATGTGTGTCTGTTCTCCTTACTATGAGAAAGACTTCTGGTCTTATTCTTTTTATAGAAAACTGAAAATAATCTTAGAAGCTTTTGACAAACTCACAACACATAGAACTCACCAGTTCTGAGGAGAGGAATTTGAGACATCAAGTAGATAACCTTTCTAAGACATTTTGCTGTCAAGGGAAGGAAAGTAGGTGGCACATGGAAGTCAGAATGGGGTCCTGGGAGTGGTTTTAAGTATGCTTGTAGAATATCCAGTTGGCAGGGAAAAGAAGAAAACTGTGTGAGTGACATCTTTGCACAGGTGAGGTGGAAAATGATCCAGTGCAGGGGCGGTATCCTCGACTGTGGGCATGTAGTCCTCATTTTCTTTTCCTTTCTTTTCCACACTTCTGAAACATTTTTTTAAACTACAAAAACCCTATAATAAAACTTGCCAAAGAGAAGAATTAGGGGTGATTAATCTTATTATAAAAGAACCTTTTAAAGAGCAAGCTCCCTTAAGTGCATTTAAAGGATTTTTAATATTGAATTTGCACTCTGCTTTTTAAGAAGCAAGTCTGTTGCATAGCACTGGGTACATCTGTACACAATTATAAAGTACAGAGGTAAAGAGACATGTGGCTACAAAGTTAGGCTTATAGTTTTGTAATTTAAGGTATAATGTCGGGCATTCTTCTGAAAACTTAGACTTTAATAATTTGGGGAGATTGTTTTATTTAATTTTATCCTGGCAGGACTATGAGGTGGAGGTTGCTGACATGTTAGAATGTTTTCGTTTGAGTTGATGTTGCAGCTGCCTGAGAATATTTTGGTTTTTTTTTTTTTTCATAAATTAATAAGCTCAAATGTAATTTTGGTCTCCTTCACTGCCTCTGTGCTTTTATATATTCTGCACAAGTGCCTCAATGTTCCATTCTATTTTAACTATAAAATATAATAATGCATTAAAGGGGGGTGGTAACGTTTACCATAAAGTTATAGTTTTTCCACTTTGCTTTCCAAATCCATTTAAGTTAGCAGCACAAAGCATAGTTCCTTTATAATGCTTATGTTCATAGCAAAAGCACATAAATATTTCATCCACCAAACTGGTTCATAAAGAGAACGTAATAGGAAGGGGTATTTTAGGTAACATCAGTACATATGTGTAAACCTTATATAACTGAGGCCATAAATTACAGGATGTCAAACTCCTTGTGCTGAAAAGTTCATACAAACTTCTTAATAGATCAGAAAGAAAAGCACCTGCTGGCAACCCCTCCCATATAATTGTGACATTGCTGAAGCTCCTGTTTTTCCTACAAGAAAATGGAATTTAATTAAATTAGAGTTCTATATAATACCAAGGAAAAATTACAGGTAAAAGATTTAACCAATCATCTACCATCTTTATTATGCATTGACAGCCTTAGTACAAATGTGGCCACTGAAGCCCTGAAATGCGGCTACTCTTAATTGAGATGTGATGGGAGTGCAAAGTGGACACTCAGTTCCCAAGACATAGAATGCAAAATATTTCATTAAAGTTTTTTTTACATTCATTACATCTTGTAATAATATTTTGGATATATTGAATTAAATAGTACCTTTTATTGAAAGTAATCCCATCTGTTTCTTTTTACCCTTTTAACTGGGGCTATGAAAAAATTTTAAATTACATATGTGGCTTGCAATTATATCTATAGGATAATGCTGTTCTAGATGTTTCCAAATATCACATGCTCTGTAATCTATAGGGGATAAAATAGCTGGATGCTTATCTGCCATATATAGTTTGCATGTTATTGTGACTAAGGTCATGGATTATGAAAACAGAGTACGTGTCTCCACATTCTGATTCTACTTCTTGATAGTAACTTCTTTGCTGCGCCTTAGTTTTCTCAGCAGGAAAATGAGGATGATAGAAGCACCCACCTCATGTAAGTTATAACGGGGAATTGATGAGAAAATTTGCATCATGATCTGAGTAGAGTGCCAGCCTTATGTAGCATTCAAGAGCTGACAGACATCTTTTGTTTAGCCAGGGCAGTATTTTTTTTTATTTATTGTAACTTGATTGCCTATGGGTAAGGCATATATTCTCCAGTTTAGCAGGAGGCCCTGCCATTCTCATAGTTCATACACTATGTGAATTGTCCTTGTCCTGGGGACATTTGAATTTCTGGAAATGCTCAGTACAACCCCATTTTATCACCAGACCAGAGGAATATCAGGCTAATTAAAGATTCTAACCAAACAAAAATGCACTTGGTTAAGTTAACCAGTCTCCTTTGTTTCTCTCTCCCTCCCTTTCCTCCCTTCCTTCCTTCCTTCCTTCCTTCCTTCCTTCCTTCCTTCCTTCCTTCCTTCCTTCCTTTTCTTTCTTTCTATTATATTCAAAATGTTCATTGATGTCCCTAGGCACATAACAGTAATGTAAATTACTAGCATTAAATTATACTATAATAGCCCAAAGAAATCTGAAGTTTCCCCACCCAACAAGTCTTACAGCAAGCCTGAGAGGTAAGCTAACTCAAGTTCTTTCAGTTCAAAAGAAAGAACAGGTCACCCTGTTCTATCACCCAACAGGTCATAATTAATGTTAAATATTCTATTAACATTAATTTAGATGACTAGTGTCCAGCTGATAACTGTGGCAATTATGCAGTTAATTAAAATATCCAGATAGTTTCTAAAACCTTGTTGTGAAGCTGAAAATCTAATGTTATTACTTTGCTTTTGCTATCTTTTCCTTTATCCTTTTCATGAACACATGAGAGTAAAACCCTCACAGATTTTGTCATTTAGACAAAATCCTTAATCCCCTTAAACACTGAATTCCATTAAAAATGGCCTGTAAGGCTCTCATTGGCCCACCACAACCTTGACTCTTAATATTGCCTTAGTTTACTCTTATTGTGTTGCAGTCATTCTGGTTCCCCGATTGCTCCTCAAAGAGTCTAAGTCTGCTCCCACCTCTGGGCCTTTGCACATATGGTTTCCTCTGCCTTCAATGTTCTATCTCTAGATATCCATCTGCCTCCCTGGTCCCTAGCCTCTATCTTGTCTAAAACCACACTCACTGCAAACCTAACACAGTCCCTTCTCTCAGCTTTAGTGTTCACATAATATTTATTAAATTCATTCTACATGTTTACATATGTTCTTTTTTTCTAATATCTGTATTTTATGCTAGAAGGTAAGCTCTTTGAAAGCAAGTATTTTTGTTTATTTGGTTCATTGTTGTATTCTTAGGACTTAGAAAATTAAAAATTTATCATAAATGATTATATTTGTTAAGAAGTAAAATAATGTAGGAAGGGAGAACTAGGTGTATGTGAAGGATTGGGTATGTGGTTAGAGAGGCCCACTCTGAGAAGGTACATTTCAGGAAAGATCTGAAGAAGGTCAGGGAATGTTCAGAACCAAGCATGAAGGGGAAAGAATGTAAAAACACTACATAGAAGCAGATCTAGCATGTTACACCTTATATAATCGATATACTGTAGTCACTCAATAAACAACTGTTGAATAAGTAATTTTTTAAAGCACACTATACCAAACATTCCATGTTTATGAATTGGAAGACTTATTGATCAAATGGTAATATTCCCCACATTGATCTCTAGTCTCAACACAATTCCTAGCAGAATCCCACCTGATTTCTTCATAAAAATTAACTGTGGTGGGGGCTCCACCCACAGGCCCCCCTCCCTCACCACAGATGAGAGTAAGTGAACCAAGACATTATTCGCTTGAGGAGGAAAGGTGGCTGATCTCTGAAAGGAGAAGGGCCAGGAAGCTGTTCCTTAATGGGCTTTTATTTGGTTTAATTTACATAGGAATATAGGGTATATACATAAAGCTCTTCAGTCATTGTCAGGCAGAAATGATTAAACAATAGATAACATTCAAAGAACTCTGAGGGCTTATTCTGAGTCAAGGTGAGATAGCTAAAGGGCCATAAAACTTTGGGGAACAAACTGATTTCAGGCTTGGATCCTTATCATTTAAATTGGTGGTATTAGCAAAGCAGGTTTCACAGGACTTCATGCATTCTTTCTTAGGCCTGAGCTCCCTGGGGGGGAGCTCGTCCTTTCCAGCACAGGGCCACACCCACCTCCGACATTGTTTCAGGCTTAAGTCAGGCAGTGGAAGTAAGGCAGCCAAGAGATTAGGAGACTTCTTGCAGACAGAATGAGGACTCAGGCTATGTCAAAGCCAAGGGGTGAGGGTCCATCACCCGCTTTTTCTGTAGCCCCCCAAGTCCTTCCCTGAGAGCCACTACGTGACTGTGCCTGTCTTAGGTCATCCCTCCCTTGAGGAATCTTACTCATCATTGGATAACCAGTCATCTACCTGGGGTCAAGCAGGGTGAAGTAAAGGGGGCAGAGGCAGCACCCCTGCCAGGGAGATAAGCTTTGTCTCCTTAGAGGATTATGGTCCCAAGGTATCTCACTCAGCCTTAGCTATAGGGGTTACAGCTTCTGAAACCAGGCAGGGTGGTTCCCAGCAATTAACAAGCTGATTTAAAAATTCATCTGAAATAGCAAACAACCCAGAGTAACCAAAAAGATCTAGAAAAGCAAGCACAAAGTAGGAAGACTCACACTTTCTGATTTCAAAACAAAGCAACAATAATTAAGACAGTGGAGTACTGGTACAAGGACAGACATATGGATCAGTGGAATAGAACTGAAAGTCCAGAAATAAATCCATACATCTATGGTCAACTGTTTTTCAGTAAAGGTTATGTAGCCTTTTCAACTAATTGTGTCAAACAACTGGAGAGCTACATATACAACTCAGTAATAAAAAGATATAACCAAGCTACAAAATCAACAAAGGACATAAATAGACATTTCTGTAAGAATGATATACAAATGGCCAATAAGTGCATGAAATAAAGCTCAAAACCATTAGCCATCAGAGAAGAGCAACCCAAAACTACAACGACTTACCATTTCATAGCCACTGAATTGGCTACAATCAAAATGTCAGATAATAACTATTGGGGAGAATGTGGAGAAATCAGAATCTTTATATACTGCTAGTAGGAATGTAAAATATTGAAGCCACTTTGGAAAACAGTCTAGTCATTTCTCAAAAGATTAAACATAGAGTTAACCATACAATGCAGAAATTATATTACTGGATATACATCTGAAAAAATTAAACTGTGTGTCCATGAAGAAATTTATAGATGAATGTTTATGGCATCATTATTTATAATAACTTAAAAGTGGAAACAACTCAAATGTCCATCAACTGCTGAAAGGATAAACAAGTATGGTGTGTCCAAAAGTTGGAATATTATTTAGTCGTGAAGGAAATAAAATTTTGTGTGTAGCAAAAAATTTCCACAAGTAAATTCAAAAGAAAAAAGTTGGTAATTGGAGAAAAACCATAACATTTTTTATCCTTACCTGAGGATACGCTTATTGATTCTAGAGTGAGTGAGGAAGGGAGAGAGGGGTGGGTGAGAGAAACATTGATGTGAGAGAGAAACATCTATCAGTTGCCTCCTGCACACCCCCTAACCAGAGACCAAGCCTGCAACCTAGGCATCTGCCCTGACTGGAACAGAACCTGCAAACTTTCAGTCTACAGGACAAAGCTCCAAGCAACGCAGCCTTACTTTGTAGGGCATGCATAACACGTGTAAGTCTCTGAAACATAAGGGGCTTCTGTAAATAAATAATAAATATAACAACCCAATAGAAAAAAAGCTGGTAAAATGCATTAAGAGAGAGTTTTCTATGAAGGGAAATATGAATGGTTCTTAAATATATAAAATTATGTTCAAATGCATGCTAGTCAGGGAAATGAAAATGTAAACTACATAAATACCATTTTTTACCTATTAAGGACATGGTGAGTTTATGTGAAACAACAGTTTCCTACACTTCTGGTAAGAACCTAACTTGGAACAAGATCTATGGAAGGAAGTTTGGCAATATCTAAAGCTATTACAGATAAACATGCCATGTGACTCAGCAAATCAACTTGAAGAATTAATTTATGCTGCAGATACTTTTGATATGTCTAAACTGTTCAACATGAAAAGTTACTTGTTACAGAATCCCTTACAACAACAAAATTTTGGGAGGAAATCCTAAATATGGTATGGTTAAATATATTAAAAACCATACATTGCAAAAATATGCAGGTGAAAAATTAGGGACCTCTTTATATACTAAAATGGGAATGATCTACAACAACAATTTTCAAGGTTTTTCATCTCATGGCATACATAAACTACTAAAATTCTGTGGCACACCAAAAAACATACTGTGTTTTTTGCTGATCTGACAAAAAATAGGTATAATTTTGATTCATTTACGCTGGACGGCTATTATTGGGTTGGTTGTTGTCAGTTTTTCATTTGACAATCTAAGGGGAAAGAGGTTAGTGCCCCTGACTAAATAGTCAGGTATTGCATATTTTAAAAAATTCTTTCTGTATACCCTTTGAAAAACACTGATAGACAAGCTAAAAACAATTATATCAACCACAGCAACAACAGCTAGAAACACTGGATGATTTTGATGGGATAGAAACTGTGCTAAGTGTCTTACATGCATATTGATTTATCCACATACATTCACATTTCCCACATTACAGATGAAGAAACTGAGGCACAGAGAGGTTAATAGTCTTGTCTGAGATTAGTTAGCTAATATTTGGCATAGCCAATACTCAAACTCAAGCAATCTATCTCCTGTATTTGCTTTTAAAAGAAGTATACTATGTTGCCCTTCTAACCAAAACCAAAAAAGCAAAATGTAGAATCACTTTCTACCATTTATATATTTTAAAGTCATGGAATTGTCACTATATGCACATACATATGCATATATGCAATACTTATAACATGTACATACTTTCTTATTTATGCATGAACTATTTCTGGAAAGATATCTGATAAACTGGTGTCATCGATTGCGTGGGAAGGGAAACCAATGTTTAGGGGATCAGAGGGGTGAGAGACACTTATCATTGTGTGCTTTTTTATACCATTTGAATTTTGATTTTGATAAAATAAGACAATTTTATTTATTTTAATTTTTTTAATTTAATTTTATTTTTTTAAGATTTTATTTATTTATTTTTAGAGAGGGAAGGGAGGGAGAAAGAGAGAGAGATAGAAACATCAATGTGTGGTTGCTGGGGAACATGGCCTGCAACCTAGGCATGTGCTCTGACTGGGAATCGAACCTGCGATGCCTGGTTCGCAGCCCGCGCTCAATCCACTGAGCTACACCAGCCAGAGCAAAATAAGACAATTTTAAAAACAACTCCTCTTTTGTTTAACTCTATGATATTATATGACATACCTCTCAGAGATATCTCCCCTCTTTTAACCTATTTTGAACCTTCTCCTTAATAGACATCCTTAGACTTGCCCTCTATTTGATGCTCTAGCAGGAACCCCAGACTACAAACAAAAGAGAAAATGCCCGTAACGGGAAGGGGATAGGGACACTGTCTTCCTATGATGTGGAGAAACGGCAGTGTCCAGAACTGGAAAAACAGTGCTCTCTGAATATGTAGTTACCTGAGACAGCTTCTCCTAACTCAGCAAGCCCCAAAGGGCATCTGTGACAGGTCTGTATCCAAAAGGTACTGAGCTCACAGGACCTAAGATACTGTGCCCTTCTATCCTAATATTCCTTCTTAGCCATAATGTATACACACATACCCCCCCCCCACACACACACATCAGTCAAAAGCAACCACCTTTTCTGACTCATTCCTAGAATTTACCCCCCAGAAGCACAATGACCACACAAATTACACGAGTTCAGTTCATCACATCTAGGGACAACAAACACATGTGAGATCATTACAAGACAGAATGGGACAATTCTGGGCTCAGGATTTCATTATCACTATCCAAATATTGACTGGAATCATTAAAACAGGACTCACTTACATAACATTTTTAAATAGCAGATAGCTTAGTGAGCATCCATTATTTTGCCTCACACTACAGAAATGATGACCCTAATATCCAAAGTAAATCAGATCACACGGTTTTATTTTTTGTTTATGTTTTGGTTGTGTTTAGCTGTCTAACATTAATTTGAAAAGTCATCTAACAAAGACACAGAATTCAGTTACATTTATTAACCTCCTTCAATATATTTACTAATTGTTCAACACCGATTACTGTTTTGATCAGTCAAGAGGTCAAAGTCTCCACACTCATGGAATTCACATTTTGAAAGAAAATGTAATAATACACTAAAAATAAGTAATAAATATCAGATGAGTAGAAATAGTATGAAGAAAAATAAATCAGTATGATTAGATAAACAGTGAAGGGAGTCAGGAGAGGGGAGACACTATTTCTGATCAAGTGGTTAGAGACAGACTCTACAAGGAGAAAATATTTGTGCAAGCACCTGAATGAAGTGGAAGTGGAAGGCATTCCAAGCGGAGGGAACAACACATACGAAGACCCTGAGTTCAACTCAGTTTGATGGGCTCAAGTACCAGCAAGAAAACATATAGGTGGAGTTCAGAGACCAAGACACAGATAAGTTAGGAAAAGAAGGCAGGGAGCAGATTTTGAAGGCCTTGAGATACCCAATATTTCAAGTATGATAAGAAGTCACTGAAGGTTTTGATCTGGAAATTTGTTTATATTTCTGAAGATAAATGTGATAATAGGTTACAAGGAGGCAAAATTGGAAGCAGGAGATCTAATAGGAGGCTCCTCCTGCCAGTAAGACAAGAAATGATGATGGTGAGAGCATATGCAGGAATGAACACTGCCAGATCTGAAATATATTTCAAAAGTAGTCTTTCTCAGGAATGTGTGATGAGATGTGAGGAGAATGGGGAATCAAGGATCACAGCTCACTCACTTGTTGAGCACCTCAATGAATTGGTTGTGATTGGGAGTTTCGGTGGAGAGCAGGCTGGGAGAGTGAGCTTGTTACAGAGTTCTGTACTGGATATGGTAAGTCTGAGGTGCTTACTAAACACGTAGGTAAAGTAGGCAGTTAAATAGAAAACTCTGGAGCTCAGCGGGCAGACAGGGCTAGGGAAGTAAATCTTGGATGATATATTGATGGTATTGCCTCTTCTGAAAAGAATAAAGTTATATAAAATAAGCATGTTCATGGGAAATTTAAGAAGGTATATCACAGCACAATCAGACTACAAGTACCTGGAGGGTGGGAGTGGTAATGCACACAACTTTTGTTTGCAGGGAATTTTTTAAAATATTTTTTTTATTTTTCAATTACAGTCGACATACAATATTATATTTGTTTCAGGTACACACCCCAGTGATTAGACATTATATAACTTACTAAGTGATCATTCTGATAAATTTCATATCCATCTGACATCATACATGGCTATTGTAATATTATTGGCTATATTCCCTATGCTGCACTTTACATCTCCATGACTATTCTGTAACTATCAATTTGTACTCTTAATCCCTTCACCTTTTACACCCATCCCCCAAGTCCCCTCCCAACTGGCAATCATCAAAATATTCTTAGTATCTATGATTCTGTTTCTGTTCTTCTTGTTTATTTTGTTTTTTTTTAGATTCAATTTATATATATATATGTATGTATTGCCATTTCATTTTTCATTCTGATCTTTTCTTCTTTTTCTCCTTCTTATTCTTCCATTTCTTTCTCTTCTTCACCTTCTTCCCCTTCCTCCCCTTCTTCTTCTCCTTGTCCTCCTTCTCCTCTTCCTCCTCCTTCTTCAAGATGCTTTAACATTTCATATAATACTGGTTTGGTGGTGATGAACTTCTTCAGCTTTTTCTTGCCTAGAAAGCTTTTTATGTGTCCTTCAATTCTAAATGATAACTTTGCTGAGTAATCTTGGTTGTAGGTCCTTGCTTTTCATCACTTTGAATATTTCTTGCTAATTCCTTCTGGCCTGCAAAGTTTCTGTTGAGAAATCAACTGACAGTCTTATGGGAGCTTCCTTATAGATAACTGCTTTTCTTTGCTGCTTTTAAGATTCTCTTTTACCCTGGGTGGTGTGGCTCAGTAGATTGAGTGCTGGTCTGCAAACAGAAAGGTTGACAGTTCAATTCCAAGTCAAGGCTCATGCCTGGGTTGCGGGCTGGGTCCTTAGCTGGGGGTGTATGAGAGGCAACAAATCAATGTATCTCTCACGCATCAGATGCTTCTCTCCCTGTCTTTCTCCCTCCCTTCCCCTCTCTCTAAAAATAAATAAATAAAATCTAAAAAAAAAAAGATTCTCTCTTTAACCTTTGGCATTTTAGTTATGATGTACATTGGTGTGGGCCTATTTGGATTCATCTTGTTTGGAACTCTGAGTTTCCTGGACTTATAGGTCTATTTCCTTCACCAAGTTAGGAAAGTTTTCTGTTATTATTTTTTCAAATAAATTTTCAGTTTTTTGTTCTCTCTCTTGTCCCTCTGGCCCTCCCATAATGTGAATGTTGGTACACTTGAGTTGTCGCAGAGGCTCCTTACACTATCTTTTTAATTTTTTTCTTTTTGCTTTTCTAATTGAGTGGGTTTTTTTGTTTGTTTTCTTACATTCCAAATCATTGTTTTGATTCTTGGCTTCATCTACTCTGCTGCTGATTCCTTGTAAATTATTCTTAATTTCAGTTATCTTTTATTTCTACTTCTTTTTTATGGTTTTCATGTCCTTTTTTATGCTGTTAAAGTTTTTTCTAAGTTCATCTATTCTTCCCTGAGGTTCATTGAGTATCCTTATAAGCAGTGCTTTCAACTCTGCATCTAGTAAATTGCTTGTCTCCATATTGTTTGGTTCTTTTTTGGAATTTTATTATGTTCTTTTATTTGGGACATTTCTTTGTATCCTCATTTGGGCAGCCTCCCTGCATTTGTTTCTATGTGTTAGATAGAGCTGTTGTATATTCTTGGCTTGATAGTAGGTGCCCTATAAGGTTCAGTGACACAGCCTTCCCCTTCACTCAAGCTGGCACTACAGGTGTACTCCCTATGTGGGTTGAGTACACCCTCATGTTTTAGTTAAGCCTTGACTACTGTTGGAATGTCAATGGGAGGGATTTACTCCAGGACAATCAGTTGCAAGGACTGGCTGTGACAACCATGGAGGTTCAGCTGTTCAAGGGCCCACTCCATGGAGCAGGACTTACTTTAGGAGGGCTCTGCTGCCTGCTCAGACAGTCCCTTAAGTGTGTTGCTTGTGAAGGTGGTTGGCTGGTGTTTTGATGTGGTCTGAAGCTGTCCACCCAGTACACTGGCTCTGGAATATTTTGGGAGGTATAGGCCAAGATCAACTGCTACCTGTTTTTCCCAGGGCCACCCAATATGAGGTACAAAGTAACCTGAATGTGGCTGCTACTTGTGCTTGGCTTAGAGGTGCCCAGGAGAGGACAAGTTGCAAACCAAGGTCAGGTGCTGCTAGTGCCAGGCCTGGAGCCACTTAATGAGAGGTACTGGGCATGCTGAGTCCAGATGCGTCTATTTTAAAACATTTTGGGAAAATATGAAACATAAGCCAAGACAGCCCATTCTTATGCATAAGCCACTGTAAATAGCTTTGGTGGGCCTACATGGAGTATGGTCTCAGGGAATCACCAGGGTTGGGAAAACAGTGATAGCCAGGTTAAGGGAGAGTCAAAAATGGTGCCCACCTGCTAGGTTAGAAGGGACAAGTTCATCAAAGGAAAAATGGCCTCATCCAGCACCTCTGTCTACCCCTTCAGCTCTTGCCCTTATGCTAGACAATTCAGTTCCTCTCAGTATGTCCCTGGTGCCTTTTGAGCTGCTGCCCCAGTGCTGGAGCTCAGAGGTCACATGGCAGCATAAGTAAAAACAGTTTTTGCATCTTTCCATACCACATCAAAATTATAACTGAACTAAAGAACAACCATCATTCACAACCACCTGAAATCTAGCTGAACAGAAGTCCCACAACTAAGTATATAAAGAACCAGCCACATCAAGACTGGTAGAAAGGGCAGAAACATGGAACAGGCTGGTCCCACACCCACATATGGTGAATAAAAATCGGGACAAATAACTTGGCTGTGTAGGTTCCCCCTGAGGAGTGAGGAGTCCCCACCCCACACCAGGAGCAGGCAGACATTCTCTCAGCCCAGGACTCCAGTGCCAGGAATAGAAGTCCCCATAACTTCTGGCTATAAAATCCAATGGGGATTGTGGCTGAATGAGATAGAGTGCTTGTAGAGTCTCAGGCAGTTCCTTCTAAATACTTGGAATCCCTCTCTCTGAGTTCCAGCACAGATATTTTGTTCACGAATAACTAAAATCTCCTGGGCTAAAAGCACAACCTCTGAAATAAGAGTGGGCAGGTCAAATCCTAGCTCCACCATTTATGAGCTATGGGGCTTCGTCATTTAAAATCATTATGCCTCAATTTTTCATTTATAAATATAATATACAGCAAATGTATATGACTTCTTATCTAGGCCAGTTCCTATGTCAAATGCAAATGAAAATAGTGGTGAGCAAAATAAATATGATCCTTGCCACAAAGAGTATACAGTTTAGTGGGCTAAAATGAAAATAATAGTGTTTTTTTGCTTGTGTTTGGTGAGAATTAGAAAAATTATATGTTTAAGAGGTTAGCATTGTGCTGGCACTTAGCAACCAGTTCATAATATTAATTCTGCAGTTTAGTTAGTTATTATGTATTAAACATAAGTAATATCTAGCCTTTGTATTAAGAATCAGCAATAAATAAAAGTATCTTTATTAAGGCAATGAAAATGTAAAATTATTCAACTAAATTAATAATTACATAAATGCAAATTGAAAAAAGTAAAATACTCATTTGGAATGACAACATCTATGGAAGAAAAGAAACACAAGTTTCCCCCAATATCCAAAAATAGAGCATTCCTATGAAAACTTTTGTAAGCCAAAATGGCATGAAGAAGCAGTTACTATTCATTTATATGAGGAAATTTTTTGAATGTTTCCTGACCCCAAAATAACCTACTAAATCACACCAAGTAACATATAAAACCTAAAGTACCACTAACACAAAGCAAAAGCAGAACTGATGTGATGAAGACACAGCCTATGCAAAGTGGGAGTAGTGCCCATTGACTCTGTAATGGCTCACCACCAATCGCTGAAAGTTATTTTTATTTTTTCCCTTTTTCATACAAATGAAAATCTTCTTTGGATTTTTTTTTTTTTTTGGTTAATGAAAACAGGTGCCGATATATATGTTTTATAAAACTAAAGTGGTGTAACGTGAACTTTTGGAAAGCAGTCGATACCTGTAGTCACTTCCACTCCCTGGTAGTCAGTATATACACTGGTACAACTTTTCCAGAGGGCAGTAAAGGTATTTATTTTTAAATATATAACTCATATATATGTGATTGGTAATGTGTATCTTTTTTGATGGATTAATTCCATTTCTAACACTTTCCTTAAGACATAATTAAAACATATCTTGAGGATAAATATGACGGATCACATTCCCCACATACTATAAGATTTTGTGGATGAAGACTATGCCTGATCTGTCCCCAGTCAGGTCCCCAGGGGCTAGCATAGCACCTGGTACTAAATAGGCACTCAATAATATTTATTTAATGAATGAATGAACAAGTAAATAAGTATGCAAAGTTTTATATAAAAGGATGTACACTTCAGTGTTTTTATGAATTGTGAATAATGGAAATCCTCAACATTCATCGGCAGCAGATTGTTTAAAACTATCCATTCCACTTAGAATAGAAGCCACGCTTCTTCCCATCATCTACAAAACTTATAGGACCCAACTTCAAGTCCATGGTCAGTTGTCATCTCTTTCCCTTTTCCTCTTATGTACTCTATTCCAAATACACTATTCTCCATGTTATTTCTCAGACAAGTCATGCATAACCTCACCTCAGAACCTTTTAACTCATTATTTCTTCTGCCTGGACACCTTTCCCTTTGACATGAGCATGGCTTTCCATGTTTCTGATCAATATTAGCTACTGAAGGGGACTGGCCACCCATATAAAACAGCAATCCCAACCCTTTCCCCCTGCCACATTACCTTGCTAGATTTTTTTCCTTTTATTTATAGAGCAATACTGGTAAGACTCACTGAAACTCTTGAGTGACATAATGCCCTCTCCATGAATCTTTGCTACTCATAATATAAAATGCACCAAAATGCCAGAAAAGCAACTTATTTCTGCCATGAGGCAACTTACTTATTTTTCAATGTAAACTCACCTGAGAGTAGAGACAGGACATTCAAGTATTTTTTTAAATGGGTAGGGCCTACTGATTTGTGGGTAATTGGCCTGCAGAAGCCCTTAGTTTTGCATTTTTTTAGCTATGGACATGGGAAGTTAAATGCTGCAAACTTCCTTTCTTTAATTCTGAAAGACAGCTCTGTAGATAAACACACAGAACCCCTCATGTAAATAACTTGTATATTTTAAAATAAAATAAATGCATATTAACTAAATATAGTAGAAACAATGAAAAAATAAGGGAATTAATATTTGATAGGAAACAGGATATAATCAAGCCACCTTTGAATTATGTTTTCCAGATAAGCACAAGCAAGACCTCAAGCCAAGTGAGCTTCACTTACACTACCTTTTTCTTCAATTAAGATGAGAGAAGAGATTTAAAATATGAATCCCAGGCAATCTTTTCCTTCATACATATTAAAATGCCAGCAATGTTGGAATAATTAAGGCTGAACAGAAACACAAATGGTCTTCAAGTTGTAAGTTTTCAAGTTATAATTCTTCCAGTTTCAAAAATCTTGATGTTCCCTTATCAGGTCAGAAGAACAACCTTAAAGAAATTGGTTTCAAATTATTACAAAAACTTCCCCAGTATCAATAGAAAATCAAGTTCATTCAGAGCTTCAGTGGTGTTGCCTTCTCAAAGCAAATTAAGTATGTTCCTATTAGCCCTGAGCTCACAAATAATCATATAACTAATGCTAAATAAACTAATCTTCAAGTGAAATAATCACAGGGTTAAACTTTGCTTTTTTTCTGATTATTCTTACATTAAAATTAAATGAAAATCCTACGTGGAATCTCCAGCCAAAAATTTTCACCTTAAAGGCTTTTTAAAACAACTCAGAAAAGACCATGATTCCCAGCCTCATTCCCTGCTCTGGGCCGGATCCAACCCAGGTCAGAGGAGGAGACCTGCAGGTTTCCCACCTGCACATTTCAGCTCTCAGAGGACGGGCCCTAAGTAATGACATGGGGATTTCTTTCTCTCTCTCTCTCCTCTCTCTCTCTCTCTGTCTCTCTCTCTCTCTCCCTCTCTCTCTCTCTCTCCCCCCCCCCTTCCCTCCTCTCCCCGCTACCCTGCCCCTTTCCTTCGGGCGCGCGCGCGCGCGCGCACACACACACACACACACACACACACACACACACACACACACACGATTTTTGAGAGCCACCAGATGAACCTTCCTTTCCTTTTTGAAAGTACAGACTATTTTAGGTTTCTGCAGAGAGGACCACATCGTTCTCATGAATATGAAAAACTGCTGGAACCCTCAGAAGACCAGAGTAAAAGAGTTCCAGACCCAGGCACCGGCTACAGAACAGGAAAAGGATTGGGATTAATCAGAACTGGGGTGGTTCCCTTAATATATATATTGCTCTCATTATGATAATAAAACATTCCAGGAAGGAAGTTGCCAGGGAGAGAAAAGAAGAAACTCTCTCCCCACCCCCTCCCTCTTCTGAAGGAAGCAGCAGAGTCTCCTTGCAGAACGACAACCCCGAGGATACAGCAGTTGTCTTCAAATCTGTGACCATAAAAAATCATTATCTCTGTGAAATACAGCAATTTGGGAGATAATCAAACGGTGACCAGGGGGCAGAGCTGCCAATCTGAAGGATTATGCTCCCGCGCGCCCGCCTGCGCCTGACCTTCCTGGGAGCCAGCTGTCGGTGCGGCGAAGACGCCCCATCCACTCCGGGCACATTCATTAGGCTGCCTTCGGTGCGTGAGCCATTTGCATAACACCCCGGCTTTCTTAATTAGTACTTCATTTCTCCCTTGACTTATTTCGTGGCGAAGTTCACTGTCCCCCTCCTTGATTCCCTCTTCCCTTACTGAAATCTATGAAGGGGTAGAGGAGATGGGCCGGAAGGGTGAGAAGGAAAACGGATAGGACTTGCAAATTAAGGCACTGATAATTAGTCTATTAATATTTTCAGATTTGAGTGAGGTTTCTTTGTGGAAAAACTAGGAAAAGAGGCTGCTTGGGGAGAAATTTATCCTGGCAACTTCTCATTCCTCTCTACACCATGGGCTGTGGGAGGGATAGGTGGTACACAGGCATCAGCCTCCTTCTCCACCACCTTAATGCCCTCTTACTTAAAATACACCTCACCTGGGGCTGAATAGTCTTTGGTTTTAGATGTTCAGAATTAGCATTAATTCCATCAGAGGGAAGGATGACGTCAATTCACTCATCAGTTGAGCTGGTCTCAAATTCTAATGGGGGTTGGGAGAAAATTGTCCTGGTAGTTTCATACATTTCCATTTTCTTACTCCAACCTCTCTCTTGCTGGATTATTCCATACAAGAAAATAAGAGCAAGTATATTCAACATGTAATTATTACAGTACCCCGATACGCATAATTCACATGGAAACATAATTCACATGGAAACAAAACCAGTCTACTCTTTCCTGAAAGCGAGGGTTTATTTTACCTGATCTGAGGAACAGAAATGCTTCAGCTTCCCCACGTGATACCCGTAACCTGTGAGATTAGCGAATCTTGGATTCTGCTCGTGAAGAGAAGGCAGATTCTGTTACATGGACTCACGAGACTTCCTACAACAAAATAGAAAGTGACCGTTATTAAAAGCCACGATAAATGATATTTAAGTTAGTCCTGAGATACATGAATCACATCAATAAAATCAATAATTATTCCTAAAAAATGTCTATTTCAACATCTACGACTTTCATTTACTTAGTTATTTTAACTTTACAGAGTAAATCTTCTATATGCATTATAATACACACAAGAATCTTTTTCAACCAAATGACTAATGAAACTTGATCTTTATGAAAAGTATAATGTTAGAGTGGGCTGGGGAGGTAATAAGAAAATTGTAAATCCTCATGAGGTTGCAGTCTTATTGAGGAGAAAAGACTCACATACAAACACGATAACTATCCTTGGCAATAAACGGGTTAACATCATGAATACGATGTCTTGGCCAGGGGGCTTTGTGGACTTAGCTGGAAATGAGAAGTCATTTGTTGGTTGCTATTGTAATGCGACTCCCAGAGATATTAAATAGAATATGTTTATGACCACATACTGTGTCTGCACCTGTAGCTAGCAAAATATTTTCTTCCTCTTAGTTTCCTCATCAGTGTACAGATGAACCCTGTCTACTACCAGTGGTTTTTAGAGGATTTACCCGATACTTCTCAATATCAATACAAACAGTAATTGGTGAATGGCATGTGATATTAATCACCCAAAATTTTATTCTTTGTTTCCATGGTTAAGAAAACTCAAAACGACCCTGGCTGGTGTGGCTCAGTGGATTGAGTACCAATCTGCGAACCACTGTTGCTGGTTTGATTCCCAGTCAGGGTGCATGCTTGGGCTGTGGGATAGGTCCCCAGTGGGGGAAGTGCAAGAGGCAGCCAAACATTGATGTTTCTCTTCTTCTCTTTTTCCTTTCCTTCCTCTCTCTCTAGAAATAAATAAATAAAATCTTTAAAAAAAGAGCTCCAAATAAAAAGCCAAAACCTAAACACAAGATTTTTAAGTATAGCTACCTAAGGGAGAAAAGTCTTTAAGGCAGACTTTTTAAATGTTTTAGCCACTGACTGAAAAAAAATAACCAATTACATTTCTACTACATTTGTGGTAAATATGTTAATTTAAGTCATGATCACTTTGAAAATTCTTAACCTATTTTCTTTAAGTATGGCTTGATTTTCCTTCTTCAGTGGGCTCTGTAACTAAGCCAAAAAACATAAAATTTATAGCTTCAGTGCAAACAGTACTTGACAATACAGAGGGAGTGCTTTTTAAAAAATCTCTTGTAACCCCGAACCAGCTGAATCTGTTTTGCTATGACTATTAAGAACATATACACATACATACAAATAGAAACAAATAAATAAAATTAGAAGAGATTTTAAACATTATTTCAAGAAAGGAAATATTTCAACTCCAAACCATTATTTTGAAGAATGCTATAAGCAGCCCAAGGAAATAGTTTTTAAAAATGAATGTATACATTTAAAGCATGCTAATACACATTCAGAATTTTTCTTTCCAGATGATTTTTCTTAAAATGTAAAATTTATAAATTAAAATTATGTGGACAATCTACATTTTTCATATATGTGCATATACACTTGTATTTAGAATAAACCACATTTATATGTGGAACAATATGCAAATGATAATTTTTATGACTAACAGATTCTCTTTAATATGTAATCATGCACACATGCATAATTTATAAGTAACATACCTATTCACATTTCCAAATGCATTTCCTTTTTATTATTTTTTAAAATTCATCCTTTATTTTCAACCGAAATCAAATCATTCTTTCGCCAGAGACTTTTTCTTTTTAAAAAAATAGTGCAGTCTTGAATTCCTACAATCAACTGTAAGAATTCCATCTGAAAAGTTAAAAACACAGGCCAAAGGAGAGGCCGAGAAGTTATGCTGGTCTCAATATATATTGCTTATGAGCAATAAGAGGGGTGAAATAGTATGTGAAGAGATCGTCTGAAATGTTAAGCTTTGAAATATTTGCCCATAATGTTATTTTAACATAGTTGGTTGCACTGAATGGATGTGACTCTCTGTCCCAAGTGATACTTTCTGTGAACATAAAGTGTCTGCAGGTGTTCGCCTCCAGGTAGGTCACTGAAAGAGAATGCAAATGAGGACAATTTCCCCAGTAGCAGCAACCATAGAAATTAACAAGCAGAAACCTGCTAGACACTGGCATCCTTCTCCATAGCAAGATAAGTTTGGGGCATTTTGGAATTTGCCCTCCATTAAGTCCTGGATTACCCCATTCCTCATGTGTGCCACTAGTTCATAAGCAACCCCCCCCAAAAAAAACCCAAAAACCTAAATAAAAGAAATTGTCATTTATCCACTTACAGAATATTCACTTCACATTTTATTCAGGACATGTTTGATACCCCACACTGGCCACTGGCTTCCATCAGCCGGTGTTTGCTTCGGCAGCTTCCAGCTCCCTGTCAATCGGCCAGCCCTTTGGCAAATAATTTTAATGCAGTTTAATGTAGGCAAACCTCTGACCATCCTCCCCCCATAAAAAGTCATATAACACGTTTCTAGTTCAAAAAATAATCTTTTTGCTACAAATCTTATTTTCAATTATTAAAATATTATTAAAATAATTTTTGTAGCAAATCTTGTTTTAGATTATTACTACAAGTACCAGTCTCCTCTGACCATTTTATTAGTACAGATTATTAGGAAGAGGTAAAAGGGAGAAAAAAAATAATTTACATAAAAGTCAGACTTTTAAAATTTGTGTTACGCATTTAATTCTTTTCAAGATTCCATGAGATAGGTATTAATGCCCCCATTTCACAGATAAGGAAACTAAGGCACACATGGATCAAATAATTCCCTGACTATCACATAGCTAAAAAACAATGACGTCAATACTTAATGCTAAGTCTCTGACTCTACTGCGCTGAATTTTTCCACTACAAAACGTGGCCTTGGCCTCTTATGCATATGCAAAATTTGCCAATGGTTTGGGAAGCCACAAAAGAAAGGCATCTACAAAAAAGCAGCATTCACATCTAATGACAAAGCTCACAGATGATTTACAATGGGGTCAAGTCCCAATAAACCCATATCAGCTGAAAATAGCATAAGTTGAAATGCATTTAATACACTAACCTACCAATCATCATAGTTTAGTCTAGCCTACCTTAAACAAGCTCAGAACACAAGAGCCAAAAAATGTTTGCAATAAAGTATCCTAGGGTACTGGTTATTTACCTCAATAAATATCTGGGATTTTATCCCAGATGACCATGCCTATCTGGGAGCCCTGGCTCACTGTCTCTGCACGACATTCCAAGAGTATCCTACTGTCTATCACTAGCCCAGGAAAAACATCAAAATTCAAAATTCCAGGTACAGCTTCTCCTGGATGAACATGGCTTTTGCACCATCTTTTTCGAGGTCTTAAAATCCTAAATTGGGGCACAATCATATATAATTCAACATATATAATCAAATCACTCAAACTCAACAATTACCTAGAATGATATGCCATGTTCACCTACAGCATAGGTGAGTTGCTGTCAAGTCTGCTGCCAATCGGGCAGTTGCTAGTCAAGTCTGGGCAATGCAGACAGAATAGAGGAGATACCCTCCTTCACACGTTCTACTGTTTCAACCATGCTTTTTCATACATTTCATCATAATATGTGCCATCACTTATAAAAAACTAGGAACTAGAATTCAACAACACTGAGGAATGAAAGGTCCTGCTACAGAACAGCATAGCAACCAGATGTCCAGAGTGGAAGGTCTGGGAAAGACAATTAAATACAGTACTTTCCCTCCAGGGCAGTATTGATCAAAGGAGTAACACATATACACGTTTCATCATTCAAATGCTAATGAATCTATAAACCTCATTATTTCTTATCTATCTTTGAGTTTCCACAGCAGTTTTTGATGACATACCATATTTACGCTAGTAATGTTTGCACTTTTTATTTGCATTTTCTAGCTCAATAACAGGAAACCATTAGTCAAGAAAAAGCATTACATCAATGTAGTACCAGAGCATGCATTATATGCAGATTGAGAATAGATACAAACTTTCCAAGTCTGTTTGAAGTATAACTGGTATCAAACAAGGATTTTTACTAGGTAGAACAAACAATATTTACTAAGTGAGAGACACTAGAAAACATTTCCTATGTGAATTTTTAAATTCTCAGAAGAGAGATGCTATGAAAATGTTGTTTTCACACTTAATCAGAGGGCCTAGAAGGAACAGCTAGCTAGATCAGATATCAATGCAGAAATTCTTCTTTTTCTTTCTCTTTATTACACTTTTAATGTACTTCTTGTTGTCATTGTCATTATGTATTTATTTTCAGAGAGGTAGTGGAATTATATGTTGGAAACACCAGAACATTTGGAGTCAGAAATTTCTGGGTTCAAATGTGTCCTGCTCCTTGTAAAATGAACTTGAGTAAGCTAATTAATCTCCCTGAGCCTCAGTGTTTTCACCTGTAAAGTGGGACTACTAGTTATTAGTGCTAACTGCATGGCCTAATATACTGTAATTTGCTCAGAATTTCTGAGGTGTGTGTTTCTTCTATGTGAAACGAAATTAATATCAGCTTTATAGGGTGTTGCAAGGATTAAATGTGGTAACAGTAAAACACACATAGCTTGATACTGCTTGTACCAAGCAGGTTCTGAATAAATCACTGACAACTGTGTCAGTAATTTTTGCTAGAAATACATGCTCATGGCAGAATATTTGTGAAATATTCCAATAGTTAGGGATAACCTTGGTATATTTTGGTGCCCTATCTTCCAGCTTTTTTTTCTATGTATATACTGTAGTGGGTAGCTTATATTATCCACAGGTTCATGGTTGCAGTAACTTCGTATATCACAAACCTTTCCCCCACTGTAAATTCCTTATAATTATTATTTTAATAGCAGCATAATATATTTTGGGATATAATATAATTTATAAGATTTTGCTATTATAAATACTATATTATATAATTAGCCACATTTCTGAATATTTCTGTTTAGTTCTATTTTTTAAATGGCTTATCTGTAGCCTTGTGCCAAGAGATACACTGAATTGGAGGAGATGGGGGAAGAAATACAAAAAAGGATACATTTTCCCAACAGCAACAAAAGAGAGTAAAGAAAAATACAATATGATTACAGTGGCATGTAAAGGAGAAAAAAACTAGAGAAATGCAACACAGACCTTTTCAAAGGCCCTATAGTTTAACAAATGCATAGTTTTATAGGGTACAGATCAGAGAATTTCTGATGTCTCATGGAGTCTCTACATATGAACAAAAAGTCCTTAAGAGAGATCTGCCAGCCATTGCATCAGTAGCTCAAATGCTGGAATTTTGCGCACATTCAAGAAGAGCCAGAGAACATTAAAAGTTTATAGATCTGAAAATTAGGTGTGGCCCTAAAGTCCTGCAGAAGTGCAGGAGAGGCCTCTCACTGATGTTCCTATTTACATCTTGGTCATCTTTTAATACAGAATTAGTGGTTAAAAACCCTAAGTGGTATGTTTTTCTGATACTAATATACATTGGCCAGATTTCCCTATACAAATAGCTATATTTGTTAAAGTGTGAATAAAACAAAAAGGCATTAAAATTACATTTTGATAGAGAATGTGAATGAGAATTACCAATCACCATACCAGTTTTTCCTCTTTGATAAAGAAGCCTCTTATGTCTATATTCAAATTAGGCAAACCAGCTTAAAAATAAAGAAGGTAAAAATAAAAGAAAATCGGAAGTAGAGGCCAATGAGCTTAGATCACCTGTTGTGAATTTCTTATTTAAATCATCCTGTGAGTGGAAATGCATTTCCACTGACTAGAACTTGGTGACTAGGGTCAGTGAAATGGACATTCAGGGTCAGGCAATCCATTTTATTGGGTAGTTTAGGAGGAAGGATTCTGACAAACCTGTGTATTTGAAGAGAAGTGCAATCTATCTCTTTCTCATTCCTTCCCACTTAATCCACAAAAGATATTTAGGAGAGCTTTTATTCCCCATGTTCAACAAGTTTGTACATTTTGTCAAAAGAAACCAGGTAAAACTTCCTTCTCTTCCAGTCCTTCCCTCGCATACATCCTTCCTTACTGGCCCTGGGGTTTTGTCACAACAAAATTATCATAGGGCCTGGGGTAGGACTGGATTTTTTATCCTATTGATCTTTATATCTGGAAGTTGCAGTTGTAGTAGTGAATTTCTATTTATTGGAGGTCCCCTGGGGTTGTGGCTTCACGTCAGACACCTGGGGAAGGGAGTGGAGACAGATCTCCTCCATGGACCACATGTTTTCGGAGCTTCCAATGTGCCACTGTGACAAATACCAAAGTACAACAGGATGCCAAAAGAAAAGAGCACAAAAAAAGAGTGGGAATATTTCATTTATATCCTTATCTTCAGATATATCCATAGCTATCCATATATGGTTATAATATAAATAGCATATGTGTTATATCAGGAGTGACAGAGTATAACCCAAGTCAAATAAGTCCATGTGAATATTCATTATAAAACTATTTTCTCGCCCTGGCTGGTGTAGCTCAGTGGATTGAGCACGGGCTGCGAACCAGGCATCACAGGTTCGATTCCCAGTCAGGGCACATGCCTAGGTTGCAGGCCATGTCTCCCAGCAACTGCACATTGATGTTTCTCTCTCTCTCTCTCTCTCTCTCTCTCTCTCTTTCTCTCTCTCTCTCCCCCCCCCTCCCTCCCTTCCCTCTCTAAAAAAAATAAATAAAAATAAAAAAATCTTTAAAAAAAACCTATTTTCTACATATAAACAGTTTACCCATAGCTATCAAAAACCCTGACCTTACAAGATGTAAGGCTGGCACACAACCAGAAATGATTACAAATTCTAGTTCAAGTAGGTAATTATCTCACAAAGTGTGTACTTGGGTCATATTGTGAAAAGCCCTAAATTCCCCAACACTGAATGCCTTGACAATTGTGCCTTCAGTTGTCAATTGCCTGACAGTTGTGTCTCCCAATTCAGAAACTCACAATCCTAACCTATGGCCAAACTTGAAAGACTTATTGACATAGAAAAACTAACATGTATCTGAAAATGTACTTGTCACTAGTCTAAAATTAAGTCTACTTAGTTTATGTGTTAAATTCCCTTAGAATGAAACATTCATTGTATTTTTTGGGAGAAAATCCCTTTTCTTTCTCCTGTACCCTCTCATTGTGTCATTTTAGCATTTTCCACAGTCACCCACTCATTACGTTCTCTCTGTCTTTGTTTGCTAATGTGGCAATCATGAACTCTTTTTGTTATAAATTATCTTCTAAAATTAAACTGGGACAACCAATCTCATTTTCAGCAAAAGACCTTAGGTTTGGTATAGAGTACAGTCTCAGATGTGAAACACCAGAATTTTATTTGCTATTTGTAGTCTATTTATTGGTTTTTATCAGCATTGTAATGACATTTGGGCAAGATTATGTGGCATATTTCTAACACAACTGTTTAAAGGACCACAATTAAATAGCTACTATTAATACCATTAATACCAATGAATATTAGACACAACACCACTGATTTCTACAATTGAGAGAAGAGTTGGGGTAAAACATATTTTGTAAGTGAAAAAAAAATTTTCTCAGAATGTGAAAATTTGTAATATAATAGCCAGGGAATTATTTTCTATTCAACTTTAGATATATGAATGAATGAAAAAGGAGGATGAGAGAGGTAAAGGATGAGCAGAGGAGAGGAAGGAAAAGACAGGAGAGGCTGAGAACATGAAAAAAGTTTTCATTGTTTTCGAATATGGGCCACATTTTATTATGTGATATTTCTCAGTGGTAAATATTAAACTTAGTGGTCAATTTTCAAGACTAACACACTTTAAGAATATCTTTAAATTAATAAATTTACATATTTTTTCACTATTTCCTATGTGTGGTCCATTTATTAGGTGGGATACTCCCTTTATGCATTTAGTATTTTGTCCAGCAGTGGTTGATAAGAAGACACTCCAACCTTGGGTTTCAGTGGGAGGAACTGGCTGACTAGATGATAGTCATTTCAACAAGTCACTCGCTCACTGGATCTCTATGTGCACCCACATCATGCTATAGATTTACTTTAAGCACATCCTAAATGTTTAAATCATCTTAATCTAACTGGCCCCTATAAAATAATGTTATTTTTCTCCAAGAATTTGAAATCCCCATTCCTGTAAAAAGAGATGCTTATTATCAAACCAAACCAGGACTGAAGTTACAAAGCAAGATTCAATAACTATGCACATCCACCAATGATTTTCAGAATATGAATGATCGTGTAAGATTATTGTATTCATCCACTTTTATCCAAATTCATCAAGTGTTCACTTTAATAACATTTACTGCCTTCTGTGATTTACATTTAAATGCAAAACTTATTTTTGTGATTGTACTAAAGATATTATATAGAACCAAGGAAAATTACTATACAAATGCCATTACCTAGAAGTTTGAAATACTAAGACTACAAAAGGGTTAATTAATTACATTATCTGTAGCGTTACTCTGGCTACATTCTGCCTGGTAGGCATATGGATCCACTCAGCCGCTGAATTTGAAAGAGCTGTGTCCTTTTCATGCAGAAGAAAAATCATCGACATAACCCTCTTCCACCCCCATCACAAGCACTAGATGTTTCTCTTTTACCTGATTATTGTGATTCTGGTGAAATAATTCAAAGACCCAACATTAAATAAGTACAAAATGTTTCATACCATCCTGAGAATTGTAGTACTGCACACTGTATTTCAATCATTGCCTATTTACTGAGCTTCTATTATGTTCTAGACATTGGGGTGGGCTGAGGAGATTAAAAGATGAATTAGACTCATTGCCCCCTCCCCAGAAACTCATGTCAGAGTAAGATCATAACAAGTTAAGCAAAAGAACATTGAAAAAAGCATTCCAAGATTTGATTTATTAAGAAATTAGTAGTGGTGTGTAAATTATTTCCTTAGCTATTGATGTACTCCAAATTAGTTCTATAATTTGTAGTCTAAATTAATTCTATAATTGTTCAGCTCATTTAATATTTTCTTTTCCTTCTTTCCTTCCTCTTCCTCTAATTTTACTCCTTCTGTAGGTCCTTTAGTTCTTTTACCCTTTCCCCTCTAATTTGTATTGGTTTTCCAAAAAAAACAGAGGCCTCTAAAAATGCACATAGTATCATAGAAAAAATGCCAAAAGGCAAAGGGAAGTTTAGGATAAAGTAAATTAAAATGGAACTAATTGGTATACCAAAGTGTGTACCAGAAACTTCTGGTATATCAGTATAGATGGCACGTGGGCTTGGAGTTCTCTAGTGGCCAAAGACAAAGGAGGCATAACGCCAAATTTCCAAAATATTGTCAGCATCTCGGCAGCTGCTAAGAAGCAGCACAACTTCTCTCAGAGGTAAGTTGGAGAGAACATTCTTCTTGAATCCACTACAAGGGGATGTCCTATGGAGTTGCAGGCAGTATTCCTTACAATATGCAATCACATGGCAGAGTGCAGTTTTTGAGAATAAAATGCCACAGACTTCGTTGTTATAATATGGTTATGAAGGGACTGAAAGACTCTGAAATCTAAATCATATACATCATGATATTTCTGTGTTTATTGTATGTGTGCATGTGTGTGTGTGTATATATATTTAACATTTTGAATCATATAAATGCCTAGTTTAGAATATGTTCTCTAACTCCACAATTCTTAAGAGGAGAAACAAAAGAAAATCAACAGAGAAAAACTCCTATTATATGAGGAACTCTTGCACTATCTCAAAGACTTTAAAAAAATGGACAATGAACTTGAACTCTGAAATTAACAGCTATAGAAAATAAACACCGAAACTTAAGACAGAGTTGGGGAGAAAGACCGAAGAAGACAACTGAAGGTTTCTGTTGGGAAAATGAAAGCACACTATTCAAAAAGAAGTGTCCTCACACCTCCTTCTCAAATACAAATTCTCATGGATGAATAAGAGATGAGATTATTGGGAGCTGAAGTAAAGTATTTACATTTAGTTTATTACTAATATAGCTATAATGAGTATAGCTTCTGAAAAACTACTACAGATGGCAAATTTTTCTCAGAAGTACACATAAAGCTTTTTATTAGACCAGCAATATTTAATTTAAAAGATTAAATGTTACTTTACTTCCCATTTACAAATATTTTTAAATTTTGTGTGGAGCTTATTTATACATAATTATTTATTCTTATTAATTTTCAACTAATATTTTTGTCAAAATTATATAGATTTAATATTTAAATTTTATAATTTTTTTGTTTTTATTGGGCATTCTCTGATAGGTTTATACTTTTTAAAAAAATTTTCATTTGCTTGGAGAATTTGGTATCACTTTTATGAATCCTGCTTATTTTAAAAAGAAAACACTGTGGTCATCATCAGTGTTCTATGCTGTACAATATAAACACTAACAGGGCTGTCCTGGTCCTTCTGTCCCAGGGTCGCAGTCATCACACCACCTGAGCTGTGCTCCCCGTTGCCACCATCAGCTCTAACTTTCTCTCACCCACACACACCATTTGTACCAACCATCTGAGACTGACAACTCCCCAAAATAGAAAATAAAAAACCCCAAACTTTATGAGTTTACTAAATAAAACCTGTTATGCCCAATTCTCCACCAAGATCAAGTGATTGCCTACCATGTGATTATGTGAAATGTTTGAAGACTCAGAGTGCCATAAACATTTAGCACAGATACAATGATAAAACTGTAATGTCCACAGTTTTGTTAGAAAACATGGAATTCAACTTAAAAAAGAAACACTGAATTGTATTACTTGTTCACTTGCAAATTTATGTCTGACTATTAGGCAAGGTGCCAAAATTCTTTGTGTCTTAATTTCTTCATTTTGCATACGGATTTGCTGAAATAACATTTTCTGGTTTTCAGGGATGCTTTGTAGAATAACCTATTCATGATTATTAAGTGACTATAAAATGTAAATGACAAGTATTCCTTTTTTCCAGAAGCTGGATTTTTTTTTATACCTCAATTTCTGGTAGCTCAGTAAGAGGATACAGTCCTTTGTGTGCATGAGATAGGTTAAAGTAATATATAGGCTAAGAGGTGGGTTATACAGCACTGAAATATCTAGATTTAGTCAAAATTGTTCATTTTCCAGGTATTTGGTCTGCATGAGACCCAACAACTAGTCGAATTGCACTGATGAGCTCTTTTGTTTTCACATAATTGCAGCTATATTTTCATAGCAGGGATTCGGGCATTCAGAAGATGGCTACTATACACCAAAAGTACAAAAATGCTGCACAAATTGTCATTTCAAAAATAAAAAACAATTCAGCTAGTTTGGTGGAAAGTTCAGTCAACCAGCTTGGTACCTTACAGGTAAGACAATTTGCCGAAGGACTGAACTTTTACTTTATGTTTCAGGGGCCTGTTTGGGCTCCATATTAGGAGATAGAGAGAAAGGAGGCTTGGTGAGATGTGCGCTTTGAGTCTAATCAAACAAATAAGACAGAGGATATATTTTCTGTGAACACGGGTCATTTTCTATGCTCTTGAGTTGAGTGTGACCTAGAGATAAATCACTTTATCACCTCTTGGGAAAACTTCTCAGGTCTGCTATTACTTAATTTATAAAATGGGAAGACTGCCTGGAGGAATTATGTCTTGTCACCTAGAAAATGTTTGAGCTCCCTCACAGTCACTAGGCAGCATTTATTGAGCGCCCACTGTGTGCTTAGTACTATGCAAATACAAGGTGTCAGGTTAACAAATCACAACCCTTCTGGCTGCAAAATAATTTTTTAAAAACCCTCAGATCCATTAATATTCCATGCCATATGGTGGAGAAAGGTCTAAATTCTATTGCTTTTGCTTTTACAGATAATTTATGAAAAAAATGAAATATTAACTAGGAACATGGTAGAATGGCTTTCTGTTTCACTAGAAGATGACAAATGAAGCCGCATAGGCATACATTTGAATAAGGAATTATCAATCAACCTCAAACTTGACCCACAGCTGTCATCCCTATAAATTAATGTTTACCATTTTTAAGTCTGAGCAGGACATCTGGAAACACACAGGCTGTGGCTGGTGAGAAATTTCCGAGAAATAGTATATCAAAAGCTAATTATAGCAGCAGCGAGCCCAAGTGTCATTTTGTTATGGTGAATTATAGACGGGGAGCTCTGTCACCGCAAACTGTTATTCATAACTAAATCATAATGCTTTTAAGTTTTAATTAATCTGCTTAGCTTTAGTTGCAAGGGAGAAGCTTGCTTAACTGTTAAGCCACCGAGGCTCTCTCGGGCTACCCTGAAACTGCATCTGGGCACCTGAGGGAGCAAGACCACATTATCAGGCTGACGTTGCATCTATTAAAGAGAATTTCTTTTAATATGACAGACTCTGAATATTTCTTTCTATTTCATTATCCAAAAACCAATTAATTTTCCATAAGAGCACCAAATTAATTACAAAATACTATGGAAATCAGAGATGTCCCTCCTTCCCCACCATTATGGAAATGCCAAGCCCCTTGGCAGCACAGCCCTTCGAAGGTACTAGTTTTTCTCCTTAGTTTAACATTTTATTTGTGATGTCGGGAAAACTCTTAAGACCTGGCATTTTTATTTCTCGCTCACATGACCTGTTTCTTCCCCTTGCTTACCCAGTCCACACTCTTTCTCTTTAGTCATATTTCATCATCTTTACCTCATGAAGTTTAGCTGCAGAAAGCAAATTTTTCTATAAAGAAACTCCCTCTTATTCATTGTGACTTCTTGGGTCTTCATCTTGTCTGCCTGGCTTACTCTATGAACTACTCTTGGGTATGTTTTAAACTCACTTTATAACCACACCTTCTCCTACCTGCCTTTGGGATAAACATCTATTCAGAATCCATATTAGGGGTTTAGTAAATTCTTTTCAGTTGAAAGAAATCTAGTTTTAATTCACAGAGAAATTAAAATACACTGGACTTGCAATCCAAAAAAGAGAGTAACAGAAACCTATAAAGTTTCTTTACCAAGGCACCCACAGGAAAAAAAACCACCATAACTTGTGGCTATTTAAAATTCTGTTAAGCAAACAAAATTTTCCTTTGGAGGAATTTATAATGAGCTTATATACTAAAAGGGGAGCAGTGAAAGGAAATGCAAAAATATGGATAGGGGATGATAAAATTTGATCATAAATTTTAATTTTAACCATCTCTGAAATAAAGGTATTAGCTAATCTTCTGACTTTTATTTAAAGCACTGAAATCTTTCTCATAGAATAGTAAGAGGACCCTCTCTCCCCTGGAAAGTTGCTTGGATTGAAGCAGGTCCCAGTCCTGCAGTGCCTTCTTGGGCTTCCCTTGGCCCAGGGGTGACTCCTCCGCTTTTGGGAAAAAATGACTTGGTCTCTGAAAATCCTGTCTGAAAATGACTAGGAAAGTCTTTCTGGAGACAAAGCATACATCACATTTCATCTGTTTCTCTGAAGCAACCAGTACGATGACCCAGCAGGCATTTAATCTACATTTTATTGATCTAGCACCAGGGTCAGTGTCTTTCATCACCCTCTATCCTGAATACTGATTTCTTTCTTAGGATATATGCCTGTGTTAGACTAACTGAAATTTAAAAGTACAACAAGTATTTTCCTCATGTTTTCAGTCACTACTTACCTAATTTAGCCGCTAGATGAGTTTATGGTTGAAAATACTATAATTTATGCAGCAGTAAGCAATCATTCAAATATGGGCTGTTTTTCAAACAGTTTTGAAAGAACCATGTGATCTCAAAGTTGTAGAAGATGTGGGCTAGGCGAACTTGGCCTTTTTCCCTAGAACCGAGGGTCAGTTTCAGTTTATTTAAATGGAAAGCCCCATGGGTGAACTGCCTGACTACTAAGGCCTCCTCCAAACTTCAAAGCCTGCTGTGCTCTGGCTATAAAGGTAGTCGCCTACTCCACAGATCAAATAATGCAGCCACTTCTATATTTGCTTCTTCAAGACAAAGATGGAAGAGGATGTATACACATTTAATCTGAAGTCAAACACAGGAAGACAAAAGATTTAATTTGCTTCTATTCAGCAGGCAATTTTTGGTGGTACTTTGTTTTTGTAGGAGACCGATTTGTGTGGAGTGGGAGCATTTCCCATTCGGAGATGCACAGGACCCATGCCCATGGATACGTTCTCCCATAGGGAATCAGGCCTGCAATGAGCCCGGCCGCTTTGAGTCTTGCTTTGGCTAAAAAACTCTCTCACCCTGAATTGAGGACATTTACTGCAAAGTAACTTCCTAAAATCCATGCTAAACCTTCCGAGGATGAGTGTAACCGGTTCAACCACTTTTGCCTTTGCATTCGCAAATATCCCTCTTCTGTGATGTGATTAGTGGCATTGGCTCCTTTGTTTTCTGTAAAAGGTAAACACCTGAAGCAAACCTGTGCATAGTAAATGAGGACCATCAGGTAATGTGCCCAGAATAGAAATAAAGGCCTGTCATGGTGAAGGAGACCGAGGCTTTTTGCTCCTTTTGAGAGCGAAGCCACCTGCCTTTTCCTCCACAGGACTCGGTAGTCCGTGTAAATGTCTCTCCCACATCCACAATGTCACGGACCCCACAAGCCAGGGTCCAAATCAGTACTTTAAAACATTACTGCAGTTTCATGCAGCTCAATTAAAGTGTTAACCATACTTTGAAGTCTCGAAATATAGTCATTTAAATCAAATTAAATAGATTATGTAAAGTGCAACCAGTTTTTGTATACCCTATTTCCAATAGGGAAATAAAAGCATAGCTTTAGTGACTTAAAATGTAGGGTCACTCTTTGAGGCAAGAATTACTTGGCCCACTGAGGCTTGCTTTCTTTGCATCCCAGAAACATAGGGAACCTATTTATACATATATATATATGTATACAAAGAGAGAAAGAGAGAGATCTTAGATATATCTTTGACAGGGATGTTTATGACTTTCTGAGCTATTTTAGGCTCTAATTTTACCTCAATGTTGTTACTTTTTTATCCTCATCATAAAACAAACATAAATTAAAAACAACAAAAAATAAGCCTCTTGAGTTTATTTCTAATACTAAAGGAGAGCTAATGCTGACATTATGATCACTAAAATGCTGTTTAAATCTGCATCTGACTCAGAGCCAACATCAGAGGACAAGCTCCAACAGCGGTGGATAAAGAATTAAAAGATTTGGAGACATCAAGTTCATACTTTTATCTTAATAAAATCACATTTTTGAGCCTTCTTGGATGACCTCAGCTAAAGGTACTCCCCTTAGAATCTGTGTTCCTTTAACGTAAAAAGAAGAGCTGATGGGAGAAATTTTCTCAGTTCATACCTTTGTGTCAGTTTGTGGCTCAGAGAGAGGAATGCTTTTTCCCTGTGAGTCCAGCAGATTGTTTCACTTGTGGAAACACAGGAACAGGACAGACATAACAAGTGAGGCCTGCTAGAGGCTGCAGCCCTCATTCATGTCATGTCCCAGGGTGACCATGAGATTCAACCTGATGTTTCTAAGCTCATTACCAGCCATGTGAGGTTGTCTTTTATGAAGAGAGAGTAAGGAAGACCTGGACATAACTCAAATTTCAATGGACCCTGCATTCCAGTGTATCCAATTTTAGCAAACAAAACTACAGATTACAGTTCTTTACAGGCTGATTATCAGACCTATGATACAAATAAGGAAACTAGACATAACAGAGTTAAATCACTTGTCTAAAATCACACAGCTAAAAAGTGAGGGACTGAGATACACTATGTTCTTGCAATCAATAGAGGATAATAAAAATTGGATTAATATTTCAAGTTTAGTTTGCCAGGTAAGTGAGCTTTGAAGACTAAACAAGGATCCTGTGAAAAGGCCCAGCACGATTTTATGAGGCCCGCATTATCCTAATTCCAAAACCAGATAAAGACACTACAAAAAAAAAAATTATAGGCCAATAACCCTGATGAACATGGACACTAAAATCCTCAACTAAATATTAGCAAACCAAATACAGCAATGCTTCAAAAAGATCATACACCATGATCAAGTGGGATTTATTCCAGGAATGCAAGGTTGGTACAACATTCACAAGTCAAAAAATGTGATTCACCATATAGACAAAATGAAGGATAAAAACCACGTGATTGTATCAATAGATGCAGAAAAAGCATTTGATAAATACAGCACCCATTTATGATTAAAAACTCTCAGCAAAGTGGGAATAGAGGGAACATACTTAAACATAATAAAAGCCATATATGAGAAACCCATTGCCAACATCATACTAAAGAGGCAAAAACTACAAAAATTCCCCTTAAGATGGAGAACGAGACAGGGATGTCCAGTTTTATCTCTCTTATTCAACATAGTACTCAAAGTTCCAGACACAGCAATCAGACAAGAAGAAATAAAAGGCATCCAGACTGGAAAGGAAGAACTAAAACTGTCTTTATTTGCAGATGGCATGATACTCTACATAGAGAACCCCAAAGATTCCACCAAAAAACTACTGAAACAGATAAATAAATTCAGCAAAGTAGCAGGATACAAATTAATAACCAGAAATTAGTCGCATTTTTATGCACCAATAATGAACTAACAGAAGAGGAAATTTAAAAAAAATCCCATTCACAGTTGCTTCAAAAAGAATAAAATATCTAGGAATTAACCTAACCAAGGATCTAAAACCTGAGCTCAGAAAATTATAAGATGTTGTAAAAAGAAACTGAAGAAAATACAAATAGATGAAAACACATACTGTGTTCATGAGTAGGAAAAATTGTCATTAAAATGTCCATAGTACCCAAAGGAATCTGTAGATTGAATGCAATTCCTATCAAGATTCCAATGTTGTATTTCACAGAACAAGAACAAATATTTCAAAAATTTATATGGAACCACAAAATGCCCTGCATAACAACAGTGATCCTGAGAAAAAATGAAGTCAGGTTAGGGTTACCTAATCATGTTACCTAATATCAAACCATACTACAAGGCCATAGTAATCAAAACAGAATGGTACTGGCCTAAAAACAGACACACATATCAATGGAACAGAATAGAGAGCCAAGAAATGAACCCACACCTTTAAAGTCAATCAATATTCAAAAGAGGAAGTAAGCACATATAGTGGTCTAAAGATAGTTCATTCAATAAATGATGTTGGGAAAATTGGACAGATACATTCAGAAAAATAAAACTAGAACACTTTTTTATATCATACACAAGAATAAATTAAAAATGGATTAAAGAATTAAATGTTAGACCTGAAACCATAAAAACATAAAAATTGTAGAAGAAAACATAGGCAGCAAAATCTCAGATGTTGCTCAGAGCAATATTTTATCAGATATATCTCTCCAGGCAAGGGAAACAAAAGAACAAATAAACAAATGAGATTACCTCAAATTAAAAAGTTTTTGTGCAGCAAAAGAAAACATCACAAACATTAAAAAAAAAAACCCAAAGTATGGGAGAAAGTATTTGCCAATATATCTGATGAGGGTTTAATATCCCAAATGTATAAATAACTTACAAAACTCAACATACACACACATAAACAATTGAAAAATGGGCAAAGGACCTGAATAGGCACTTCTCCAAAGAGGATATTCAGATGACCAAAAGACATACGAAAAGATGCTCAACCTCACTAATCATCAGAGAATTGCACATTAAAAGCACAGTGAGATATCATCTCACACCTGTCAGAATAGCTACCATCAATAAATCAACAAACAGCAAATGCTGGCGAGAATGTGGAGAAAAGAGAACTCTTTTGCACTGTTGGTGGGAATGCAGTTTGGTGCAGCCACTGTGGAAGCAGTATGGAGAGACCTCAAAAAGTTAAAAATAGATCTGCCTTTTGACCCAGCAATCCCACTTCTGGGAATATATCTGAAGAAACCCAAACCACTAATTGGAAAGAACATAAGGACCCCTATGCTTGTTGCAGTGTTATTTACAATCACCAAGATATAGAAATAGCCCAAGTGTCTGTAAGTAGGTGGGTGGATAAGACAACTATGGAACATTTACACACTGGAATACTATTTGACTGTAAAAAGGAAGAAAATTTTACCTTTCATTACTGTATGGGTTGACCTGGAGAACATTATGCTGAGTGAAATAAGCCAGTCAGAGAAAGACAAATAACATACGATTTCACTTATATGTGGAATCTAATGAACAAACTGAACTGACAAGAAAATAGAGACAGACTCACACATAGGGAGCAGGCTGAAAGCTCTGTGGATGGTGGAGTTATTGGACAAAAAGGAAAAAGTACTCATGAACGTGACAACAGTGTGGTGATTGTGGTGGATACAAGGGGACTGAAATGGTAATGAAAAAAATAAAATAAATAACTTTTTTTAAAAAAAGGCCCAGCACCATTTGTTACCTGGAAAAACATCTAACATTTATTAGCATCCACAGTGGCCTCTGTTTCTTCCTCATCACCTACTCTTCTCATCCCTTGTGCCTATGTCTCCAGTCCACTTGGCTTTCTTTAGATTTTTCTCTAACTTCAACATGCCTCTCTGGAGGTTCTGACACCTGAACAATACAGGGAGCCAGATGCTGAGACCTCACACAGACAAAAGGAAAATAATGTCTTTTATTTTGTTTGAACTGCCTTTTTTTGCTTGCCAACCTTTGGGTGGTCCTCTTTGCTATAGAAAGATGTGTATAGTCAAACCTAGATTTTTCCCTGCATTGTAACTAATAGCAGAGGATCACCAATGTCTGCATTTCACAGCCTTAACTCCCTTTCAGTCATGTCTCACCTATATGCACAAATCCACAGTCTTCTTCAGCTGAACCTCACAGTTAACCACTGGGACACTGAGCACAATTCACACACCCAGAGATTACCTTATACAATTCACCATGGATTCTAGGTAGAGGATCCTTCTGTGGGTCATACATTTTTGTGGGTTGTTTAATCTCTGAATTTATTCCTCTTCTCAGTACTATTTAAATACTTAGAAGTTCTGAAAAAACAATTAGATTGACTCCTTCCCTTTTAATAAAGTGTTTTTAATTGGTATTGGATTCATGACTACCACCCTCTGAATCAACTCTTCAATGCAACAGTCAAAAGAGTAGATTTCTTTTGCTTGTGAACTGCCTGTTCTAGAACACAGTCCTCTGTCCTTTGTGAAAAATCTCATCTCCAACTCATAACTCTTATAATATTTTGTCCATCTAAGCTTGGGTAACCAAAGACATTCATTATTATTATTTCTTGGCCTAATTTTACTGCTTCGCCAGAATTTTTAAATGCTTTTTTTTCTTAGCTCTTGTTACAAGAGGTATTACACATACCTCTTGTTACTAATTTATTGAAGTAGCATAACATTCTCTTCACTGCCTTATGAACTTTCTTTTCTCTAAGATTACTCTTATGTCTTAAAAATAACTTATTTTGTTTTAAAAATACATAATATCTCTTTTATCAAAAATGAGAAAGTACAAACATGATGACAAAAATTTTTTAATGCAGATTCTTCTATGTCAGCATCCATTTAATATCCACATACAAAACACAGGCATTTCATTTAATAAAATATTGTGGGCATGACATACTACTTTTATATTAATAAATATAGTTGCATACAATTTTTAAGTTTATTATTCATTTATTTATAGAGAGGGAACAAGAGGAGAAAGAGGGGAGAGACGTACTGATGTTAATGACCTATACATACCCCAACTAGGAACCAAACCTGCGACCTTCGCCCATGCCTCGACTGGGAATCAAACTGGTGACCTTTCAGTTTGTTGGATGACCCCCAACCAACTGAGCCACACTAGTCAGGGCACTCACATACAGTTTTAATGATGGCATAATATTCTGCTATGTGGATATTTAAGCCACCCCGTGTTAAACATTTAGGTTGGTACTCACATATATATATGAAAACAGGATAGTATTAGGAATTTTGTTGTTGAATATTTTTCCTTAACTCTACTTATTCCTAAAGACAATCTTGGAGAAGTGAACCATTACTCTACATATTTTTAGGGCTTTTCTTGCAGAGTTTCTACTTTATTTTTTAGAAAACTATATCAATTTGTATTCCCATATTTACTATGTAAGTACAAATTTATCCAAATTGGATATTATTTCTGTTTTTCCTGTGTTCTGTAATTTAAAATTGCACTTTCTGAGTTATTAAAGAGAATTGACAAATTTCCTGTGATTTAACTCCGCTGCTTACTAAGAGATCCATGACTAAAGTGACTTCTTCTGCTGTCAATTAATTCTTTTATGTCCTAGAGAATGTTTAGGCTCAATTCAGTTGCAAGTCTAAAAATTTATGTTTAAACTGTTAACTATACCAAGACCTTTGTTTTCTTCCAAGTGTTTAATCTGAAAATATGATTACTGTTGCTTCCTTTCTGGTGTAGAAGCATTTTTGCATTCTGTCTTGCCTTTTGGGAGACTTCCCACACCTATCTGATACCCTTGTGACAAATTGAATTTTCTGCTAGTCTCATTTTTCTAATTATGGCCAAAGACTTGCTTCTGGCTAATGTTGCAGAAAGAGTATCATCCTGAGACACAGACCCTTCTACACACCTAGACTTTCTTCTTATTGTAGCTAAGTGCATTTTTTTACTTTCTTATTCCTTTTAGTTTTTGTGCTCAGTTGAAGCTTGCCTTCAGGATATTTGTAGTCAAGATCAGGATTTCTTGACCTCAGCTCCAGTCAAGACTAGATAATACTTTATTGTGGGCAGTGTCCTGTGTACTGGAGGATGTTTAGCAGCATCGCAGGTCTTTACCCACAGATGCCTCTAGTACCCTACAGTTGTGACAACCAAAAATGTCTCCAGACATTGCCAAATGTCCCTTGGGGGCAACTCACCCAGCTGAAAACCACTAGTCTAGGGGATATAGAGCTTAAAGCAAATTAACATCATCTTGGGTTATATTAAAATAAGACATAGTATTCTTCTCAAGGTAGACCCGTGTCTTGAGAGCTCTTGTCAGAAGATATCTGTCATGTTGACTCTCATTTTTTGTCATACATTTTAAGATATCTACACAACACATACAGTTTCAAAAGGAGAGTAACTTGAAAGTGGGAAAGATCTGGAGATTGCCCATAGAAGGTCTGGCCAGTGATCTGAGTTCACTCTCTGCACAATATTTGGGCTTCTGCCTGAATCCGTGCTTCCCAAACATCTGTTCTTTTTTCCTTCAAATAAATACCTGCTGCTTCTTACTTTGAAAGGCATTTAATTTTCAGGTTAACAGGTTTATAGAAGATTCAGAGAAACTATTTATTTTGTTCTGCTTTAAAAGGAAGAGCCAGGTAAAAGATATGCAAAGACACATTTAAGCTAACTATAAAGAATGGAGTTCCATAAAAGTTGGTAAATTTCTTATCACTGTAAGTTTAAGCAGCTATGAGATCACAGTACTGTTGGAAGGAATCTCTGTAGTGGAAGGATCTAGAATCAGATATTTTCTAAGGTTCTTGTAATTCTAAAACCCAGAACATCTCTTTGTGCTGATATCAGGCAAGTACCATCTTCGTCAGCAGTATTGTTTTTTGAATACACAGTATATGCTTTAGGAACCTGAGTGGCCTTGCCCAACACTGGTATCTTTCTGCACAGTGCTGAACACCCAAGGATCCCTGAACAGCACATCCCCCGCCAGGCTGCTAAAGGTCAGCCACAGCTTTTCCTTCACGTCCCCATGACACTGTATGAAGCACCAGGCAGCAAATAGCTCCAAGTTTCAACATGCATAGAAAAAAGAAAGGCTGAAGTAGAAAGGTAGATAGACTAGCTGGCTTTCCCAACACATTGGGCAAGTAGATACATCTACTCCCCCAACCCACCTTTGGCAGGTCACCTCAAGCTGAGCACATCGAAAGTCCAAATATGCTTAAAAAATCTTAAGATAGCACAAATGCTTACATTAACTTTAAAATGATTTGTCTTTTTTTTATTATTAGTTTCACTCCTTCACAATTATGAACCCATAGAACCTGGGTTTATGGTCTTATATTTTTCTCTAGCTTTTCCATAAATTTATCTCATATTATTCCCAATGCAAGTATAACCTCTTTCTAAATAGTACCTTTGTCTCTCTCTCACTCTCCTAATATCCATGAAATGTTTCTTTATAGTACCTTTTTTCACTACTAGTTGTATCCACCTTTGTTTGTGGATGGAATTTGTCAGCTCCTCTGCACAATATTCTCAAGTCACTGAGTGCTAGAAAGTTCTGGATCAATATGTGATGAGTAGCACATGGTCTTCAGCCACTAACTAATCTGCTTGCCATAGTCTTCATATCCTAACATGTCAGTCATAGTGGTGGGCTGCAGGCATGTCCTCAAAAAATACCGTCGATCGACTTTGACTCCCTTTCACTCTAACATTTTCTGAATTCAACAATGAGGTCAATGAATTCCTTCTTTAAGGACCAAAAGTTGCATTAGGTTGTTAGATGAAATAATCAGTTGGTTGCTCTTTTTTTTTTAAATCACCAGGTAGGCACATCCTGAAGTAAAGAAAACTCCATTAACTTTTGTTTCTCATTTGTTCCATGTCTTGGCTTCCTAGTAGACTGTAAGATTCCTAAGTGCAGAACTGTTTCTTGGTTTAATTGCCCACAGTACCTAGTAGAGCATGATGTACACATAGGCCCTTAGTGAGTGCCACACTTCGTATCCCAAGTGTGGCAGCTCCACAAAAGAGAATTTCTCTTTTCCCAGTCACCTGGGAGGACTGGCTTTTCAGGTGCCATTTCCAGAGATATACCATCCTCAGATGGCACCAGTAGGGAAAATCTAGAGCAAGGTGTCAGGACGCAAGTCTTTTTGTCTAGCTTTGATACTTTGGACAATAAAGGTGTGTCCCTAGCCCTTGTTCTCTCACTGTATCTTAAACCTGATTTACCTACCTCTCATGTACAGCATGGTGGTTAAGATCAAACACTCTGGGGCCAGGTGAATTCAATCTCAGCTCAGCCACTTACTAGTGACTTATGCAAGTTACTCAATTTCTCAGTGCCTTAGGATCGTCATTATAAAAATTATTGCAATAATAATGCTTTCTTCATGAGGTTGTTATGAGAATTAAATGAGTTAATACATGTTGAGCACTTAAAATAGTGTCTGCCACATAATGAGCTCTTTTATTTTTTTATTTAATCTTTACTATATTTTTTCCATTACCATTTTTCCCCTATACAACCTTCCACCCAGCAATCACCACACTGCTGTCCATGTCCATGAGTCCATAAGCTCTTAACTAGAGCTACCTTTGATAATGTGCATGAGAGAATTAAAAGTGTTCTGCAATATAAGATGTGATAACTGAATTCTCTCTTATGCCATAGTTCTATCAAAATCTGTCTTCGGGAATAATTTCCTCCATCCTCAGGGTGATTGTCATGGTAACTAGAATTTTGTTAGGTAGCATTATAGAATAGGCTGCCTCAGTCTTCTCTCTTCACTATAAATAAATACTGAAATTCTCCATTTTTTCAGACAGAAAGTGAGCTAATGATCTGCAAACCAAGTGAATAAATACAGCTAACCAAGAACAAACTGACAACAAGCTAAATTCCCTACAAAATTCATGAAGAAAGGCTAAGACATGGTACACTGATGTGCTTGATCTTGAACCCTGTGTTCAGATAGTGACATTCTCAGAATTGCTGACCCTCCCAATCCACTCTTTTAAGGAGAATGACAAGGTAATGACCATGGTCTCTGCTCCCTGCCTCCCATCTCTGTTTGACCACTTTTATTTGGGGGAAGGAGGCTCACATGCTGGTTGCCTGTTTCCTTTAAGGTTGAGTTCTTCCCTTTGATTTTTTCTGGTAGAGGGCAGAGTTCCTTCCCAAGTCAATGGGGTCCTCAGACCCACTGGGAGGGGGAGGAGAAGAAAGAATGAGAACCATGAAAAGCTACCCTTAAAATCAAATGAAATTTCAATCGAATGACCTGAACTAGCAATTTTAAAGAGGAAATGATGAGATTCTGTATAGAGGTTGAAAATGCAATCATCACTGATGGATTAAAATAAATAGTGCAATGAACCTTCATATTCCTTGTCCCTGTGCCTGAAGCCCCCTCCCCTTGATAAATACACAAATCTACATGGGTGCACACCATTTCAGAGGGTAATTATCCAAACTGTCTAGAACAAACAAAACAAGTGCAAATGTTATGTCCATGTTTAATGAAGACTTTGGAGTGGCTCAGTGAAGTGAAACCCATTCTGCTCCAGTCATGCTTTTCCATCTCCTGACCCCTCACACATTCAGCCAATAAGAGGCCTCATTTGAAATTCAGAGGCTCTGAGGCAGGGATTTAATAACAAAACTGGCACCTGTCACTTTCTCTATATCTTGGCTGCACTCTACTGCTTTAACTATTAAAATCAACTCATCTAAAAGAAAATACAAAGCAACTGCCAAGAAATATTTATTCTTCAGACCTACAATGATGTCTCAAGAAATCCTGAGGTATGTGCTTTTAACTGTGAAGAGAAAACAGCTTCCAGAAACTCATGTGATTTAATTTCCATTGCCCCTTTCTAGTTTTATTTACTTTAAAATTTTTTTAAATTTATTTTTAGAGAGATGGGAAGGGAGAGAGAATGAGAGGGAGGGAGACATTAATGTGTGGTTGCCTCTTGTGCATCCCCTACTGGGGACCTGCCTTGCAACCCAGGCATGTGCTCTGATTGGGAATTGAACCTGAAGGCCCTTTGGTTCACAGGCTGGTGCTCAATTCACTGAGCCACACCACCAGGATGCCCCTGTCTATTTTTACTTAACTACCTCAATCATGTGATACCTTGGCATTCATGTCTCTGCACTTACAAACAGCTATCTTCCTATGATAGCTAAAACTATCACATAGGTATGTATATCTGAGCATGTATGTGCATGGGTATGTACATTCCTATATCTCTGGCTTCCAGTAAAGTTTAGTCTGAAATTATTTTTTGAAATGCTAACACTCGGTACCATGTGAACAAGATATATAGCACTTACATGTTTAGTTTTATTGCTGTAAACAGACAAAATCGTATAAAGTAAACATCTGTTTTGGAGTCTGACTTCGATATCTAGATGTAGTTATCTACTCCTGAAATAGATTAAACAAAAAAGTAGTTCTAGAAAGGCAAGATATTGCATTTTTTAGTGTCACAAAGACTTTTTGAACATTTCTAAATGGGTAAAACAAAGAATCCCTCTCACCTCCTACCTCTTAGGATATAACAGAGCAAAGAAATGTGACTGTAGTATTCTCACCACTAAAACTATCTGTTTTCAAGACATACAACTTTGTCCTAATTTTAGGTCCTTTTCCTAACCAATCCCCTGGCAAAACAAATTTGAAGAAAAAAAAAAAAGGGCAGACTAGCCCTGCTGAATGAAGTTGACATCAGTAGGTCAGTTTCTGGGCTACCTGTCACCTATATAAATTCATATATATTTTTTATTTTGTTGTAGCTTTCAGCCTCTGGCTCCCTTAAATGTTGGAAATGATTTATCAATACTGGGATTCATAAACTAATAGATTTTATAAAACATCTAAAATTCAGGATCAGGAATAAATATGGTGGAACTTCTTTCACAGAAAATCTGTATTGAGATTAAAATCCCCCTAAGAATCTGTGAATGCTTCAGTGAGAAAAATAATTTGGTAACCTCTTTCACAGCAGATTTGAATAAGGATAAAGATCAACCAATGAAATAAGTGAAGACTAATTTTACTTATGCCTCTAATCAAGAGTTGTAATTACAGGTTTTTTTTCCTTTCTTTATATGGACATTTAGATTAGATTGAAAGTGACCACTTCACTGTGAAACTGGTCTAAAAATATTTGTGATTGATCCTTTATATCAGTAGTAGAATTATAAAAATAAGAAAATTCATTCAGAGTAAAGCTCATGATTGTTTTGTGGTGTAAGTATCTTACAGCATTTTTACCATCCTTTAGAAGTGCTGTGAGGGATTTTGTTGAGAGTATTACATTACAGTGATGAGGAAGGGGTCAGAAAAGCCCAACTCAGGAGGATCCAAGATAGCTGCAGAGTAGCTGGAAGCTCCATCTACTTGCTCCCAGACATGGACTGGTCTTGTAGCCAAACCACGGAGCAATCAACTAGAAAATCCAGCTGAGTGTGAGTGAGAGTGTGTGTGAGTGTGTATGTGGACAAATGTGTTGGACATGTGCATCAGTAGGCAAGAGCCTGCCTACTTACAGGTCACCCAGGAGGGGGCAACCCAGCTCTCCTAGTGGAGCAATTGTTGCCTCCACTGCCCAACCCAGAACTCTGGCTACACAGATTTGGGGCAGGGACCATTTTGTGGAATTTGAAATATCCTCCCTGGGAAGAAGTTGCTGAAGTGCTGGCACCTCCACACCCAGACATGTCTCTGTGCCGTCCACCTCAGTGGGACCCCACATCCTGCTTCCACCAGGAGCCAGGATATAGGAACTATAGTACTTACTAGGGAAGGGGCTATCTGCCTGACCCCAGGTTCCATGGGAATCACAAATGGAACAGAAATCTGACTGAGGAGACTGCAGTTCCACTGAGGAGCCACAAGCTCTGGAGGCAGAGAGATGACCAAGGTGGTACTGGCTGTGGAAATAGTGTGGCTGGAGCAGGCCTGCCCAGGGCTGAGAATCACTAGAGGGAGCAGCAAGAGCACCCTGCCACTGCCTCATGTAATACTATCTTTATGAGATTCTTCCCATCACCATCTGGGATAGCTCCAAATAGAAACATTATTTAAAACTGTCATAGGCTCTGGCAAGCTGTGACCAGTCCAGCCCTGACTGAGAGAGACTTGGTGCTTTTTGGGGAGGAGTCCTAAGGCCAGACTAGGACACCATCTGACATGTGGTTGCTACAGAAAGAAGATAGTGGTAAACACTGGATTCTACTGAGATGAATTCCACCATGATCTTATTATTATTTGTGTGTATGTGTGTGTGTATGTATGTATTTTTAGAGAGAAGGGAAGGAAGGAAGAAAGAGAGGAAGAGAAATATCAATGTGTGGTCGCCTCTCACATGCCCCCTACTGGGGGGACTTGGCCCACAACCCAGGCATGTGCCCTGACTGGGAACTGAACCATGGCCCTTTGGTTCACAGGCTGGTACTCAGTCCGCTGAGCTGCACCAGCCAGGGCCCCTGCACAGGTTTTTAACATTCATTTCTTTTCTTTCAAGTTTGTGCCTATTATTTCACTAGTCTTTTTATTAGTATACTTCAACTCTCATATTTTACTCCTCCCTTCTCTTATATGTCCCTCCTCCAGCCTCTCAAAACCATTTTTCTTGTTGTTAGTCATTCTTTTTCTTTTCTTAAAATATCCTTATTCTCTTTCTACCTTTATTAAGCTTCACTTGTTGGTTGTTGATATGGTGGTTGTCATTGCATGTCTTCAATTTAGTTCCTATATCTTTACTATTTTTGTTTTTCAAATCTCAGATTTTACCATTACACTCTCCTACTGCATTTTGCCTTCCTCTTGCCTTTTCTTTTTCATTTTAAATTTTATTTTTCCCTGTCTTAGCCTGGTTTTCACTCCTCACTCTTAATATTCCTTTTCCCTCTGTCCTCCCAAAATCACTTTTCTTTCACCTAGACATCTCATAAGCATTTTTTCCCTTTCTGTTTTCTTTCTTATTCCCATTCCACTGGTATTATTCTTTGCTCATTTGTTGTTAATATTGTTGTGGTGGATCTTTTTCTCCAATTTGGTTTCTAATTTTTTTACTATTATTAAAAACATTTTTATAAACATCATACTGTACTCTTTCCTTTTTGTTACACTATCTAGCTTGCCACCAATTTTTAACATTACAGTTTAAACTCAATTTTATTTCTTTATTCACCTTGCTTCTATTCCCTACTGTTATTATTTCTCTCCCCTCTCAAAATCATTTTTCTTTCAATTAGTCATCTCATATTCATTTTTCCTTTCTTATAATAGTCTTAATCTCTTTACACCTTTAATATTTGCTCATGTGCTGTTGAAAGTGTGCTTGTGGGTGGAGTTATTACTGCAAGTGTGGGTTTTGTTTCCTGGGCTGTTTTGCTTTGATCTGGCAGTATCCATACAATAGCACACAAGATGCGGTGTGGGGTGTGACTCTCAGACAGTCAGATGGAGGGAAGAACCTATGATACAAATATGATTATTACTTCTAATGTATTCTTCATTTCAGATATTGTATTCTTTTTGAGGAAAAAGCTCAAAAACATTAAAATACATAGAGGCTGAATAATATGCTTTAAATAATGAATGGGTTAACAATGAGATCAAGAAAGACATCAAAAAGTATCTGGAAACAAATGAAAATTAACACACAACAGCCCTAAATCTATAATACACAGAGAAGGCAGTCCTGAGAGGGAAGTTCATAGCTATAAAGGCCTACCTAAAAGAAAAAAAAGAAAAATCTCAAATAAACAACCTAACCCTACATCTACAAGAACTAGAGGAACAACAACAAACAAAGCTCTGAGTGAGAGAAAGGAAGGAAATAATCAAGACCAGAGCAGAATTAAATAGCATAGATATGAAAAAACAATTCAAAGGATCAATAAATCCAGGAACTCACTCTTTGAAAAGAAAAATAAAATTGACAATCCTTTAAGCAGGCTCCATCAAGAAAAAATGGGAGAGTACTCAAATAAATAAAATCAAAAATGAAAAGAGAAGTTACAATCAATACCATAGAAATACAAATAATTGTAATAAATTGCCTGAACAACTACATGCCAAGAAATTGGACAACCTGGGTGAAATGGACAAAATTCTAGAAATATACAATCTTTCAAAACTGAGTCAAGAGGAAGCAGAAAGCCTGAGTGGACTGATAACAACTAGTGAAATTGAAGAAATAAGAAAAAAATTCCAGGCATACAAAAGCCCTGGACTGGATGGCTTCACAGGTGAACTTTGCCAAACATATAAAGAAATAACCTCTATCCTTCTCAAACTATTCAAAAAAATTCAAGAAGGAAGACTCCCAAACTCTTTTTATGAGGCCAGTATCATCCTAATTCCAAAACCAGGTAAAGACACAGCAACAACAACAAAAAAACTACAGGCCAATATCTCTGATGAACACAGATGCTAAAATACTCAACAAAATATTGGAAAACTGGATCCAGCAATACATTAAAAAGATCATACCCCATGATCAAGTGGAATTCATCCCAGGATTGCAAGGACTGTACAATATTCAGAGAACAGTGAATGCAATACACCACACAAACAAAATGAAAGACAAAAATCACATGGGAATATCAATAGATGCTGAAAAAGCTTTTGATAAAGTCCAGAACCCATTAGCACTTAGCAAAGTGGGAATAGAGGGAGCATACTTCAACATAATAAAGGCAATATACAAGATACCTGCAATCAACATCATGCAATCAACATCATACTCAACAGGCACAAACTCAAAGATTTCCCCTTTAAGGTCAGGAAAAAGACAAGGGTATCCACTTTGACCACATTTATTCAACATAATACTGGAACTTCTAGCCACAATGATCAGACAAGAAAAAAAAAAAGACTTCCAAATTGGAAAGGAGGAAATAAAACTCATTGTTTGCAGATAACATGATAGAAAACCCTATAGTCCCCACCAAAAATTGGAGTGAATAGTGTACACAGAAAATAGTGTACATAGAAAAGTGTCGTGTCTCAGAACACTGAAGACAGGAATTAAGCAAGATACAAATAAATGGAAGCATATATCCTGTGCATGGATTAAAAGAATTAACATCATTAAAATGTTCATGCTATCCAAAACAATCTACAGATTCAATGTAATCCCTATTAAAATATCAACAGCATAATTCACAGATCTAGGAAAAATATTTCAAAAGTCCTTATAGAACCAAAACAACCCCAAATAGCCTCAGCAATCTTGAGAAAGAAGAACAAAGTGGAGTGATCACAATAGCTGATATTAAACTGTTTTACAAGGTCATGTAATCAAAACAGTCTGGTATTGGCATAAGAACAGACACATAGATCAATGGAACAGAACAGAGAGCCCAGAAGTAAATCAATGTCTCTATGGTCAATTAATATTTGACAAAGGGGCAGGAGCATAGAATGAAGTAAAGATAGCCTCTTCAATAAATGATGTTGGGAGATCTGGACAGGTATATGCAAACAAAATGAAACCAGACCACCAACTTATACCACCCACCAGAATTATCTCAAGATGGATAGAAGACCTAAATATAATTCATGATGCCATAAAACTCCTAGAAGAAAACATAGGCAGTAAAATGTCAGATATCATATACAGAAATATTTTTGCTGATATATTTCCTAGGGCAAGGGAAATAAAGGCAAAAATAAACAAATGGGACTCTATTACATTAAAAAATCATCTGCATGGCTAAGGAAACAATCACCAAAATGAAAAGGGAACCAACTGTAATGGGAAACATGTTTTCCAACTATACCTGGACAAGGGTTTGATCTCCAAAATATATAAAGAACTCATATGGCTCAACACCAGGAAGACAAATGATACAATTAAAAAATGGGCAAAGAACTTGAATAGACTTCTCCATAAAGGATGTACAGAGGGCCCATAGACTTATGAAAGAATGTTCAACATCACTAGCCATCAGAGAGATGCAAATTAAAACCACAATGAGATACCCCCTCACACCAGTCAGAATGGCCATCATTAATAAATCAACAAATAACAAGTGCTGGTGATGATGTAGAGACAAGGGAACCCTAGTGCACTATTGGTGGGAATACAGGTTGGTAGAGCCACTGTGGAAAGCAGTATGGAATTTCACAAAAAAAACTGAACATAGAACTGCCTTTTGACCCTGAGATTCCACTGCTGGGATTATACCCTAAGTATCCTGAAACACCAATTCAAAACAATCTAAGCACCCCTACGTCCACAACAGCATTATTAATAACAGCGAAGTGCTGGAAAGAGCCTATGTGCCAATCGATAAATGAATGGATCAAAAAACTGTGGTACATTTACACAATGGAATACTATACAGCAGAAAGAAAGAAGGAGCTCCTACACTTCATGACAGCATGGGTGGAACTGGAGGATATCATGCTAAGTGAAATAAGCCAGGAGGTGACAAATACTATATGATCTCACCTGTAAGAGGAACAAAATGAACAAAACAAACAAATGAGCAAAGTAGAACCAGAGGCATGGAAACAAGGAACAGATTGACAATAACCAGACAGGAAGCAGGAGGAGGATAAGGGTGGAAAGAAGAGGAAGTGACTAGTCAAGGAACATGTATGAATGACCCATAGACATGGACAACAGGGTGAAGATAGGCTGTGGGACAGAGATGGGCTGGGCGGAAGAGAGCAAAGGGGAAAATTGGGACAACTGTAATGGAACAACAACAAAATGTTTATTTTAAAATATTCTCTGCAAAAAAAGAAAAGAAGAAGAAAAATGGAAAAAAGAAAAGCCCGACTCATACCTTGGTCTGTTTTGCCTTCTATACTTTATGGCTAAGAAATGTGTCTTTTCAAGCGAATGGTTGTCTGTTTCCTAGATAAGTCTAAGCTTGTTGTTGGGCAGGGCGAGGAAAGAAGTTGCAGGTGAACCTTTATACTGATAGAGGACAGCCTTCCATCTGGGTGAGGATAAGAGTTATGCTCTTATATCTTCATAACAGAATGTCAGCTCCTGCCTGCACATATGGTATCTCAAGCATATGGATCTTTGTTTAATCAATGACCCAGAATATAGACACTTCAGGCAGTTTTCAGGAAATTCAATCTTTAATTGCCTTTGTTCTTGTAGTTGCTACAATCTTGTTTGGAGATATTCGATATTTAGGGAAGACAGTGTAAGTAACATGTTAACACTCTCTTCTTTTAGGATCTCTGAGCTCCATACCTACAATAGTTATTTAGCTCCTTTATCTTAGCTTTTTGCAGAAAGGATTTCAATAATCTAAGCTGTAATGTTATGCCTTCCATTGTTATAGAAATCATAGAATCAGGTCCATTTAAAGATGATTTCTGAAGATTCAAAAAGATGTCAGAAATGAACTCAGGTGCCTACATCCTTGCTTACCCCAAGCCCCAAGATATGACTCAAAAAATATAGAACTATGGTTAATAATAGATATTTATTTATTGAAATGGTTATGAGTGTAGATGTTATGAATATGAGGATAGAGATAAAAACAGAAGTAGAGAACTAGAGATATCTATTCAACTATAACAATAATGGAAATAAGATGGCATGGCATTTTGTAATAAGAAATTTTGAAGAATTCTTGAGAGATTGAATGAAGTCAGGATTGAGCTATTAAAAGAAAAAAGACAACAATAATATCCATAGAATATGTCTGCTGAAGCAGAAGTGATTTTGGGAATGCTTCATTTTTTTTTTTTTAACTTTATTGTTGTTCAGTTACAGTTGTCTGCATTTTCTCCCCACCCCTGCCCCCACCTCAGCCAAACCCCTCTCCCTCCCTTGCTTCCACCCTCCCCCTTGGTTTTGTCCACCTGTCCTTTATAGTAAGTAGTTTCTGAAAACCCTTATCCCCACTGTCCCCTCCCCCCTCCCCTCTGGCTATTGTTAGATTGTTCTTAATTTCAATGTCTCTGGTTATATTTTGTTTGCTTTTTTGTTGTTGTTGATTATGTTCCAGTTAAAGGTGAGATCATATGGTATTTGCTTCATTCTTTTTTTTTTTT
>PVIA01000739.1:342461-367650 GCA_004024845.1 Tonatia bakeri | reverse complement strand
CTGACCTCCAATGTGTGACTTTTTAACTCAGTGACAGCAGCTTGGTGCTGGAGCTCCAGCCCCCGTGTTCCCTTAGAGCTGGACGTGCCCTAGAGGGAGAGGCCAGATAAATAAACGTGCACCTCACCCAGCAGAGACCCCCATCCTCAAGGGCTGTGTACCCTCCCATTTCTGCCTGCTTCAGTCTCATCAAAGAGTAGTTTTAAAATATTCTGCGTATAATTCCTATTTCCAGGAGACTTCGTCTGATAAAAGCTATTCCGCCATTACTGAGAACCCAGATTCTCCATGCTTATTTTATTTAACATTCACAGGACTCCTCTGAGGGAGATGATCCTATTCTCACTTTATGAATGAGCAACCTGAGTATTGGAAAGGTTAAGCTGTCTGTTCGAGATCACACGCCTTGCCAGTGGCAGAGCCAGCACACGGTCCTGGGAATTTCTGACTCCAACCTTGTGCCTGCCAGACTCTCCGGCATTGTCACTACAGGGAGTTGGGGGAGAGAGGGAAACACGCAGGGAGGGCTTTCCAGAGCGTCTCCCTTTCGTTTTTATCTAATGGCTCCTTCCTTCTTCCATGTTCACGCAGGTTTGCTTCACCATCTCATCTTTGGCGTTCGGAAGCTGACCAGACCTTTGCACAAAAGTCCTGAATGATTCAGATAATTCACTGCTCTCCTCTAAATCTTAGTTTCCCCATCCGTAAAGAGGAAGTATTTGGCAGTTGATATTCAATGGTTAGAATGGATTCAGTCTCCTACATGGCTCAGTATTGGATCCACAAACACACAAACTGACTTTTGGCAAGGCTGGGGGTCTGAAATGATGTATACTAACTTTGGGGGATTCCCCTTTTTTTTTTGTCTGCTAAAACAGGGTCCCACCACGGGTGGTCTGAAAATGTAGCTGGTGAAGCTCTGTTGATGAGCCAAGGTCTGGTCAGGATCAACCACTTTCCTTTCTTGGCAGAGACCATGATCCAGACACCACGGCCCCCCTGCTGAGGCCGGCTCCTCACTTGTTCCACCAGCGTTTCTGAGGCCTCACATGCCACAGCCGTTGGAAAATCACAGCGTGTACAGTAGCAACTCTTGCTTACCAGTGAGTGTCTAAAAGTAGGTTGGAGTATTTGTTTATCCTGGGCAGGCAATGCCTCTGGGGGACCCTGGAGCACTGTCTTCAAATATCTGAAGCCGTCTCAGGGAAGACGAATTGGATTTGTTTTCAGGCATCCCAAGGGAAAGACAGATAGACATGAGAACAGTTTGTAACAAGGGAAGCGGAGACCGTGACGGCGGTTACTGATGTTGCAGGCACCGTGGTAGGCACATTACATTCAGCACCTTCTTTAATCTTAAACATTTTTTTAATTTGCTGATTTGAGAGACAGAGAAAGAGAGTGAGATCAATTTGTTGTTCCGCTTATTTATGCATCCATTTGTTGATTCTTTTTTAAAAACATTTTATTTATTTCTAGAGAGGGGAAGGGAGGGAGAAAGAGAGGGAAAGAAACATCAATGTGTGGTTGCCTCTCACGTGGCCCCCACTGGGGAGCTGGCCCACAACCCAGGCATGTGCCCTGACTGGGAATCAAACCAGGGATCCTTTGGTTTGCAGCCTGTGCTCTATCCACTGAGCCACACCAGCCAGGCAATTTTTATTGATTCTTGTGTGTGCCCTGACAGGGGATTGAACCCACAACCCTGGAGCAGTGGGATGATGCTCTAACCAACTGAGCTACCCAGCTAGGGCCACCTTATTTAATCTGAATGAAGGAAAAAATTCTGTCTCAACTTTCTAACCTATTGTATGATTCAAAGATAAAATCACCATATGGGGAGTAAGTTCCCCATCATGAGGGGTGTTCAAGGAGAAGCTACCCAGCTACCTGGCTGGGTTGTGAAGAGACGGATTCAAACAATGAATATGTAGTGAATGAAAGTCTCTGAAGTCCCTATGTTTAATCACGGACCCTAAATACATTATTGTGATTTAAGAACCAGAAGCAGCGCGGTGAGCCTGACAGAGCCTTGAACCCACTCTTTCACGGGCTCGCTGTGTGACGCTGGGTGAACCTCACAGCCCCCACCCCCAGCACTTAGTCTCCTCTGATTAAGTAAGTGCCCAGAAGCTAGTAGGTGTTCACCAAGCCTTGGCTCCTATCCCCTTCCCCTAAGAAACTCTTTCATGTATTCCCATCCTTTCATTTATTTAGCAAATAATCCGGCTCCACCTCTGCTCTCCTTACAATTTGATTCTACAGCCAGCAAATCTCCCCTTTTTGGCATCACATTATTTTGAGTTGGGTTTATTGGGATAAGGGCTCCTGCCAGTTCAGACGTCCAAGTCAAGACGACACCAGGCAGCTGGATCTCAGAGTCTGAGCTGAGAGAGAGATCTGGGCTGGGGATGGAAACGTGGGAGGCTTTGGTGTGTAATGAAGCTGTGGGGGTGGTGGGGGGGCAGCCCAGGGAGAGAGGAGATCCACGCAGGATTGAGCCTTGACACGTTCCTGCATTAATACTTGACTGCTCGTCCTCCCTTCTGCGTTTTTCTCACTGTGGAGCTGGTGGCTTGGGATAATTGCTTAAACTTTTGAACTGAGCAAAGAACTCAGAACTTTTGTGACTGAATACTCTGGTGCTTGCCTTTCTTGCTCCACTGCCTTGAGGCTTCTCTTTAAAGTCTTTCATTTCGTCGCTAGGAGCTTGTGTTTGCTCCCTGCTGCCCTGGGGACATCCTGTGCTGGTCCTCAGCCACTGGCTCCCCCAGCCTGTCCCAGCCCACAGAGCCCGAGGCAGGGCAGCAGGTGGCGCTGCAGGTAGCAGAGCAGCTCAAGGCCTGTCTACAGTCTGAGCGACTCCAAGGGTGTAGGACATTCTCGCAGGCCCTTGCCAAGCGCACTTGGCCTTTTCCTTGTGTCTGCAGCCTGTGCCTGTGGCCTTGGCTGGGATGCCGCTGTGTGGGGAGGGGGTCCTGAAACGATGACAAACTGCGTAAGAATATATTCATTCTGCTCCTGGAAAGGGTAGGAAAGACAAGAGAAGAGAGAAAGGAGGAGGGAGACAAGGAAAGAGGCCCACCTACCTCACCTGATGCCCACCTGGCTCTTTTGTTACATTAGCCAGTTGTCCTCTTGCTTCAGTGATGGCAGAAGGTGTCCACCTGGACTGAATCACTTCAGGCTCGGGGGTACAGCTGCAGGTTCCCTCCTGGCCTGGGTCAGGGTCTTAGTTCTGGTCCACCTGGCTTCCTCCTCTCCCTCACTTACCCACCTGGCTGAGATCGTGGCTCCGCGCCTGCCGAGAGCAGCCGTGTGAGGAGCTCGTGCTCTGTGGTCAGGCTCAGCCGGGGTTCCATCCTGGCTCTCCACTTACTCAGTGGGGGACCCGGAGCGAGCGTCTGAGCCTCTCTGGCCTCTGCTTTCTGTGTGGAAGTCTCCCTGAGGTATTAGCTACTTCTGAGGACCGCTAGAAGCTTTGAACACGAGGTACATGTAGCCCGGCTGCAGCCTTGGCCGACATCTTCTGGTCTCTGCGGGGTCATATGGACAGGCTGTGAATCTCAGGCCCCTGCGAAGTTCCCAGAAAGCCACTGGAGGCATTAGAACACGTGGAAGATGCCAGAAAGAGTGGGAGGAGGGTCTGCATCAGAGCAAAGCTGCTTCACCTGCCCAGTCCCAGTCTCTCTCCTCCTTTTTCTCTCCTCATGTGCTGTGCTACCCTTGCCAGGAGCAGGACCAACACAGTCTCAAGTTTTCCCAAGGGAAGGCAGGTCTAGAGGAATTCGAAAGTTGAAATGTTAAGATGTTTTTTCTGCCTCGTTCTGTAACACGACAAAACATCTCTCGGAATGCCTGGTGCATAACAGATGCTGAAGACTCTGGAGCCATGGTCTCACTGTGAGTCGTTACTGACCTCCTGCCTCCTCTGGAGGGGTCAGCTCATGGAGGGCTGTGACAGGAACACAGCCCGCCTGGCTGTGCCTTTGCAGCCCTAACCCAGACACACACTCCAGTGACTGGAAACACAGAGGGATGCTCTGATTACCTGTGGCCCATGCTTGTTTTGCTCCACTGCCGAAGTCTCCTCTCTGGGATGTCCACCCACGTGTTATTGGCTGGAAAGCCAGCGCTCAGCGGTTTTGACCACTTCTTCACCATCGTGTGGGAATGAAACGTGGTGGATGGTGTTGTGAGAGGAGCACTGCTGGGGCTTCTGGGCCAATGGGCGTTAGGCACTGTGTGAGCCCTGTGCTTGAGTCAGCTTGTTTCGCCACCCCATCAGGCAGTGTCATTACAGTTTTACAGAAGAGGAAACCGAGGCTCCATCAGGTTATGCACATTTCCTGGGTCACCAGTTACATTGATTCCAGGTTCCTTGACTCTGCAACCCCGACTTTTTAAAATGATTTGCAAACTTTCAAAAGCCACAGAACTCCCTGCTCCTACCACCCCACTCTTCAAATCCAATAGGACATGGATGCCAATAGAACAAACAAGCAAAGGTGAGCTGCTGTGGGTGCAGGTGCAGGCGGGAGCCCAGAATTTTGTGCTCAGTCTTCTGGGCCCATCAGTGTCCCCAAGCGTGTCTCAGGGAAGCCAAGGCTTACAGTGTAGAGTTTAAACCCCCACCCGCACAAATGCCAGCAAATTGTAATCCCTCTGAGTCTTACACATCTGCTCCATAAAGTTGGTCAGACAGCATCCAGCCTCTCCCGGAGTCTTCAGTGCTGACTCTCTGTGTCTCGTGACAATCCCGAATGATGGATGGGAAGTGGGTGGGCTGCTCTCAGATGATTAATCTGCTCTACTTATTTGGCTTGAATGTGTTTTCTTCCTTTCGTGTGTTTGGAGAAATGGATCAAGATGAGGCCAGTGTGGCCTTGGCTCAGAACCAGCAGAGAACCCTTGTTCTGGGGAAAAGTACCTTGAGAGCAGGGGAAAAGAAATACCCCTTGTCCTCTGTTTTGAAGAGAACACAGTCAGAAGGGGTGCTCAGCTGGCTCACAGAGGCTCCCATTGATCAGGCAGTGCTTAGCTTGAGGGGGTGGTCTCTAGGAGTGCAGGAACAGGAGTGGGGAGCAGTCTGGGTTGCTACATAAGCCTCAGAGGAGTTTCTGTTTGCCCAGCCAGCCTGGTGGCCGAGCCCAGTGCACTCAATTAACTCCTATGCTGCGCCAGGCACTGGGCTTGGCACTGGAGTTTAAGAGGTGAATAAAACTGGGCACCTGGCCCTGGCTGGTGTGGCTCAGTGGATTGAATACCGGTCTGAAAACCACAGGGTCGCTGGTTCAATTCCCAGTCAAGGTACACGCCTGGGTTGCAGGCCAGATCCCCAGTAGGGGGTGCATGAGAGACAACTACACATTGATGTTTCTCTCCCTCTCTTTGTTTCTCCCTTTCTCTCTGTCTAAAAATATATAAAATCTTTTAATAAAAAGAAAATAAAACAAAAGACAAAAACAATGGGGTACCTGCTCTCCAGGGGCTTCTGTTTTCTCAAGACCCCTTCTGCCACCATCTCAGGGTGTGTCCCGAGATCCTGGGGTCTATTGTCTTCCTCCTCCCCCAGCCCACACAGCTGAGGGGTAACAGGAATAACACAGTGCCACCACCAATAGGCTGTGTTGCCTTGGCTAAGTTACCTAACTACTCTGGGCCTCAGTTTCCTTATCTGCAAAACAGAGCTAATAATCTGCAACTCACAAGGCTTCCCTGAGGGTTAAATGAGACAATAGGCATGGAAGCACCTTGCACCGTATTTACATGTTATGGAGGCACTTATGAAAGTCCTTCATTCCATGTGTCAGTCTGGGGCTGGTCCCACCCACCTGTCCCAGTGGGCATTCCCCTCTCCAGCCACACCCATATCCCTTCTTGCTCTCCAGACCTCAGGCCTCTAGTACAGGGTCTGGCACAGAGTAGCTGCCTGATACTTGTTTGCAGGATGAAAGAATGAATTGCCAGAGCCATCCTCTTTCTCCTAGTCCAGGTACAGAAGGTGAGTGCAAGGGGCTGCCCTCTCCAAGTCAGGCGACAGTGGAAGGCCCACCCTGGTGGTCCCCATGGGCTCTGCACTGAGGTGGACTCAGCATCTAATCACATCTGAGTCTTGGACTAGCTGATGGCAGGTTTTCCTGGGTGATGTTGGGCATGCCACTCAACTTCTCTGGGCTTCCCTGTCCCATTTGTAAGGGGCGTACTGTGCTCTGAGAGGCCTCAGGTTCTAGGGTCAGGTGGCCCTGTGAGTTCCCCCTGCTTCTAGCTGTGTCCTGGGATTCCCCTCACCCCCCCCCCCGCCCCCGCCTCATCTTCCACATTCCACTGCAGAACAAACTTCTGTCTTGCCCACCCCACTGGACAGGAAATCAGAGCCCGCTTTTTAAGACATAATTTTCAGTTTGATGTTTTTATTGCATCCTGCTGAATGATTTAAGCATGTTCACAAATGGTTATATTGTGCTCTTTTTAAACAATACTAAAAATCCAATCAAATACTAAAATCAAATCCACAAATCATTTGGTAACAGAGGCAGCAATGGGGTCTCGGGGGAGAAATGTCCTTGCAGGCAGCACGGAAGCAGTGAGGCACCCCATCCCTCCCACCCCCGTCTCTGCCAGCTGTAGGGAGAGTTCAACCCGCAAGGTCAAAGCAGAAGAGATGGCATCAGGAAGAAGCACAAGTCATTGTAAAGAGACTGCGCAATAATAACACCTACGGGTTGGAGCATACCTGCTACGTGCCAGGTAGGCACTTTTCAGGGCATTGTCCCTTTCAGTCCTCACGACGACCCTGTAAGAGTAGGTACTACTTGCCCAGAAGACGGCCTGTAGACTAACAAACGGTGTGGACATGGCTGATGCTTACTGAACCCTTGGTACATACTCTGTCTGACTCCTTGATCCTCACAACAACCGATGGGGCCGGCACATCTGCGATCTCCGCTGCATATTCGGGGAGACTGCACACTTCAGTGACTATGGTCATGCATAGTAAGTGGCGGAGCTGGAATCAGAACCCAGCCGACTACACTTTTAATAACTACCCACCCTGCTGTGACTGAAGAAAGAATCTACCCCAGGGGGTGGGGTCCACAGGAAGCAGAGGCAATTACTGGGTGGGTGGGTGGGTGGAGGCGGTGGCAGAGGTTTGAGACACAGGAACATGGGTTCCTCAGACCCTGATATGGGGGATATTACGTAGGTTCACTGAACAGTTTAGTCTCGTAACGGCCTTGGAAGTTTAACATCACGGAGCTGGGAAGCAGCAGAGGCAGGATTCAAACCCAGTTCTGTCCGGCTGCAAGGCTCCTGACTGGGAGTCAGAAGACATTCTATCTTGGCTTGACTGCTATCCTGCTGTCCTCTCTAGAGGTTTTAGCTTTTTCATCTGCAGCATCTGGGTTCGACTAAATAACCTCCAGATGTAGTGTGATATAGTACAGATGGTAGTCTGTAAAACAAACCAGCTGACTGCTTCCCCTCGCCCAATTCTGGGAACATGAAAGACATCACCAATCCATCACAGAGACAGTCTTAGAACTTACCTAAACACCATCACTGGATTGAAATTGGAACAGAGAAGAAGCTCCAATTTTGGGGAGGCCTCATCTGCAGAACCCATCAAACTACACATTCTTACAGATTCTCATATAGCAGGTGAAAATTGTTACGTCCTGTATAAAATACAGGCTGTGACTGCCCTGTGTGGGAGCATCCTTGACTGGGGTTGGGACCACCGGGACCACAGGAGGATTCATCCAATCAGAATTCGGTGCTGGGATCACACTGGTTATTTGTTGAGCTGGCTGGAAACTGAGCAGTATTGGCTGATGCAGCACTTTAACAAGCAACAAAAATCAATTGAAAAAGTGAATTACCTGTGGTTTGTGACCAATAATAAAATAATAAGGTTATATCCATTGCAAAAGTGTCTGAGTGGAGAGCATGTAACAAGAGCAGAAAATGTGAATTGTGAATTTATGCAAAAGAGCAACAGGATGTTTTTTTTGAAAGTCATCCTAACATGACTTTCACCTTGGGCTGTGCTGGTTCTAGGTGTATATACCTCTGAAGCTCTATAGGAATCCTTCTGGCTTTGGTGTCATGGGGCAGACAGCCTCTGCAGCTTTATTTCCATCCATCTGTCCGTCCATCCATCCATCCATCCATCTATCCATCCATCCACAAAACTAGCTACCCATCCACCTTCCATACCCATTAAACATTTAGTTAGCACCTAATCCATTCTAGGAACACCGCTAGGAACATCTTAGTGTTGAGACCATGAGGATGAATAAGATGTGGTTCTTATTCATCTTCCACAAACAGGGCTCACAGTCCAGAAAGAACAGGCGTGCACATACATACCAAAGCAGGTGCTATCATGGGGTAACAATGCACACAAGTAGTGGGGGGCATGGCCAGACCAACTCGGAATGGAGGATCCGAAAAGACATTGTGGAGGGGGCAGTCACCTTTGAGCTGAGTCTAGAATGACTGTGGCTCATTAGGCAGATCAGGTGTGGGAAGGGTGTTCTGGGTTGAGGCAAAGGCCTGGCCTGGCCTGGCCTGGAGGGGAGCCCCGGGCAGCACAGAAAGGCAGATGTATGGGTGAGTGCTCAGTGCCAGGAAGCAGCCCCTGGCGATGGAAACGTTCGCTCTGACTGTGACTCCTGCACCTGCAGCAGGTATACCTCACTCTCAGGAAGCAGCCCAGCTCCTTCCCCGCCCTCCCCGACCCAGTGGAAGAGCCGCCTCGCGGGAGTGTTTTCAGCGTGTCTGTGCATGCCGACGCATCATTATAATCACATCTTCATCCGGACACAATTTCTTGGGCAAGTGCGGGCGGCACTGCTGGCAGCCTGTTCTCAGCAAATTGCCTTAGTGTGTGATTTGTTGGTTGAAACAGGGAGAGGGGAAGTATTGCAGGGACGCTGGCGGGGAGGCGGCCTCCTGCCCAGGAATGAGCTGAGAGTCCTGCATCCCTGGCTTGGCCACGTACCCACAGGCAGATGCGGGCCAGACACTTCACCCTACACAGCCTTTGGGTTTCCCCACTCCCTCCAACCCCCACTGGGCTCAGCCTTAAGTGTCTCCTTGTCTTTTCCTGCCCAGGGAGGGCCCAGGAAGGTACTTCCTGTGACATGTTGGTGCTGTGGGGTTCTTCATGATATGGTACCAGGGGGACCAGGGGGACTCTGACCCACATTCTCAGCTCTCTGTAAGCTGGAAAGTGGCTATTTGGGTTCTAGACTGCATCTCTTCCCTGTCTTTCCTTCCCTTCCTCTTCTTCCTTTTTGTTTTTCCTGGTTGCATTTCCATCTTTCTGAAAAGATCCCTCATTCCACCCTTGAGCCTCATCTACTGGAGAGTCTGGATGAAGCCAGCAGGACTGACCTCAGTCTGTGCATTTATTAGACTGTTTCGGAGCTGCTGTATACAGCTGTGCAGGGTGTGTACTGCCCGACAGCAGGAAGTTCCACTCACTTGGACTAAAGTGTGAATGTCGCCTGCAGACAGTGCACCTGGCAGCCCTGAGCTGTCTGTTTCTTTACTGTGGTCCCACCTGGGGCTTCCCTCTGCTCCTGGGCTGGCCCTCTAGCTTCAATCCCAGTCACCCCACTGTTTTTCTTTAATACATTAGCTTTATGTAGCAATGCAGACATTCCTGTATGAGGGGGTGGGGTGAGGGGTTTGGGTTGAGGTCAAGTGTGTGTTTGTGGGGATACAGAGTGGCTTTAGTTCACAATCTTTTTTGGAATGGAGGCCTTTTATGATCTTATTTTTTTCAGTGGGTATATTTGAAAGAGATGTTGGATCCAGGTTGAAATGTTCACTTAGTGGTTTTTCTTAAAGTGAAGCCCACCTCAATGTATTTGCCACAGTGCTGGCTTCTAGCTCCACTCCAAATCTACTTTCCACACATCTGGGTGAGGGGTGGGCACTGGGGGAGCTGTGCATTGTCTCTGGGTGGCTTTTGTCCAGGCTGGGGGTGCGAGCAAATGGGTGCCGTGTGATGGGCGGGCTGCACACAAGGCAAGCCTGCCCAGCTCTGGCCTCTGTGGCCCTCCTGTCCTCGCCCAGGGCCACTTGCCCACCCCTCCCTGACCCTGCCTGATCCCACCATAGATTCTGAGCTAGGTTAGAGGATTTTCAGCTAAATCAGCACCAGGCTTTTCAGTCTTACTCTGAGTAGGAAGGAGGGGATGTTGGTTGAGCCCCCGCGCTGACCACTACTACAGGTACAGTTCATCCTCACAGTTATTCTCCAGGTGGGGGCAGCACTGTAACAATTCCACGCCCACACTCCACCCGGAGGCTGGGAAGGCGCAGTGAGGGCTCAGCGGCTGGAGGAGGCACAGCACCTCTCCCTCTGAGATCCACTGCTGGCTGCAGCAGGAGTTTGCAGAGCAGAACCCTCCCTAGAGCTCATGCTCAGGCACCCGAATGGGTTTGCTTCCTGGGCTCGTGACACGGCATCATTAAGACTCTGTTGCATCCCTCCAAGCCTGAGATGGCCTGGCATGTAGGCTCTGTGCGCACAGGGCAGTTGCCATAAAATGTATCTTTTATTGTCTCCTGGAGCTTTTCAGGATGTGGGGGGTAGCATAGAACGTGTGGACTCTGGAAGGGTAAGATGCGGAATCGAGCAGAGAATGGACTGTTGGTTGCAGGAGGGGAGAAGGGTTGGGGGACTGGGCGAAGATGGTGAAGGGACCGAGAAGTGCAGATTGGAAGTTACAGAACAGTCACGGGGATGGAAAGCACAGCATAGGGAACACAGTCAGTGATATTGTAATAACCGTGGATGGAGCCAGGTGGGTACTGGAAATATCAGGGGGACCACTTTGTAAAGTACACGACTGTCTAACCACTATGCTGTACACCAGAAACTAATACAGAATAATATCAAGTGCAAACTGTAATTGAAAAATAAAGATGTGGAATGAAAGTTTATGCCCTGGGGCCACTTAGCTCTCAGAGGTGAGGGTGAGTTCTCAGGCTCGATCTTCTTAGCTCAGCACTGTACCAAGTGGAGCCACGTTTAGTTCAATTTTATGTAATTTTCCAAAAAGGGAAAGTCGCTTTGTACCTACACAGTTTATAACACCACACAGTGATCCACGATTCCCCAAATAATTAATATTTGTGGGGGGCTCATTGTAATTGTGAAAGCCCATCTGTCACTTCCTATTAATCCTTTAAACTGACGATCCTTTCCACCATCCCTAGAAATGCCACCGTGGTCAGCACACTGGGCCACGTGTCTTACACAGACCAGAGTACCTTACAACCTTAAAAAAGCCATTATTTCTCACTAAATGTCTCCAATTTTGAGTGGCTGAGCTCATGGTCTTATGTGGCTCCCGGTGATAGTTAAAGTCTGCAGCGTGCATCCATGAAACGCTTTGAGGGGGACCTGGACAGACGTTGCCCTTCTGTAGATGTGACCTTAAATGTTTTGACCACTGGGAAGGCCTGCAATGGAAAGATCAATATACCACTGGCCTCGGGAGTCACAGTCATTTGTACCCGTTGCAGACTGAGTTGTGTCCCCTTCAGATTCACATGTTGAAGCCTCAGCCTTCAGAGGGACTATGTTTGGAGCTCGGGCCTTTAAGGAGGCAGTCAAGTCAAACAAGGTCATTATGGATGGAGGCCCCATGCTGACTGGATTACTGTCCTTGTAAGGTGAGGGAGAGACACCAGAGCTGGCCCTCTGTCCATGTGCACAGTGGAAAGGCCAAGTGAGGACACAGTGAAGACATCAGTGCCGCCCCACAGGTTTGCCATGGAGCCTGAGCAAGATGGCGCAGCATGTTGGAACACAGCAGGTACTGAGTCGATACTCGGGGGCGGTGCTGGATGGTTGAAGAGATTGGACTCTGGACACAGGCAGCCCCGATTTGGGTGCTGGCTCTGTCACTTACCGTCTTTGTTTCCCCATCTGTAAATTGTGAGTAATGCTACACATTTTGCTGTTGTGTGAATGTATTTCGTTGGTTACAAAATATACATTTTTCCACATCCTAACATCAGTGGCCTCTTAGCATTGTGTTATAGTATAACTACTAGTATTTTCCTTTCTTACTGGGACATAAAATAATGCTGACCCTTCAGTTGTTGTGTCCTTTTCTTAGATTTGATGAAATATGGCAAATGAGCTCATGCCTGAAAGGGCTCAGCAAGGTGCCTGGCACAGGCAGTTACTCAACAGGTCAGCTGTTGCTACGACTTCCTTTGGGACCATGGCAAGTTTTAACATGGAGTTTAGCCTGAGTTCCCTCATCTGCACAACGGGAATAATTGTCTCTACATCACAGGGTTTGAGGGGGTATTAAATGAGATAACATGCAGTCTGAGACACCTACCACAGCATCTGGCCTATAACAGGAGCCCCAGAAATGTTCTCCCCCAGCCTGGGACTGCACCAGGGGCGAACCTCCCCTTGGTGGAGTTCTGGCGCTGGATGGGTGGGGAAGGGTGAGGGTTCCTTAAGCTCCTGGGCTTTGCTGCATATGGATTTTCTGCTCACTGCTGCGCCCTGGGGGTCCCAAGGATTGAAAGAAGCTCCTTGAACCAGATGGGAAGTTGAGAGAAGAAAGTGGTGTCAGGCCACCTTGCTCAGGGTGATGAAGACGACCTTGATTGAGACCTAAGCGCATTCCGGGACTATGACTGAGGGGCTGTAAATGACCCTCTAAGGCCTTTGCTGAGGTTCTTTTATGCTGAATGTGGCTGCTGGGAACATGCCCCAGATCCTACATCTAAACTGAGAGGCCACTCCTTGGTCTCCACCTGCCTGCTAATAGAACACGCCTTGGTGCTGGAAACGTGTGGTCCAAGAGGGCAGCCTTTGGCTGGCAACATGCGTTGGCAGCATCCCTTCTCCTGCTTTTCCAAGAGACCACAGTCTGCATTGGGATCCATCAGACCTCACATCAAATCCTGGCTCTGGATGACCATGGGCGCATGCCACCCTCACGCAGGTCTCAGATCTGCCAAGTTCACGTGCATACAGGGTCTGTCATATTGTTGATACTCAAAATGTTGCACAGCCTACCCACTTCCCTCTTCCCCAACTCAGATGAGTGTGGGCAGAAATTATAAGCAATATTGACTTAACTAGCAAATGCACAGATGTATTCCCTGTTGCTCTGACAAAATGTCTTTGAAGCGAACCGTCCCCTGAAAGTCTGGAACATCTCCGACGAGCAGATGCAAACTGTCAGACCTCAGGAAGTCCTGGGTGTGTGCCTTTCAAAGAGCAAGAAATAAGCCCCGTTCAAGGTCTTCACTGTGCTCATTAAGATTGTTCCATGGCCCTCAGCCCTCCTGTTTGGCGGTGGGGAGACTGGCACATCCCCCCACGAGAGAGGATGGGAGGGTGGCTGGAGGGATGAAGCCTGGACTGGCACCCTTTGGTCCTAGCACTTTGCATAGATTAAGTAAGAGGTAGGTACTATTGTTGTCCCTATTATAGCAATGAGGAAACTGAGGCACAGATGTGCAGAGGGAGCCTGAGATCTCACAGCTGGTAAGTGGTGGAGTCAGGATTCTGACGTGGACAGTCTCATGCTGAAGTCTTGCACCATTATCCTGTAGTCCTCTCTCGCAGGTAGTCCTTGTCTATTCCCAGGTGATGACCTCTGCCCCAGAAGGAAGCCACCGTTATCAAAGACCTACGAAGAAACTCCTGCCTGTCTCAGAATGTGTCACTGAAGGCCTCCTCTTTCCCCCTCAGTGTAGCACAGCCATATCTCACCATTTTACAGAAGACAAGACTGAGGTTCACAGAAGCAAAATGACTTGCCTGACGTTACCTAGCAAGTTAAAGGCAGGGTTTGGATAAAACCCATGTCTTTTGACTCCTGGTCCTGCCCCACACTGATCCAGCTGTCACCATGCCCCTTGCCCTGTCCAGCCCTCTTTTGGGAGCACTGCCTAGTCATCTATGAGGGACAGGATGATTCCATACACAGAGCTGACCACCACGCTGTCCTCAAAGTTTTGTCCTTTCCTAGGAGCTTCTTTAAAAATACTAATCCACAGACTTATCTCTGGAATCTTCCAGAAAAGCCCCCAGGCAGCCACCTTACTTGGGAGTTGTGTTGTGAGTAGCAAGACTTAGAAATACTTAGAAGTCAGACATTCTGAACTTGGAGCTCAACTTCACCACCTGCTGGCTTGCTGACTTTGGGCAAGTTATTGAATCTCCTTGGGTATCACTCACCTGTGTGTAAAAGAGGGATATTATCATCTGCCTTGGAGAGATTCTATGAAATAATAAATGAACATAATCCAGCATATTGTTCACATAGCAAGTGACACATCGCAGGTGCTCAATTTAGTGGAGATCCAGTCCTTTGCCATTGGCTGAAGAGTCCAGAAATTCTCGTTTGCCTTAAGAAAGTCCAGTCTGAAAAATTCACCCACCCTTGAGTCAGGGTAGAGGTGATTATTCAAGGATCCCTGATTTTCACCAAGGGCTCAGCCAGGGTCCTTTCAATGGCAGCTACATGTGTACAACACCAGGCCTGTTTACAAATCATTAGCTACTTGACAGTGATGTTAGGGGGAGAGAGAAAGAGCACAGCCCACGTCATGGGAAGCCATCCCTGAGAGCTATTACCTGCTAGCAATCAAATAGAATTGGTGAAAAAAATTAGGTCTGGAAGAGTAACCCAACAAAAAGATTTCATTGATTAGTATCTATCTCACCCTCTTCCCAGGAACCCAACCTTCAGTTGTGCAAAGCAAGATGTACATGCAGAGTCCGGCACCTTCAAATGCTTTGTCCTCTATTTTAAAAGCCTGGTGGCAGGTGATTGGAATGAGCCTTCACAGTATAAGAGGCCAAGGTTATAATTGTTAATTCTTCTGGCTGTAATTTATCCTGCTATCCCTTTGGGTAGCTAAACAGCTCTGATCATGAGTTGCCCAATCGGCTTCTACATCTTCTTGATGAATCACTCTCATTCTCTCAGTCCTTTCTCTGGGCTGCAGTAATTCTTGACAACTGTCTTAGAGCCTCTGTCTCCTGTGGGTGTGGAAGGGAACAGCCATCTATTAGGAAGAACATGTGGAGGACAGAAAGCTCCTGGCATTGTGGGGAGTAGGCAGGTGGAGGGCTGAGGGCACAGGATGCAGGGCACAACCTGTGCTCAGTGACCTCCAGAGTACGAGGCGCCCTTGCCTGCTTGGGGTCTTTGGCTCAGGGGTGGCTGGGCAGATCCTGCCCACTGGTCACTGGGGAGGTGAGTGTCTAGAGTATCTTCAGTATGAAAAAGCTGTGTGCTAAACTATGAATCCAGCATACAGAAAGTTTCGGGCAGTCTAGCACAGACCACAAGTGCTCCAGTCCTGGAGTTCTCATCCCCTGGGCTGGTTGCTTTCCCCAGCCCTGTTTGCCTCTAGGTGGGCCATGTGATGACTTCTTATCAGTGAGATGTGGGTAGAAGTGATGCGGTTGAAATGGTTAAGAGCAGATGTCCTGGAGGACAGAGCCACAAGATGGGAGGAACCTGGATCCTGGGATGACTCCTGGAGCAGAGCCCCACTGCCCACCGCACTGGCCTGGGATATGGGTGAGGAATGAAGTTTCACTGTGACAAACCACTCAGATGTAAGGGCTGATCGTTATAGCAGTTAGCCTCTCCTGCCTACAACAGACAATGCTTTCTTGGATAGGACTCAAACATTCACACTTAAGGAAACCCCAGGTGGCCATTTATTCTGAGTTAGCACGATGGAATCTATAACTAGATAGTGGTGTTGTAACTCCCCTTTGTGCAGACATTCACTTGTAACTTGAAGAACATTGGATATATGGATTCTCAACGTTTAGGCCTGGTAAAATGTTCCTGTTACCAGGTTAGGGGTTGGAGGGAGGAACTTGGTCTTTTGATAGAAGGACCTTGACCCCTTCTCCCTCTCTCTGAACTTCCACTGGATGAGTGAACAAGTCGGATTCAGTCTCCCCACGTCAGTGCAAGTATCCTCTCTTCTGGACAAGTTCACACTGTCATCAGCTCCCTCCCGCACTATTACACAGCCTCCTACCTGGCCCCTGCTTCCCACTTACCCTCCCCCAGCCTGACTCCCCACCTGACCTCCCTGAAGTGCAGACTCGATCACGTCACCGTCTTCCCTTGAATAAAACCCAAGCTCCTTTTCTTCACAAGATGCTCGATGATCTGCCTTCCTGTCTCTGCTCTCATCTTGCCCCAAACTGTCAGGCTGCCCTCAACCATTGACCTGTGTTCTTCTGCCTCCCTGCCTAGAAGGTCCTTCCTGTTTCTCCGCCTACAACCACTTGCCCAACTTCTAAGGTTCAGTTGCTGCTCCTCTTCTGAGAGGCCTTCTCTGTCCATTCCTTCTGCTTTCAGCTCTGGCATCCAGGCTGGCGTTTTATCCCAGCACCTGCAGCAGCTTATTGTAGATGTTGGCTGTCATGCCCCTCCTGCCAGCCTCCATGCTTTTTGGGAGTAGGGAGTGGAGGGCTGATTTCTCTTCCCCAGGGCTGGCACACAGCTGGGCTGAACAGACTCAACTCCCAGCTCTGCTGCAGCCAAGTCAGTTCCCAAGGCAACCTGCCCTCCTGGGGTCTCAGTTTCTCCCTGAGCAAAATCAGGAGGCGGCTTGGCGAGTCCAGTCCTAGATGGTTTCTCAGGGCTTTCCCAGCTTCCGCATTCCAGGACCGTGTGATTCTACCGCTAACAGCACAGTCGTGGGGGGAAAATCAATACTCAAAAGAGTTTTTCCTGAGCTGTGTGTGAGCCACAGTTCTTCGGAAGACTGACCCCTGGGGTGCCGGTGGCTTTCAGCTTTGCCTGACGCCGGAGAGAATTTATCATTACAGAAAAGCTTACGGCGCAGGTTTAGCGAACGTGCCGTCTCCGGAGTCCCAGCGCTTCATTCGTCAAGCAGACACCGCTTTGCTACGTACACTCCAGTCACGTGGGTCGTCAACAAGCACTCAGGTATAAAGCTGGGGTGAACGCCCTCTGTCACAGGCCCCGAGGAGACATGGGCATGTCGTTATTTTCCGCAGGGGTGGAAAGGTCATTTGCAGGGCTGCAACTTGCTACCCAGATCCCCTGATGTTAGTTAGACACCAGGGCTCGTGTGGGGTGGGCAGGAGGAGCTCTCAGCACACGTCATGCCACGCCATTAGCAGGCTCAGGGAGCTCTGCCATCATTGGCCATGCAGCCTTGGGCAAGTTCCCTCCCCTCCACATGTGAGCACCTGGGTCAGGGCTCTCTTATCCTCACCTCCCAGGGTGGTGGTGTCATGGGCTGGTGTCCATCATTTTCCCAACACTTCAGGACCTTCATGTGCAATGGAGTTATTAATACATTCACAGGTTTAACAAGCTCAGAACAGTGAGGATTCAGTCCAGGTTTATGAGGTTGCTCACGCCTCACCTTGGGCTCCCAGCATTTGACCTCTGGTGGCGGCTCATGGAGTGAGTCCCTGGGAAGCCCGCAGTCTGTCCTGCTCACCCGATCACTCTGACTCTGGTGCAGCCCCTCACCCATGACTTAGCTTGGTTGCCACATTTTCCTCTCCTGCCCCTAGACTACTCACTCCCCAAGAGTCACTTCTGATTTCCCAAGGCCCTTTGGGGTCAGCTTCCTCCAGGAAGCTTTCCTGGTCCATCCTTTCACTCTCCCTCTTCTTGACTCCTAGGACTTCCCATCTTACCATTGGCTGGTTGTCAGTACATGCAGCCCCCTGTTCATCTTTCTGTGATCTGATGTCTTTCTATCTGTCCCAAAGGCCTCGGGGTCTTTGGGAACAGAGCCTGCCTGGTGGTCCTTTATGAAAGAACTTTGTTAAGTATTTGTTGCATGGCAACAAAACTCCTAGGGTTAAAGTCTGAATTTTTAAGCTGGCCTGCCAGGTTCTGCTTGTTTAAGCCCCGCCTGCCTCCCAGACCCTTCTCTCTCCACTTCCTGATCCAAGTTTTATGATCTGGAATATGAATTACTCACAAGCTGGTTTTTGGTTTTGTGCCTTTACTTAGTCTATTCATGATGCCTGGAATGCCTTTGCTCCCATCTCGTGCTTACCAATTCTTGGATACCAGTTTAGACAACAACTCCTCCAGGCAGCCTTCCCTGACCCCTAGTTTGAGTACGGATTGTCCTCTGGACTCCCATAGCTCCCCCTGCTTTCCCCTCTGAGCAGGTAACACAAGGATTAGTGGTTGACCTTTGGTTGACCAGCTTCACCAAACTCTGAGCCCCCCATAGGTAGGCCCATGCACCCCAGGTTGTAAAGATGCTCAGCAAATGTTTGTTAAATTAGTGGATGGATGAATGGATGGATGGATGGATAGATGGATGGTGGGCCCTATTGAAAATGAGAGAAACACAAGGAAAATTGGAAATATGAATGGGACGCTTGTCTCTGCCCCTGGATCTCCACTCTCGGAGGTCCTCCACTCTCTGAGGTCCAGGGGCAGAGAGAAGCATCCAAGACAGGACTGGGTGTCAGGAACACAGGGAAGTGCTGGGTGCTCTGGTCAAGGAGGGGCCCAGGGGTGGGGCCCAGGAAGGAGGGGGCAGAGCAGGTGTCACATGGTCAGTATGGGGAGTGGGGACACACTGGTGGTAGTTGTCTAGGCCCAACCCCAGCCCCAATTCTGCCATCTGTGAGGGTGTGGCTGTAGCTGCCATCATCCACCTGCCCCACCTCTGGTTCTTAAAGGAACAGTTTGTGTCTCTGTCCCCTCAGGGTCCATCCCCTCAGGGTCCCCCCTCCCATTTCAGACTGCAGACCAGCCTCTCTTCACAGCACCTGCATGCATGAAATGGAATGGAGCCCCACTCATGTTCTTAGTTATAGTGAGGTTCTGGCTGAGGGTTCCCGGCATACAGATTTGTGTGTTGGTGGGGGGGGGGCATGTGTGAGCTGATAGCACTCTTCAAACTTTAATGTGCCTAGAATCACTTGGGGAATCCAATTGAAATGCAGGTTTTGACTCAGCAGGTGAGGGACTGGGCTGAGACTCTGCATTTCTGACCAGCTGCTGTTTCTGATACACTGGCCTTGCTGATGCTTTCAGTCTGTTGATAACACTGACAAAAAACTAATAAAAGTTGGTGCCTCTCCATCAGGCCTGATAAGTGCACATCATGAATGTAAAGATGATCTGCACTGAAGGTCACAGAATCATGGAATCATGGGACTTTTAGAGAGCTTGGGAAAGGTGGGACCAGAGACACTACCCTATTTTCCCATTCTGTGATACATTCAGCAGACGCTAACCCTTGTAAGATGCGCTGTTATTTTTCCCGCCACTAAGAAAAAGAAGCATCCCACCAACTACTGATGAGAGGCCATCAGCTGTGGGACCCATTCCAATTTCAGTGATGTTGGATGCATGATTTAGAATTGAGGGAATAGGATATGGATTTTACTCCTGCCCTCCCCATTTTATAGAGGAAAATGTGGGTGTAGAGAGGAGAGGTAACGGGCCAGTAAGAGGCTGAACCGGGACTTGGAGCAGTTTCATGTCCAGGGAGGCCGCCCTTGGCCTCACTTCATGGGAGTCAGAAGAAAAGGGGCTAATCCTTCATCTCTCTCCGTCTTGTCTCCTTTATGATAAATGGTGGAATCCATTGAATAGCAGGACTGCATCACCTGGCGCAGAGGTGTTCAGCCCACACTCTGCATCAGAATCCCCTGCGGGTGCCTGCAGATGCCCTGGGCTCACCTGAGATTAGGTGTTCTGGCACAGGGCCCAAATGGCAATATCTTTCAAAAGCTCCCTAGAATATCCTAATCCTGTAGGTAGGTTGAGATCCATTAATTGAGGCCAACCTACTTGACGGATGGGAAAACTGAGGTCCACACAAGCCAGGTGATTTGCCCCGGGTCATGCAGTTGGCTGCAGAGGTGGGACTAGGCTTCTGGTCTCTGGGTCATCCCTGAGTTCCTCACTGGAAGCTGTAACCACCTGCCCCACTGAGCCTTTACTGTCGGCCACAGACTCCACAGGCACATGGCTACGTGTGTATGAGATTCACTCTCTCTTGAAAAATCCGCGCAGAAGTTAATAGTAGAGCTTGGAGGGAGTTGCAGTCAAAAAGGCCTCAAGTTAAACAGGGACACGATTGATGCTGTCTGCCTGATTAGCACTCCTGACAGCTCAGGGTAGGGTGTCTAACCTCTTCCGAGCTCCCAGATGGGATTCAGCCTCTTGGAGAAATGGGCACATCACCAGGGCTCACAGACCTATTTCCTAGTCCTCAAGCCATGTTAGGGGCTATCTGTGGGCACTCTCCAAGTGCCTTGTGCCCCTCTTCAGAGAGCCTGGCCTCTCTGTGGTCACATGCTGGCTGTTTAGGGCTGGGGGGCTTGGGTTGCTCTATAAAGTTTGTGGTCCAGGAAATGACTCATCAGAAATCGATGCAGTTTCCATCAGAGATTTCCCTGAGGAAGAAATTAGTGGGAAGAATTGGCTATTAAATGATGAAGAAATGAAATACCCCATTGAGCTGGTATCTTCAAGCTGGTGAACTGCTGGCCCTGGAAAGAGCTGAGGGGGATATCAGCACTTCTCTAGCTGCCCAGGATTTCCTTCTGAAGCCGGAGAGCATCCCCAGTGCTGCTGACCATCTGCGGAGAGGCCCAGACCACACTGACCCCAGTCTGCTGGATTTGGAACTTGCCTGTTCACTCACCTCCACCACATCAACAGGCCCAGCGTGAACGTGTGTGCTGGTGCATGTGTTTCAGGAGGTGGAAGGGAGGTGGGGGCATGGTCCACTCCCTTACAGAGGAGCTAAATTAGGGATGTCAGCAGCAAACTTAAGTGGGTCTTCTGGTCCTTCTTACTATTCCAGAGTTTTCCAACTTTGGGGTGTGTCTGCATTACTGGGAGCCTTGTTAGAAAGGCAGGTTCCTGGGCCCCACTTTCAGGGAGTCTGATGTAGTAGGTGTGTGTTGGGCCTCAGAATGTGCATTTAACCTGCTTCCTATCTGCTTCTGACATACGCTGAGGTTAAAGAAGGATCAGTTTTGGAAAACTCCATACTCAATATTGAGGTGACAGGGAGGAATTTGGACCCTGATATCTCAACTATGAATTAAGGGGAAGAACTAGATGACCTTGAGCACCTGTCCGGCTCTATGCGCCCGTGTCCCTACCTGCCCTGGAGGTGCGCGTGAACATGGCAGCTGGAGGCCTGGATGGAAGAAGCGTGAAAGCTTAACATGCAGCCCCACATGTGTTCCTGGCAGGGCTGGCTGCGTTGTAACCACTGACTGCCACACCCCAGAGTCTTCTAAGGTTTTGCTGGTTGGAGGAATCAAACAGCTTTCTGGAACAACCCTCTGGACAGTGGAAGGACAATCATTTTCAAGCAGTGGGGCCCAGTGGTGCTTGGCTGAACTGCATGGAATAGCCCCAGTGGGTGTGCCTCACCTCCAGGGCTGACTTGGGGCTGGGGGTCTTGGAGGGGCTGCGGCTGTGATCCTGGGCATGGTTAAGTAGCCCAGTCATGCAGACATGGGGGCTCGGCTCCAGGGGCCATGCGAGTTAGCACAGTCTTTCCTGGTGATGGAGGTGGGGGGCACGGGACAGCCAGAGGCTGTACCCACCCAGATTTGGAAGGAAGAAGCTGTGCTTTGCTTTATACAATCTGAATTTTCCAATAAAATTAGGCATACCTCACTTACATAAATTGATACGAGCATATTTTAAAGGAGCTACATAAAGTTTACTGGCATATTAAAGCATTTTGAGAAGCTACTCTAGGATACCTTCTGTAGAGCCATGGAGGCCTCTTGTACTGTGAATGATAATTAATAGGAAATTGATTTTTGACCAGCAAATTATATGTCATCAAAATTTTACAAAGGATTTTCATACGCATTAGCTTTTTTATTCTCATAATAACCCCTGGGAGGGAAGCAAGGCAGGCCTGCCACGGGGCACAGAGAGGCCAGAGGCTTGCACAGCTGTTGGTGGCAGACCTGAAGTCTGTCCCAGGCCTCCTTTCTGGAGCACAGAGGTGTGGCAGCCTAGAAAAGGCTGGGAGAGTTTCTCTTTAATTTATTAATTTGTGAGGGGTGGGGGAGAAAGAGAGACAGACAGACATCAGTTTGTTGTTCCACTTATTTATGCACACATTGGCTGATTCTTGTATGTGTCCCAAATGGGGGTTGAACCTGCAACCTTGGTGCATAGGGATGCTTCTCTAACCAACTGAGCCACCCAGCCAGGAACAGCTGGGAGAATTGTTAAATAAGAACATATTTCTGTGTGTGTGTGTGTGTGTGTGTGTGTGTGTGTGTGTGTTTAGCAAGCAAGCATACCTGTTGTGCTGTTGGAGTGATTGAAAATATCTTTATTTGCCTTACCCACATGAAGTATTTATATCTGCTCTTTTCCCTCCCGAGAAGCAGAAAACATCTTTTTGGTGCTTGCTATAGCTTCTGTTTGACAGAACCCAGTCCGTGATGGAGCTTTATTGCTGGCAGGCCGTGTTTTTTCTCATCTGTGGCTGTCAGCTGTCTGGCAACCATCTATTTTCCTTTGGTCCTCCACTCTTCTTTCTTTTTCACGTGAAAATCTTTGGGAAAATACCCTTGGCACTGCATTTTTCAAGAGCCTTGCAAATGCTAATTACCCTGATCCCAGAAATCACATTCTTCTAAAAGCTAGACTGAGGAGAGAATTAAAATTAGCCTAAAAAAGTGATTTTAAAGCTCCGTGCACAAAGATGTTCAGCGGAGTGTTAGTTAAACAGCAAAAACAGACAGAGCAGTTCAAGTGTTGAACAGCAGAGGGAGGATGGGTACATTACGATGTGTCCCTTCGATAGAACTGTGATGCAGCCGTGAAGATGATGGATATGGAGCGTTTGCGAGGGCAAGGAGAACATGCTTTCAACAGAATGTTAAGTGAGGACACACACTTGCTTATACTGTTACAGGGTGCAGCCAAAAGGGGGGACCCCAAATGGGCATTTGGAATGGGGTCCAGAACTCAAGGTGTTCAGAAAATATTAGGATGTCCTCACCCCCCACCCCAGGTGTGGGTGGGGGGAAGGGACACATGGAGTAGGCTGATTGAGAGCTGTTTTGTATAGCAACAGCCTTGCAGCTAACCTCTGGCGTGGTTATTTAACATATCTATAACCTTTGACTGGTTACATAGATATGTTAAATAGCTGTGGCCATGCTCTGAGCCAGGGGGACGGAAGTAACCCCCCCAAGATGTAACTGGGGGGGCAGGTCCCCCGAGTTATAGCGCCTGCGTGGGCGCTTGGAGATGATTGGCTCCATGACATGGGGCCACACCTGCCCAGACCCACGGTGGCAGCCAGAAAGACTGGAAAGAATGGGAGAGTGTGGGAGGAGTTGGAAATGGGGCTGCAGAGGAAGACTGGCGCGAGGATTTAAACCCAGATGTGGCAGCCATTGAGGGGAGAACCACGCGCCTTTGCCAGAGTGGGGATTCCCGTGGCCCTGGTGGAGAGAGGACCACATGTCTTTGCCAGGGTGGGGACCCCCACAGCATTAGAAGGGGGAACCACCACCCAGCTTTAGCAGAGATCCCGGCGACATAGCTGAGGGTACCGAGAACTGAGGAAGGCCTACCAGCTGTAGACGGATTACTGGGAAGAATCGGAGGCTGCCTGAGCCACAGACTTCTATTTCTCTTCCTGAGATATGGTATCCGAGACTGGGCAAAGGGGGAAGGAAAAACTGTGTGTGTTTGTGGGCGTTTTAAGGGACTTTGGGATTTTGATGAAGAAATTGGGTCACTATTTTAAGTTGGTATAGCATTAAGTAAACATTTCCTTTCCTTTTCATGAGTCTCTGGCATTGAGAGACATCTTTCCTATAGGTGGCGGACATAATGGACCTGGGGTTTTCTTTCGGGTAATAGTAGATCGTCCCAGGCCCCCCTTGGCCCCTTGTTGTTCTGTAACAATACTGTATAACAATGGCTTTCAACCTTTTTCATCTCATGGCTACCACCACTATTTCCAACTACTAAAATTTTGTGGCACCCCCAAAAAACATAAAAAATACGTATAATTTTGATTCATTCACACTGACATTTATCGTTGTGTTGGTTGTTACCATTTCTTTCTTTCTTTTTTTTTTGGCAATCGAAGGAAAAAGAGGACAGTGCTCCTGACTAAATGGTCAGGTATTGCATGTTTTAAAAATTCTTGCAGCACATTAATTGAAAATTGCCACTGTATAAATATGGTTCTCAAACAAACAACGACAACCAAACCCACAAACCTATAGGTGGGAAAAGAGATCTGAAAAAATATTCCAAAGTACTAAACTCAGGTTGTCTTTTGGTGCTTTAGTGTTCATGCTTTCTATCTCTCTGTCTGTTCTGAGCTCACAACAATGCACGTGCGTAACTCCGGCAAGGGAAAGAAGGTCAGTCCTTTTCATGGCACCGTAGGGAGTGGGGAAGAGTGTGGGCTTAGCGAAGGGCTTGGGCTTGGTTTAGGGCCCGTCACTTCCAGGATTTGTGGGTACATCCTCTCAGTGTTAGTTTCTCAGATGGCAAGTGGGGACACATTCTACTGAAGGACATGGCTCTTTGGGGTTAGTTTACTAAAATCAATGGCATGTCATAAGGGTTCTGTATCTACTGGAAATGACTGAACTATTACTCAAATGATACCTGGAGGAGGATGGGGGACACGTCCACCCTCACCATCCAGGTGTTTATTCATTCCTCCATACATATTTATGAAGTATCTACCATGTGCCAGAAATAGCGGCAAGGACATGGTTTCTGTATCATTAACATCAGCCTCACTCGACTTAACAAGCTAAGGAGAGAAAACAGCAGTGGGAGAAAGATCAGGCTATGCAACTGAAAGAATAAAAAGTGGAGTAAAATGAAAAAAAAAAAAAAACCAAACAACCCTATATATCCAATTTTTAAAGTGTTTATTTCATTTAACCTTCACAACAGCCCTTTGAAGTGGGAATGCTTTTCATTCTGATTTGACAGAAGAGGCACAAGAGATTTGAGCTTGAGAGATTTAAGGCTCCTGTTGGGGATGCCGCGGTGGTGAGGGCGAGCTGGGAGTCCATCTCAGGCAGTGGGGCCGCTAAAGCACACACAGAGTCCCCTCCCCCACTGCAGCAGAACGGCTCTCTCCCCCCCACCCCCCCCCAGGTCCTTCC